>CM076582.1:255135798-255368298 GCA_034641835.2 Pinus albicaulis
CTGTTTGTACATTTTCCGAGGCGGTGGTTAAGCACGGAAAACGAGATAAGTTGTAAAAGTCTGTTTGCTGATTTTTTTATTTTGCTGAATATTTCTCTCATTGTAAAAAGGCATTTTCCAGAAATAAGAAGGAGCTTTCAAACTGGTTTTCCCCAAGAGTTGTAGGGGGTTTTTCCAGGGTCATGTTGACCAAAAATATCAGTGTCAAATGTGTGAATGACTGTTTTTATGCTTGCTGATTTTTAATTCTGCATTTTCCAGCATTCTGAAAAATTTCCAGAATTTGTGTTTTCAGCAAAATTTATTTTCGAGTTTGTTAAATGTATGGATATGGGAAAGGGCATTTAACTATTTTGGAGTAATAAGGTGAAAAATGAAAACCGGGGTGGGAAACTATAAATTTCTACATGGTATCGGAGCTTGAGTGTTGAAGAGCAGTTTGGGACAGCAAGGAGGAAAATTACAGCCTGCTGATTTTTCATTCAGAAAATTCCAGCAAGCTGATTTTTTACAAACATCAGTTTTACCTTTACTACAGCAGTGCTATTTTTCAGTTTTAGGACAGCAGGATGTCTTTGGGACTGAGGGTGGAGGATAGGTTGGATGGGCATTCCAATTACAACATTTGGAAGGAGAGAAGACCATTGCATTCCTCATGTGAGAGGAAAGAGAAATGCTCATGAGATGTGGACAACATTGTCCAATCTCTACCAGAGTACCAATGAGAACCGGAAAATGGTCCTGAAGGAAAAGCTGAAGACCATTAAGATGGGTAATGATAGTGCAGCTGGATATCTCACAAAGATTACTAATGTGAGAGATGAGTTGGCAGCGATTAGAGAGGCCATTCCACCCACTGAGTTGGTGCGGATTGCAGTGAATGGCCTCCCCCGTTCATGGATGAACTTTGCTGATGGGGTTTGTGCACGTGAGACCCTTCCCACTTGGGAGAGGTTTTGGGATGATTGCATTCAGACAGAGATCAGGAAAGGTCAGCTTGGGGCAGCCAAGCCAGTTGAGCAGGATGAGGATGTAGCACTGTTGGCAGGACGCAAGAAAGGCAAAGGGAAGAAGCAGGCTTCCACAAGCAAGGGTGGGGGCAAAGGCAAAGGTAAAGGTAAACAGGATAACACACAGAAGGACTATTCCAAGGTGAAGTGTTGGAATTGTCAGAAGATGGGACACTATGCAGTTGTGTGTCCGGAGAAGAAGAAGAAGAAGGGGAAGAACTAGAGTATGGCAGCTTCAGCAGAGGTTGAGGACTTTGCAAATCGTTTTGACCGGGAGTTTGGGTTCACTGCGTGTGAGTCCTCTAGTGCGGGATTATCTGCCATAGAGGTTCAGAGGGAGCATGCATTTCCCTCGATTAGCGGAGCATCTTCGGGTATCTGGTATGTGGACAGTGGGGCTTCACATCACATGACAGGAGTCCATGAGTACTTCTCAGAGCTTTCAGAGAGTGGCACTGATGTAGAGGTAGTACTCGGTGATGACAGAGTTGTTAGAGCAGTCGGTGTGGGAACATTGACATTTCAGAGGGAGTCCAAACCTCCCTTGAAGGTGTCAGACGTTCTTTATGTGCCAGGGATGAGGAAGAACCTCATATCCGTCTCAGCCTTGGAGGACAGAGGATATGAGATACTATTCAGGGGAGGACAGGTGTTGATGTATCCCAGGGGCACTCCAGCTGATTCAGCTAGAGTGATAGGTGTACGCCATGCAAAGGTGTACAAGTTTGCATTTCAGTCCCTTTTGGCATTGAGCAGTAGTACCGACAGCAGAGCTAGCAGTTCTGAGTTGTGTGAGATTTGGCACCGCAAGATGGGGCACATGTATCATGGAGCCTTGAGGACTTTGCGGGAGATCACTACAGGTGTGCCAGATTTCAGTACTGATCACTTTGATACTTGCAGAGGATGTGCGATTGGCAAGTTTGCCAAATCCCCTTTTCCCAGCAGTGACAGCAGAGCGACTGGGATACTTGATTTGATTCATTCCGATGTGAGCGGTCGGATGTCTCATGTTTCCTTGAGTGGATATGAGTACTATGTGTTATTCATCGATGATCACTCCAGGAGGACCTGGATTTATTTCTTGAAGACCAAGAGTGAGGTCTTCAAGCGGTTTCAGGAGTTTAGAGCTCTTGTGGAGACACAGACAGGTCGGAAGATCAAGTCCCTGAGGTTGGACAATGGAGGAGAGTACACCCTTGGAGAGTTTGTTGACTATTGTGCGGAGGCAGGCATTAGGAGGGAGTTCACTGTTCCTTACAACCCCCAGCAGAACGGGGTTGCGGAGAGGAAGAACAGATCCATCGGAGGGGCTTCCAAAGCCATGTTGCATGATCAGGGGTTGCCATTGTTTTTGTGGGCTGAGGCCTGCAACACAGTTGTTTATTTGCAGAACAGGAGTCTGCATCGTGCCTTGGGGCACATGACTCCGGAGGAGGCTTTTTCTGGGAAGAAGCCTGATATTGGTCATCTTCGTATCTTTGGGTGCATGACATACTCCTACATATCCAAGGAGAAGAGGACCAAACTAGAGCCCACCGCAGAGAAGGGTATCTTTGTGGGCTACAGTGAGACCTCTAAGGCCTTTCGGATTTACATTCCTGCGCAGAGGAAAGTTGTTGTCAGGCGGGATGTAAAGTTCGAGGAGGACAGGGCCTTTAGGAGGTCACGGGAGTTAGAGTATCTGGATCATCACCCTCGCCACAGCTTGAGTCAACACAGGGATCCGTGGCAAGGTGGATCGAGGATCATTGTGCTGCAACTGGCGATTTATGTCGTCCGCTGCTGGGGAGTGGCTCGCAGTCGAGGGGTGGTGCTAATGCGCATGCGCAGCACCACGTGAGCGCTTCACCGGGGAGTCCACCGATGACGGGGCTCACACGGCACTTCGCATCTACAAAGTTCGAGCAGGGCAGAGGACAAATGTATGCATGGTCAGATTTCAGGCTCCCGATGTTGAGGAGGAGGAGTTTTATTCTCCAGCGGGAGAAGTGTGCTCAGGGAAGAGGAAGCCCAAGTGGCTTCAGGACACCTTGAGAGATGCCACATCTGTTGCTGAGCCTAAGAGGCCGGTCAGAGAGAGCAGACCACCCGAGAGGTTTTGTAGCTATATGGCAATGGCTACCAGCATCCTTGACTCTGAGCCTTCTAGCTATGAGGAGGCAGCTAGCCAGCAGGTCTGGAGAGAGGCCATGCAGGAGGAGTATTCTTCTATCATGAAGAATGATGTTTGGGAGGTGGTGCCAAGGCCCGAGGGCAAATCCGTGGTTACTTCCAGATGGCTTTACAAGGTAAAGCATGCTGCAGATGGCAGCATTGAGAAATTCAAAGCGAGGTTTGTGGCTAGAGGGTTCTCCCAGGTAGAGGGAGTTGATTATGAGGAGACCTTCGCTCCCGTGGCTCGATATACTTTGATCCACTCCATTATATCGATAGCAGCAGAGATGGGTTGGAAGATCCACCAGATGGATGTGAAGACTGCATTTCTCAATGGCTTCATACAGGAGGAGGTGTACATTGAGCAGCCACAAGGCTTTGAGGTGCATGGGAAGGAGTCCCATGTGTGCAGACTGAAGAAGGCCCTTTATGGCCTGAAGCAAGCTCCCAGAGCTTGGTACTCCAGGATAGATACTTACTTGTAGAAGATGGGTTTCACAAAGAGTGAGGCAGATCCGAACCTTTACTATATTGTGATAGGTGAGGAGCCTCTCATTCTGGTGCTGTATGTGGATGACTTAGTCATTACAGGTGCAGAGAGACTCATAGAGCACTACAAGAGAGATCTTGCGACGGAGTTTGAGATGAAGGACATCGGCTTGATGCATTACTTTTTGGGTTTGGAGGTGTGGCAGGAGGAGGGGCATTTCTTCCTGGGACAAGGGAAGTATATTGTGGACATCCTTGGCAGATTCCACATGGAGGATTGTAGACCCATGTCGACACCGATGATCACCAACTGGAAGAAGCTTAATGCTTCGGATTCCGAGTTGGTGGATCCCACATTGTACAGACAGCTGATTGGTTCCTTGATGTATTTGGTCAACACTAGACCAGATATTTGTTTTGCAGTCAACACGATGAGTCAGTTTATGTGTGAGCCTAGGAAGGTTCACTGGGTGGTTGCAAAACACATTTTGCGATACTTGCAGGGGACAGTGGATTATGGTCTGGACTACAGGCAGGGGGATGGAGTGAGATTGGCAGGTTACACTGATTCTGATTGGGCAGGTTGTGCTTCTGATAGGAAGAGCACTTCAGGGTGCTGTTTTGGGCTGGGTTCGGCAGTTGTGTCATGGTTCAGCCGAAAGCAGCAGTCAGTAGCATTGAGTTCAGCGGAAGCAGAGTATATGGCAGCCAGTCTAGCTAGTTGTGAGGCCATCTGGCTTCGCAAGATGTTGTTTGGCTTATTTGGTCACCCGTTGAGACCTTCAGTGATTTACTGTGATAATCAGAGTTGCATTAAACTCACGGAGAATCCAGTATTTCATGACAGGTCAAAGCATATCGGGATCAAATATCATTTCATTAGAGACTATGTTCAAAAGGGAGCTGTGAAGCTTGAGTATATTCCCACTGATGAGCAGGTTGCAGATATTCTTACCAAAGCCTTACCATGGGGCAAGCATGTCTACTTCAGAGACAAGATGGGTGTGGTGAGGAACACCTTCCTCGGTAAGAGGGAGTGTTGAAATTTGGTACCGGAGGACAGGTGGTTCCCTAAGGCTTTAATCTTTGGCCTAGGGAAAAGTGTCCAAAAGAATTTAATTTTTCTCCTAAAGTGACTTTATAATTTTTATAAAGTCAAATCTAATTTTAAAGTGACTTAAAGTGATAAAGTTACTAAAGTGACTTTATAAAGTTATAAAGTCAAATCTAATTTAAAAGTGACTTTAAGTGATAAAGTTACTAAAGTCTAATTTAAGGTGACTTTAATAAAGTCAATATAAAATTAGAAAGGAAAAAGTGACTTTGGAAATAAAAGACTAAGTGGGTCTTTATTAAAGTGGGGTGAATTAAAAATAGAAAGTGAGATTTAAATGAGCATTTAATCTCAGCCCTAGATCTCAATCTATCTCAGCCATTGGATTTAGGGATTCCCCAAAAGTCACTTAGGGTTAGGTTAAAGGAGGAAAAGGAGGAAAAGGTCATTCATTCTTTCATGAGCAGATTGGGAGAAGGAGAGCAAGAGAGCAAAGGAGATTTCTGGGCTGTGAGGAGAAGGAGGCAGCAGCTTGGCACGCATTCCAAGGCAGCATTTCAGCAAGACATTTCAGCAAGACAAGTGCAGCAGATTTAGCAAACAGCAGGCAGATTTTTGGCACGGTTTTCTAGGCAGGGAGGCCGTACAGCAGGGCCGTACAGCAATATTGGGCACGAAAATCGAGGCAGCAAGGGGCTGTACCGTACAGCAGAGTTTTGCAGCAGTTTTGGCACGCAAATCGAGGTTTTGGACAGCAGCATTAATTGTTGTTTGCACAGATTTTGAGGAGGCCGTACAGCTGCAATTTTTGCAGATTTCTGGGCACGCAAATCGAGGAGAACGTACAGCATTTATTGCTGTTCTGTTTTTGCTGTTTGTACATTTTCCGAGGCGGTGGTTAAGCACGGAAAACGAGATAAGTTGTAAAAGTCTGTTTGCTGATTTTTATTTTGCTGAATATTTCTCTCACTGTAAAAAAGGCATTTTCCAGAAATAAGGAGGAGCTTTCAAACTGGTTTTCCCCAAGAGTTGTAGGGGGTTTTTCCAGGGTCATGTTGACCAAAAATATCTGTGTCAAATGTGTGAATGACTGTTTTTATGCTTGCTGATTTTTAATTCTGCATTTTCCAGCATTCTGAAAAATTTCCAGAATTTGTGTTTTCAGCAAAATTTATTTTCCAGTTTGTTAAATGTATAGATATGGGAAAGGGCATTTAACTATTTTGGAGTAATAAGGTGAAAAATGAAAACCAGGGTGGGAAACTATAAATTTTTACACAAAGACAACGCATAAATCACTTTTATCACCTCCCCCCGTGGACTTCCATATTTGCGACTAATTGTGGAATGAATATAACACATACCCAACAAATTCCACTAAAAATGGCTTGGGCATTAACTATACATAAATCTCAGGGTATGAATTTTCCAAAAGCAACCGTAGACATTGGAAAAATTGACCAAAAAGGCCTCACATTCACAACAATTTTGAGAGTCTCTTCACTACAAAATCACTGAATTTTCCCTGCATTCACTTTCAATCGTTTCATGAAAATGAAAGACAACAAAAATATTGCTCGTAGAAAACAGGCAGAAGAACTTCTTCGTTCAATGTCTCCTACAAATGACCAACTCCATTCCATATCTTAACATCTCCTAAAGGTTTGCACATATTATCAAGTCCAAAATGTTTTGATCATGTATCATTTCTACCTATTAACAATAATCTAATTTACTCATTATTAATACATGGTTGAAAATATTATGTTCCTGATATAATTCTTAACTAATTTCTTCTAACATTTTCTTTCTTTTGAAACATAACACATGGACTCAATGATATCACAACTATACAACTACTGCAATAAAATAGATACAAAAATTCATACATTGCATGACATACAAAAAAGATTCTTGTTGGTTCCAAATCCAAACGTATGGCTTTATAGACTTCGACTAACTATAGCATTATTACTAAAAATAAAATCCACTCTAAAACGTATGATCCACATACATGAATGAGAGAAAATGCGGAAAATAAGAGTAGACTGACAATCGTGAAATATGCATCTGCAATTTCGAGTAAATCTCCAATGATGTTCAGTTTTTCATCGATCAAACTGCATCTTCGAATGAACGCTTTCACTTTCCCATAATACAAGTAACTTCAATTTTATTCAATACACTTTATTTATGATAGAATTCACATACAACCTCATTATAGTCAATTTGAACAAGTTAATTTACATTTTTCAAAAAATAATATTTCTTGTAATTTTTCAAAACAAAATATTGCTTTTCAGGTTGCTTATTACTTCGAAAAATCTCCAAACTCTTTGACAAGCTCAAAAGCAATGATTTTGTTCATGATTTACTTGTAATCTTTTACAAAAACTTAAAATTTTATTGCGAGAAATTAAAATGCAATGTAAATTTCAAGCATTGTAGACTCTTCAAATGTAAATTTCAAACTTTGTACATTCTTAAAACGTCACATAATATAAAACTATTGTCATCATCTTCTATCTTTCCATTACATCTTGTAACTATTTCAACAATATAATTATGTATTCTTTTCAATGTCATAATACCTACTAATTAAAGAAAACTTCAATAATTCATTTCAATATTTATTCATTTCCATATTTTATAAAATAATAATATTGTGCACAAAAATTGTTTTACAAGTCCATATCTTCAACAAATTATAACTTAACTTTCTTTTCAAATATGAAAATGCAAAGTCTATTACAAATATTATACATTCTATATATTTATGCAATGACTTTAAACTATAAATATAAGGCCACATCGAATTACTTACAGTTGATTAGCTATTACGGTGTTTCCTTTGCAACATTCACTGCAATTGCTAGTTTAAATTTATTAAAAGTAATGGACCATTTTATTAAATAAGATTTGATTATATATAAATGAATGTTATAAATAATAATGAGGAATCTATAATGAAAGAACTTACAAAATTGAAATAATTTCAAATCTCTAGAAAATTGGTTGGAACTGGTGACACCAATCTAATTTTTTAAATTTATTAAAAGTTAATACAACTTAATAAACTTTGTAATATACTACAACTATTGATAAATATTAAAACTAAACATATGATGAACATATTTCTTATTAATCAATCTAAATCTTCATTTAAAAAATAAAAATCAATAAATCATCATCTACCTTTTCAAACCAAGCCTACCACAAAATTGAGAGGAAGAAGAGTCAATTATTGTTATTACAACAATAATGATAGAAAAAATAAAAATCAATAAATCATCATCTACCTTTTCAAACGAAGCCTACCACAAAATTGAGAGGAAGAAGAATCAATTATTGTAATTACAACAATAATGATAGAAAAAAGAGTGAAACGAATTATGAAAAATAGACTTGGAAGGTGAGAAATAAGGGTTAGCATGTACGTTAGCGTTAGATGAAAAAAAGGTTAGAAGCGGAATTAGAAAAGGAAAGAGAGGAACTGTTTATAGTGCATTTTGGAATTAAAATGATTAATGAAAAAGATTCTTTTACACAAAGACAAAAAAATAATAATTCTTAACAATTAAACTTTATTTGATAATTAAAAATTCCTTGTAAAATTAGTAATTAAAAAGAGACACTGTAAAAAAAATATAATCAGTATATCCCTGTCGAGTAAATGTTATAGATGAGAATCGACCATATTTGTCTTTTACGTAAAAAGTTAATAATGACATGGTGAATCACATGAATACTGTTATTCATTATCTTTTTTATTAATTCGAAAATCGGAACGAGCGGTCAATAAGTTGGATACGTGTTCTCGTTAAGTTCTCAGATCGTAAACTTTAATCATAAAAATATTGTGACCAGGTATAAGTTTGGTTAAGTTTGGATAGCCTGTGTAGTATAAATAAACATTAATTGATGTGCAGACACTGGTGTTGATGATGCTTGATCACTTCTCCCTGTCATCGGTCTGCCCATTTCGCTCCCCACCCATGTCTACCGAAGAGCTTGGTGCTTCTTGTGTTGGAAATCTGAGTTTTAATGGACCAGAGAGACGGTAATCACAGCATAGCAGAAATGATCTTTCGGTTTTTGTTTGCAGTCTATTTGTGGCTCTCAGCGTTTATGCGATTTCATAATGGAAATGCATGTGCTATTTTTTTGGGGATGGGGAGGCGGAGGGTAATGTTGCTCAGTAATTTTGGCTAATGATTTTTGAATGCATATTGGAGGGCAAGGTAGCAATAATAACGGGTGGAGCAGCGGGCATAGGAGAGGCCATCGTTCGGCTCTTCACAAAGCACGGAGCCAAAGTCATAATCGCAGACATTGCAGACGAAGCCGGCAAAAATCTGGCCGAATCCCTTTCCCCTGCGGCCACTTACCTGCACTGCGATGTGAGCAAAGAAGAAGACGTCAGCGCTGCTGTGGATTTGGCCATCGAGAAACATGGGCAGCTCGATATCATGTATAACAACGCAGGAACTATCGAATTCCACGCGGCTGAAAGCGTGGCCGATTATGAGATGAGGAATTCGATCGATTAATGAGGGTAAACGTGAGAGGAGTGATGTTGGGCATTAAGCAGGCGGCCCGCGTGATGATCCCGAGGAAGAAGGGCTGCATAATCTCTACTGCCAGCGTTGCAAGTGTCATAGGTGGAGGTACTCCATATGCATACACGGCCTCGAAGCATGCAGTCATAGGGCTGACAAAGAACGGAGCCGCTGAGGTTGGGAAATACGGGATCAGAGTCAACGCGGTCTCTCCTTATGCTGTGGCCACTACCCTTCTAAACAATTACATGAAACAAGGAAATGCTTCGGCTGTTTCAGAAGAGGATAAGTCCGCCGTGGAGGCATTGGCTAATAATGTTGCCAACTTAGAGGGAGCGACTCTTAAACCGGAGGATATTGCGGAGGCGGGGCTGTACTTGGCTAGCGATGAGGCTAAATATGTGAGCGGGCATAACCTTGTAGTAGATGGCGGATTATCAGTTGTTAACCATTCTTGGAAGCTCTACCGTTGATATTTCTTACAGGTAATTCTCATGAGTGAAGCAAGAGAGTCCTAGTACTGGAATATATATAATAATGTCAATTTAGAGTAAGTATCGCAGTGTCTTTAGCTTAGCCAGTTTGTTATTCTCTGTAATTGTAATCGTGTCATGAGTGTTTTTTCTCTTAAAAATATAAATATGTTAAGAATATAATAATTTTTTATTTTTAATAATAACAATAATAAGAAAGTTATTTTTTATGATTTTTAGAATTTTAATAATTTGATGATGTTTATTATGAATAGATGGATGGAAAAATAGACATACTTTAATATAGACAAAATAACTTCTTTCACTAGAATTTAACAATACAGTTTCAAATAATATTATGATTTTTTATTATATGCAATATATTTTTCAATGCATAAATAAATTAAGCAGTGAAATTCTCATCACTTATATTATTTTATATGATTCTGGTTCTAAAATTTAAAATTGCCCAAAAATAATTTATATCTAATATCCATGTAACTTATCATATTTGTAACACACACCATTAACTTCACAGGGAAATGTAAGGAGTTAATTTTTTTTTTATACAAGTTACTCATCATTACATAAAATGTTTAACAGTTCACAGTGTAATTTTATAAATAAGAATAGTAAACTCCTTAACCTTTAACAACCTCCATTACAATATATTAACTTAATATTATATGATGTAACCATCCATTCATCTCATTACTCATATAGTCATCACATAATTGCCATTATGAACATCATAACAAGAAATGAATCAACCTCATCATCTGGACACAATAATCAATCACATCATTGAACACCAATATACCCTGGAAACCCCGTAGGGTGAAAACCAACAAACGTTTAATTTTATTATTAAACGCTGGTGAGGGTGTTCAGCCCATCACTCAATGGTTTATAAGGGAGACCATCCCTTAACCATCATTTATTTTCTTACAAGGAAATATGCAAATATCTAGCTTAAAGCCATTACAATAAATATGATACCATTTACCCTCTGGTCTTCATATCTTCAAGTCTTCACATCTTGGTGGCGTGGATGTACCTACAATGGACCATCGTACATTGAACCTTCCTGCAACTCGCACTCATCTGCATGAACATTAATCATTTACCTGCCACCAGGACAAGCATAAATTTCCTTTGTACATGACAAGCATAATATTCCTTTGTACCTGTCACCATCATTTCCTGCTATGATGCTTTCAACATAAAATGATGTCAAGATCCATAAAGTATTAACCAATCATTTCACATATATGTACTATAGTAGTTTCTCCATCTACTCATGTATATTCATGACAAGCAAGTAAAGTACCTTATCGTTTGCTCTTTAACGACCCATACCTCATATGTGCTGGTTATAAGTCATCACAATAACTAATGCTTCCGTTGCATAAGCACACATTCCTGCAAGACAATGGCTACATCTCCCAAGCCTTTCTTTAAAATAAACTGATACATCAGTTAAGATATTTATGCACGTGTTTTACATAAATTTAGTCAAAATAGCTAACCCTTAAGCTATTAATTTTAGCGCATGGACTGCAAGCTATCATAGCATTTGTTTCTTCCATGTATGCGAATGCATACTGATTCCAAAAGACTCTCCCTAAAGGAGTGCTTGCCCAACTAAGCACATCCTCCGTCACGAGTCTTCCCAAAGAAAATATCAATGCTAATGAGCATGTAAACATAAGCAATTAAGAATATAAATATATGTCTCATTTTCAAGATTATACTAATAATCATATTTAATGTAGTTTTAATACTACAAGCTATCTTTCTACATACAACTATGTATATTATTTTTTAATAGAAGTTAATACATATGTTGCATGTATATGCAAGATCTTCCTCCAAAAGGAATTTAACATCACATTCACTTAGTTTATTCATCTAAGGAATAAACTGATTAGTTCCTTTAACCATGAATTTATTAAATAAGTTAACTTTACCAACATCATGGTAATTTATTCATGGATTTATTAAATAACTAATATTTGCAAACACCATGGTAATCTACCCATGGTTTTATGAAATAATTAATCTCCATCAACACCATGGAAAAACTACCCATGGATTTATGAAACTATCCATGGATTCATTAATTAATCTTTACCATTACCATGGTAAACTATCCATGGATTATTAAATAATTACTATTTACCACAAATTGTCATATTTTCAATATAAATTTTATAGATAAGCATACTAGGCTTGCAATGATAAACATACCATCACAAACTACTGAAAATTAATGGAGGATATCCACTATTCATAGTGACAGATCTGAACATTTACGACGCCAAAGTAATGAAAATAAGAGCAGAGCTATGGAAGTCGAGCATTGTGATGGCAGAGCTAAATTGCCATGAGGTAATTACTTCGACAGTATCTCCCTCTAAACTTGATAATTTGAAACAAAAAGATGCAAAGCTGGTCATCTGAGCTTCAAGAAAGATTAAAAAAATAGTAAAGCTTCGAACTCCTATTCCAGCTTTAGCAGAAAACAATGGCGGAAATACGAGAGACTTAGCGTAAGCCAAGAATACTGAATTCCACACTTAGATGACAAAGACTAGGATTTCTTGCCTTGTAAGTTTACACAAGAACTGAAACACAGATGGCACAGTACTGATTATTCCTACATCAAAAGAAAACCTTACAATGGCCTCAATAACAGAATTTCACGGTGAAAATACTCGCCGATGCATTTCCGTTAGTGCAAACTGCAACATTTATGGCAAAGAGAAAGAATATGCCATGCTGCTAATATGAAATTTAATTGTTCTTTAAAGCTTGCAATATGCGAAGCTTCGTTCAACAGAAAAACACTGGTGAATTGATAGAGCCTGATGATTTTGTTCCTAGATATGCCATAACCGAAACAAATAGTTGGATTACATGTTATATTCTGACACATTAAAACGAATATGTTGTCACAACTCGAAAAAATTTCTAGCAGCTCTCGACGAGGACTTCACTTCACAACCACGATTGAGCAAGGAAGCTCTGTTGACAAAATTATTTATAGATGGAAGGTTGCAGAGGCAGAGATTCTCATGAATAAGTAATAAAATGTATGACTGTCTGCTTCCCCCCGATATTACTCCCAAGATCTTCCCTGAATAAAGAATACCAAAGTCGTTATGAAGAATCCGTTTTACATAAAACAGTTTCTTGATTTTCTTAATACAACCGTCTCGGTAAAACATCGTAAAAACTGTAAATTACAATGGTTTACGTGGGTGTTACAATATTCTTCTTAAAAAAAATGAGACTTCCCACTTTTAAGAGCATTGATGTAAGTATGCATTAATGTATAATAAAAAGAGAAACAACCTTGAAAAACATAATTGATATAGCCTGAAAAGAAAATAAAGATAAACATTGTATTTATTTTTTTTAATTATATTGAAACCATAGGAAATTGATATAGCTTATTATAAACATTAGTATTGTGGTAAGTATGCATTAATGTATGATAAAAAGATAAACAACTTTGGAAAACAAAATTGATATGGTCTATTGAAAAAGAAAAGAAGTTGTTTTTAGTGCTATTTTTTAGAGTTTTTGGTATAGGAATTTGGCTCTAAAATTTGATGTAAAATCTTAATTTGTGTTATTTAAATTGGTTTTCTGATTGTATATACGGATTTAACATCTTGAAGACCTCTTAGGGCACTTCAATTGTGCAAGGGTTACCCATCAAACTTGTGATTTCAATGAATTCTTATAGGACTTTAGAAAATTAGACCAGAAAAATCCACTAGTAAAACTTCCAAAAAATCTCATATCTTTTTTTTTGTAAGCTTGGTAGTTGCTTTCATTTTTCACTTTTTTTTTTTTTTTTTAACTCCATTTTCATCAATATGTTCACATACATCACCCCCATTTGAGAAGGGAATTGAGTTATCACCATTTAACCAAAACCCCACAAAGATCTTTGTTTAATAGATATCAATCACCAATATTGTTTTTAGTTCCACTTCTCCCCATCATCATTAATACAGGTCAGTCCCCAGTATTGTTTATGGTTCATCACCTCTTCCTGTGATCTGTCTTGTGATCTGTCCCTGTCATGTCTAACGAAGAGCTCAGTACAACGACTTTTTGTGTTTTGGCAATTTGAGCTTTAATGGACCACATCGATGGTGTGAAATGCTGCGGCCGCTTATGTGCACTGCGATGTGAGTAAAGAGGAAGAAATCAGGGCGGCGGTGGATTTGGCCATGGAGAAACACGGCCAGCTCGGTATCATGTTTAACAACGCGGGAACTTTCGAATTACTCGCGGTTAAAAGCGTGGCAAAGTACAGAATGGAATAGTTTTGGGCATTAATGGGGGTGGTGGTTAAGGTGTGAGGAATTGTTTACGGTTTGTATAGCAGTTTTTTTATTGGAATCTCTTAAAAAATTCAAAAAATTAAGTAGTTGAAGTATTTGAATTTTTTTTTAAATTATTCAAAAAAATAAATAAATAAATAAAAATGCTTTAAATAAAAATGCTTAGCATTAACCAATGAGAAAGAAAAACTGCATCATCTCTAGTGTTAGCGGTGCAAGTATTATAGGGCCTTGAAGCCTGCAGTGATCATAGTCAAGACTCAACACTGTCTCTCCGTATGGCGTGGCCACTGTCTCTCCTTAGATTTCTACATGTTCGTGATGGAATGGTTAAATGAAACCGAAATGGTGATCTGTGTAAACGGTGATCTTTGTATATGTACTGATTATAATATATATGATACAGCGTTTTTTTGTCCTAAAAAAAATTATTTATTGCTAAGAAATTATTAAGCTCTTAGAGTGGAAAAGGTAATTTAACTCCCGGTTCCCTGTTGAATAGTCGTGGATTCCATTGAGGTTAGATAATTTTCCACTCGAATTCGAATTCTTGGAGTCCAAAGAATATTCGCATGGATTTTCAAGCAGTTTTCAGTTTGTTGTTGTTTTTTTTTTTTTTCTATCTTTGTAGATTTATTAATATTATTTTTCATAGTTGTATATATGATTTTTAATATTATAATGGTCTGGAATGTATTTACATCAACTTCGAATGATAGATACTCATAGATTTAAACTTGAGATACATTAGGAATTTAGGAATTTGGTTGCCGGTATATGAATATGATCCTGATTAGAATGGTTTTAATTTCACATACGGCTTAGAATGGTTTTAAAGTTACTAAGAAGTTCTATATGTCAAAATATATACCTAAAATATTATATTAAATTATAAGAGAATAATGAAAATTGAGATGCAAGAATAGGGAGATTAATGAAAGTTGTTATGAAAGAGTAGTTTTAGTTCAAGCGAGATTGATACTCACAAATTTGGGTAGAATATAAAATGAAAGGCATGAAAAATTGGACAAAAAGGATTTGAAATTTTTTGGATGGAAGCATATATCACTTTAGATCTCAATAGTTTTATCAGGGTCCAACTTAACTTTAAATGTCTTGCACTTCATTTTCCAATATGCTTTGTGATAGGTTGATTAATATCGTTGGGATCTAAGAAAAGGTTAACCATTTTATTTTAGGGAGTTGTCTATTGACCCAATAGAATAGTCTGAATGGTAGTTTTTTTTCAGGAATCTCGTAAAAAAATAAAATAAATAATCAGATAGTTGAAGTGTTTGAATTGTATTTTTTATAGTGGAAATAAGATTCAGCACTATAAAAAAACCCTAAGTCATTAGATTTGATCGGATTCCAAATTAGTGTTAATTTTAGATTTTTTTTTTTTATCCAACATTAAATTTGAATTATCTCTCAGGTTAAAATTTACATACTACAATTATGTTTGATTATGCCTCAAAATTAATTAGTTTATATAAAAATTACCGAGAAATAACTACTACCTAAAATTAATTAAAAATTTACTAACCACTAATTAAAATTATTCTCAATAATCCAGGTTTTTTTAACAACATTAAAACACTGATTAGTAAACCAACTTTAAAATTCTATTAGTTAAAAATTTACTAACCGCTAATTAAAATTGTTCTTAAAAATCCAAGTTAGTTTAACCATATTAAAACACAGATTTTTAATCGAACTCCTGAATTTTGCAAAACGAAACAAACTAAATTGGAACATTACATTAAAAAATAACAAGGCTACAAGGTAGCTACTACCTACCACTTAATTTAAATATAGTAATGTTGCAATATGATCTTGAAAATGTCTATGGGTAGCTATTACATGATGTTTAATGTAATTATAGAAATGTTGCAATTTGAGTTTGAGTGTGTTTATGAAGATTTGATTTGTAATAAAGTATAGTTAAATTAAATTAGAAATAATTGTTGCAATTTGAGTTTGAGCATGTCTATGAGGATTTGCTTTGTAATAAAGTTGCTGCTTAATTTAGTTTAAATATAATTAAATCAAAGTAAAAATTAAAAATTTATGCGTTATATAGTAGTAATTTAAATCTATCTAAATTATAGTAAAACAACTTTTGTGTTGATGATGGTAACCAATTGATAATTACTAGGATGACCCATGAGCATATGCATTTGATGTGTAGATTAGATCTCCTACATATGCTTAGTTTATTTTTGGCATCAATATGAGTATGACAGAATAGCTACTACCTGTTGCTTAATGTAAATATAGAAATGTTGCAATTTGAGTTTCAACATGTTTATGAGGATTTGCTTTCTAATAAAGTTGTTGCTTAGTTTAGTTTAAATATAATTAAATTAAAGTAAAAATTAAGAATTTATGTTAGTGTTAAGGTTTACAATCTAATCAATTTAGGTTTTTTAGTAAATGGTAAATTGAGGTATTTTGTTAATCCAATTCCACCTAATACAAGGAAAAGAATTGTGAGTCTAAGTAATCAGATACATACTTAGGCACAATTGAGGAATTGGAAACAAGTGTGTAATGTAGCAATTATCTCGAAAAACTGGTTGACACAGTTGAACAATGAGTTAGGAACCTCGTCAAAGAAGTTATAATGTATCAATTATCTGGAAAATTGTTGGCATTGTGGAGGAATGGGTTAGTAACCCCATCAAACAAGTGCATAATGTATCAATTATTTGGAAAGTTGTGGTGCATAATGTATCAATTATTTGGAAAGTTGTGAACTCTGTTTTCTAGCTGGTTGGTTACTAGCTAATCTGGAAGGTGGGTAGAGAAGATAAAATCCAACTTGGACTTACTTTTAGGAATTATGTGAGCGCCAGATTAGCTCTCCCACGAATGGTACTTTTTAATATTTTCATTGTTGGTGTATGTTCTCTCCCAAATCCCTTTTTTTAGGGGTTAGGGTTTATATCATGCGAATATTGAATTAGGGTTAGTGTTTTAAGTGTTGAGGCAGAATTTTACACCTGAGAGGATAGGAGAAGTCAGATCAGTTTCAGTTTGTTAGGCTAAATTTAGAATTTGGGAAATTGAAGAGTTTGTTGAGTCACTGTAGGTATCTAAATCGATTCATTGGTAGCAAGTTGTATTAAATAAGTCTCAAAGCCATAGTCCCGCAGACTTGCATAGGGCTGTGTAGAGTGTAGGAGAGATCTACAGAGAATAGGTTGCAGAAGGGCCAATTGATCAGAAATATGGCCATGTAAAAGTTGTAAGTAAATTCACTGTATGAAGGAAGAACTTGTTTCAGATTGATTAAACTAAATTCTGCATGAAATGGTTGAATTTCCATGACTTCTATGTGAATGGATTTGTTTCAATACTACATGAGTATTGCTTGATTTAACTTCCTGTGAGAGTGCCTTGAATCTTCATGAACTGGGTATGAGCAGACCGTGTAATTTGGCTTAACAGTCTGCTTGTATATTTAGTGAAGAAGTGTAGGAGAATGTATGAAAAATCCTATGTTAAGGGTTAATGAACAAGAATGTTTGTGTGAGGACTGTTTTAAGGTCTCTATGTGAGAGTTTATGTTGTCCGTAGATAGCTGGAATGCGCATTTATTTGGTAAAGGAGTTGAAGCCCTTGTGTCGAACTAAGGAGGGCAACACAATAATAGAGATGGTGCAAGTGCAGAACTCTGAAATTGTGAACTCTGCGCATAGATGGGAGGAAGTCGATTCTGTATGAAACCCTCCTTGTTCCCCTCAGTATGTGATAAGGCCCTGTGTTGAGAGCCAATGTTGGTATGTTGATTCATTCCCACTGTATGGCAATGCACTTATGAGTCTCTACGTATGAGATGAATGCTGTGTAAAATATGAGGGAATTAGAGATTAGCGTATGAAAGGCACGATGATAAACCAACATTGGAAAGTTGTGCAGAACCTTGACTCCAAGAGTAATAAGAACCCGAAAGGAAAACAGTAAACGTGGTTTCCTCCCACAATACCAGCAGTATCGCGTTGTTGAGAAGCGGTAAAAGAAATCGTTAAAAAAAACGTGATGTATGTCATCGCTTGACACGTGGAGAAAGGTGGTTTCCAATTACCACTCACGTCGCATTTTTTTTTGGCGTTAAGATCTGGAGGGAAAATTAACGCGAAAACTCTTGAGGATCGTTGGATCATCCGAGCCAACGCGACGGTCAATCAACAGTTGGATGGGCGAGATCGTTAACGTCAGGTAAGTTAATTGTTGGGCCCCGCTTTATTGAAATAGTCGTGTTGAGTTGTTAAAGTTCTGGGTCGAGTTAATACAAAATTACACTCTGTTGTGTAACAATAACAACAAACTATTACAAAGGCTCTCGGGCCTTTTATGTGGCGCAGCACATATTAAAATAAAAGAACTATATTAAAAATAAAACTAAACTTAAACATAAGTCCTGTGGGGCCCTATTACAAATGCGCACATGTTATATTACATAAGTCAAGGTTTAAACAAACCTTTATGCGCGTTGTATATTTAAAACAATACAACATAAAAAAATAAACTCCGTTCGTGCGTTATATAACATATATAACAAAACATTAAACCTTTAACATAAAACCATAACACATCACCGCCTGCCGGACTTCAACCATTTATCAACGAAAATGAACTGGAGTTTTTCACGTTACAAAATTGGAGTTGTGACGTCATCTTTTGTGCGCGCGATGGATTATCCAATTCATCGCATAAAACCATATTGCGTCCACAAGAGAGTTTTGGCTACGGGTCCATTTGGACGCGCGATAAACAATTAAATCGAGTCCATAAAATGACGTCGGGTCCGGAACTCAACATAACAATCGGGCCATTACAAAAAACACTTGCGATTCAATACAATCCTGCTGCATGGTTTGTGGGAACACAGCTCCATAGACCTTGGCTTAAGCGGAGAGCGATTATTATATATTTGCGATTGCGATTGCGATTGCGCCAATCGCATCGCATCATTTCAACGGTGGTAACATATGCGGTGGTTACATATTGTAACTTGCGATTGCGATTGAAATCGCATCGCAATCTCCCACATCAACAAGACACTTAGTTGTGAGTCACTAATACATTAGCATATGTTAATAGATGTGGAGCCAAGGTAATTACGGTATTCGAGTATTTATTCGAGTAATTAACAAATGAGTTTGATTATGGGTTTAGACTTAGGTTCTCAATGAAAGGAAACTTTGCACATGAAATTGCTTGATGGGTTTATAATAAGGATTTCATATGAAGATAAAATGAGAAGGAGCTTCCGCATAAGAGAAAACTTTAATTTAATATCTGAAATCATTTATTTAAATTGCCATCTTAGACATTAAAGCTTATATTTGGAGCATTATTGTTAATGTTGTAAAATTTTCTCAAGTGAAAACAAGAAGAACTTAAGCATCAGAAGTTTCTCCTATTAGAAAGGAAGAATTTATTTAACGCCGATGCTAAGAGAGGTGAACCAATCAAAAAAGGAAATTGTTGAGGTCACAAAAGGCATAATAAGTTTCGCTTTGGTAAAATGATAATTTTATACAATGCAAGTACTGTGAAGAGTGAACGAACCACTTTATACAATGCAAGTACTGGACATCAACTTAGTAAACTTCAATGAACATATAATTAAAAAATGTTATTTAGCAAATTTTGATCTGATATGCAAGTCAGGTATCAATTAAAGAGAAGCATAGATGCCAGACAGGGTAGATAGTAGTTGACGGCAGTAAGCTACACAGCAATCTGCGATTTGAGATTGAAAAGAGATTTTAACTAAACTGCATGCCTAATTCCATAATGAATTTCAAGTGTATTGAAGAGATAATGTTAAAAAATCAATAAATAAATAATTGTAAAATAACATCACAGCCAAGGCAAGTTAGATCTAATTCGACAACAATTAAATCAATTCCTACAGAAGAAAATCGTTGCTATTGGCATTATAAATACATTCAAGAGATCTTTAAATAGATTTATAATATTTATATATATAATGTCATATTGTAAAGACAGGTTCTATTTATTAAACATATATGTATAAAGTCTGAAAATATCTGTAAAGGCCTAATGGAAAAGCTATATTCCTTAAATATACATATATTAAGTCTGAAAGTATCTGCAAATAGCTAGAAGAAAGACTATAAATATAACTAGTGATTTTTGTTCCTAATTGCTTTGTGAAAACTTTTCTGTCATATGTGCATTTGTATTCTTTCTTGTTCTAGCAAAATGTTGCAGACATGCTGCACTTTGAGAGAGGAGGATTTAAGCAGTAAAATCTGGTACAAAAATTGAGAAGAGCTTTGGACTGATTTCTGGATTACTACCTTTATTTTGGAACTCAGTTACAAAGTAGTAATCTAATATTTTGCCAAAAAATGTATTATCTTGACAGATCAATTACTTCAGTGCATCTGTCTTATGTCTATAGTAACGTGTACATGTTACTGGGTCCTTTCTGACAAGATAATCAATGTTGTATTCTTCAATTGTTTCAATGTGTTTCTTTTTATTTCTATTGCTATGCAATTTAGTAACAGTTTCTACTAGTGGACTCCAACGATGCTCTGCACTTGTAAATGTAACAAAGAAAGTTGGAGGACCTAATTGTCATATCATTGCAAATATATGTTTTTGCATTTGTTGATGGTAATCAGGAGAAATTATTATGTGTTTGAAATCTATGTATCCAATGTGACTTTTTAGTAACTTTTCTAAGTTGGGCTTGTACTTAACATCTTTTGCTAACAACTTTCTTCCTTGTAGTTTTCCTTTCCTTATTCGTATTTAAATGCATGACATGACCTTTTCAATGATTATTCGCATTGTCTTGAAGAAAAAATTTGTGATGTGATAGGAAAAGTGACCACTGCAATGCATTAGTTCCCACTTTTACTATTTCTTGGTAACGAAATATTTGTACTATATCATTGTCACGTGGATCTCCAAAGAATAGTGTTGGGAAACTCATTTCTTCTGCATGTTTGTCTTTGAATATCCCAAGTGGTCGTCATCCCTCAGCTGGTGCTATTTCAATGATCTTGTCTTATAAATCATGAATTCGTTGTGAAGCTGTCA
The DNA here is from genome assembly GCA_034641835.2 of Pinus albicaulis. NCBI lineage: Eukaryota > Viridiplantae > Streptophyta > Pinopsida > Pinales > Pinaceae > Pinus > Pinus albicaulis. The sequence goes on from CM076582.1 coordinate 255,156,991, forward strand.
ATCCATGTACTAAGGTTTCAGTTGGTCTTTCACTTTTTGAAATGCTATCCATTTCACTTTTGCTATCAATGTTCTCATCCCCGGATGTATTATCTTTATTGTTGAATTCAAGCCTATGATTCCAATTGCTATTAATGGAAATGTTTTCAGTTTTATATAAATTTTGAGAACATAGTTCTTTAAGTGCTCTCATGACAGTATGCACACACACTTTTCCTGTTTGATATACATTCTTGTATTCTAGTCGTCGTTTTAATGCAATAGAAATTTTCATTTTATTGTTTATGAATTGTGGCAATGCTTTTTGCACAATGTCCATCTGGACAGGTACATTGATTATTGAACCAGTTAAGCCCATTTGTGATCACTTGTTGCCACATTGTCTTATTTGTGCAAAAGGAATTCTTAATGCAACAAGTCTTTCCTCAAGCTCTGAAAGTGTTGTTACAATTCGCAATGGCTTATTACGTCTTATTTGTTCAGGTGTTGCAAAGCGAGGCAACTTTGCATTGGCAAGTGCTATTTTTCAAGATCTACAAATGATATTTAAACGCAATGTCTTCTATTTTCCAGATATGTTTATGTACATTTTTTCTAATTCAAGTCCAATGCTTGAGATGTTCTTTCGAAATTGCAACGTCTTACATATTGGACATTTGGTTTTTGGTCTGTCTTCAATTTTTTGTTTGTAAATTTCTATGGGAGTACTTTTTCGTGATGAAAAATTTGTATTCGCTATTTTATGTCTATTTTCTTCAATTTTATTTGGGTTATTTGTACGTATCATTTGTTTCAATTTGTGCAATTTTATTCTATTCTTGGTGTTTTCATGCATTTCTACTATTCTATGTTGTAGATTGCACTGATTTGTATTTTTATTTGATAGTAGTGGTTCATAATGAATGTGTAATGTACTTGTTTTGAATGATAATATGTTGTACGTTTGATTGAAATTTGTTTTTGATGGGTAGTAATTGATAATGGTTTTACTGGTAAATGACCATATTTGTATGTTTACATTGAATATGATCGATGTCCATTGGAAGCAAAATGATGTTCCCTCAACTCCTCCTTTTTCATATGGCATTGCCATATTAATTAGTTATTGTTGCCAGCCTGCAACCATTGTTTGACTTTGTATGGTTTCATTTGTTAAGTGTTTTTCTATACAATTTAATGCATCTTCGTTCCTACCCATCAGTGCATTACAAAAAGATTGACAATGTAGAGTCTGAAAGACTGTTCATCAAATTCAGGTGCTATTAAATGACAAATTGCACTGAACATGCTATTGGCACATTTCGACATAGTTGTTTTTGCTATGTGCAATCCATGAATTTGCATTTCATGAATAATGGATTCATAATGGTTTTCAAGATATTTGCAAAGAGGCGACAAGGAATAATTTGGCACAAGGTTGCATCTAGGTAATAATTTGTGTAATAGAGGTTCAAAATGTCCACTAATAGGATCTGTATCATGAAACAAAATGTTTAGTGGAATTGTATCTAGATCATGGTTGAAGAACAAATACCTTGTTTTCATTGTTAGTGACCAGACTCCAATCGGTATGTTCAACCACTTTGATAGCCATTGTATGCAAAATGTGTTTCCCCATAGGCCTCTTTCAGATTGGAAATCGCTATTAGAAGCAGAAAAATCCATTTTATGAAGGTATGTGTCAACATCGTGAATTCCATGAATTTAACATAACATGACAGGATCTAGTTCATATTGGTATGATTCTTTTGCCTCTGTGTCTTTGCGCTGTAGAAAATTGAGAAAATGGTCTATTATTCCATTGCGCAGTTCAATGGACGAGTAACGAAAGTGCAGAAGCAATTCAAATGCATTGAACAAACAATCTCCAGCAGTATATGCAAATTTTTGTAGCCTGAAGAGACTATGCTTCATTAAAACGATATCAATATTAGCATCTATGCGATGTTTTTTTTCTAAATGGTAGTTTTCAATGTCTATGATTTCCACCATTTTTTGTATGTATTTATTCTTCAGATTCGTATGGTGATTTGTTTACTAATTACTATGTATGTTATATTTTTTTTCTCAAAGATGAGAGAAGGTTCTATAATATTTTTTTCTTTACTGAATATATGTCTATGATAATGTTTACTAGCACAAAACACTAATTTTACTTTTATATTGTATATTTGATTTCAAACAGTAAAATAAGGAAAGCGAAGTTGCAAGTAACTAGCTCCTATTTTGCATCTCTCTGTATTTTAAAAGTATCACTGCAAAACAAACAACACGCAACATTGATTATTGTCTCTGAAGACATGAATCTTACATAGAAGCTATGTATTCTAGAAATGATTGACTCTTGTATACAATAGAAAGCATGAAATACAGATTGTATGTGTCTTGATTAGTAAGATTAATCTTGTTAGTTCTAAAAAACACACTTGTAATTACAAATATGTATGTACAGTCGCATATGGACTGTAGCATAATGGCATGTGTAAGGCAACAACATGCTTCACACAAAAATCTTTGATTTAGGGAATTGTTTTGTTTTTAATAACATGAAATATCATTTTTTTTCAGGTATAAGATGACAATAACTTTAAGTAACTGATCGAATGTAGTACTCAACATAAATGTGAGAATCAACTTAATTATAACAAAGCATTCATCCCTTATGCAAGCCCCAACTTTACTGCACCAAAGCATGTACTTGCAAGTCAATGTGGCAAGCATTGGGCAAGATAAGTCAACATAATATGTACTAATTTTAGCATTATATTTTGAAAATTTGCTGGTTACACCACCTTTCGTGATAATACAAAATATTCATTTGAATGACGAATAAATGTGTTGTATGATGATTGCTAACAACTAGTCATTGTTCTATGTACATTAACAAAGATGGTGTATACAACAACAACATTTGGACCATCTGAAGTTGTATCTATATGACCTGGTACGACATCCACATTTAAAGCATTCACCATTTGTTTTCTTCTTTGCTTTCCTTCATGTTGATATTTGACAACCACTTATTATTTCCCGCATACTAACAAATGTACTGCATACAACAACAACATTTGCACCATTTGAAGTTGTAGCTAAACGACTTCTTACAAGGTCTACATGCAAAGTATCCACCACTTGTTTTCTCCATTTCTTTGTTTCTACAATCTATTTTGGTATTAACGGCCTCTTATTCTCCTATTAGTTGTTGTAGCATCTTTGAAAGTTGCATGGCACTACATTCCATCGTTCGAAATTGATAGATTCCACTCAATGCAGCAAGTGACGCCTAGATTTGTTAAAAAATCAAGAAAAAACAACAATTTAACTGTCCAAAGAAATCAACTCGCTGAAGAATAAGAGCAATACCAGAAGTTGAAATGTAGACATCAAGAAAAACAATATTTTAGCCATCCAATTGGGTAGTTGAGAGAAATGATTTGAATAAACAAATGTTGGTAACCTGTGGAAGATAAGGTGAATAATAGATGGCATAGAACAATCTTGAAATAGACTATATGACCTGTAAAAAGAAAAATTCACTTCTGTTTCCACATGGGAGTTTCCCTTTGTATTATGTAGCAGGTATTTTGCACTACTCCGTAAACTTCCTTTTTCATACCTGAAATTTGAAAGAATTGAGATATTCACGTGCTTATATTCAATTTTCTGAATATCGAACTCATGGGTAAAATAGGAAGTAACAGAGTGAATGGGATTTCAATTCACGAAATCCTATTCTTAATATGACTAGATTTTTACTCATAAAAGATTTCAAAGAAACAACTTTCTCAACATTAAGTATCTTAACGACAAACTTATTACTATCTATTTTACCCTACAATAATGACTATTTAGATAACCATTTTAATTAATTAAATGTTTTTTTTAATATTTCAATTCTATATTATATCACCCTATAATTATTCTTAAAAAGATTAATCTACTATCAATTATTTTTTTATAAAAAACAAAAAACTAAACAACAAGTCTAATTTATTATTATTTTTTTCTCAATGACAATCAAAATATATAGGCAAAATATAGCAAATGCTACATTTTCCATTTTAGGATCCTATAATAATAACTTAGGGCATGGGACTAAGACTACCACCACCATAGGTCCATAGCAATAAGACTAAGGTGACTATTTGGGTAACTGCTCTAATCTGCTACAAATCTCTAGGCTATAGTGTAAGAACTACTATTTTCAGTAAGCTATAACTACATAAGCTATAAACTACCCTTGTCTTTGCATCTGTTCTATTAGCTACTTCTGTTTTGACTGCTCCTAGTGCTGCTTTTACTTGATCAATTAAACCCATGACTTTTATTGGGTGCTTTGTCTTCTGGAAGCAATTCTTTAAAGATGAATTCTGACTAACTTTCAACTGAGGTACTTGCATTTTCTTGCCTCCATAATATGCACATGACCCAATAATTTCTTGGAGGATACTGATAAGTACAAAACAACCTGAACTTTAATTTATTTCATAGAGTTTTGTTTCTGGCCCTGTCTTGTGAGCAGCCACCATAGTTAAATTAGTCACAAATGAGTTCATTGTTGGAATTTCTGAGAATTCCAAAACAGATTATAGAGAGAATTATACTCTCCTTGTTAAAACAGAGAACTTAATTTTTTCTTCACTGGAGACAAAGTTTTGCACTTGAAAAGCTATTTCATTAACTCAAAAAAAAATTGTTACAAACACTTCCTCTGACTGAGGGATTACAAAGAAAACAAGACTGCTACAAAACGTAGTGCATAACAGAGCTTCACTGTCTCTGTTCAAGAACAAAAACACTCTCTGTTACAAAATACTCTGTCTCTTCACTAATAATGCATTGTTGTGAAAAATACAAAATTACACTCTGCTGTGTAACAAAAACAACAAAGTATTACAAAGGCTCTCGGGCTTTTTATGTGGCACAACACATATTAACATAAAATAACTATATTAAAAATAAAAGTAAACTTAAACATAAGTCTTGTGGGGCCCTATGACAAATGCGCACATGTTATATTACATAATTCAAGGTTTAAACAAACCTTTGTGCGCATTGTATATTTAAAACAATACAACATAACAAAATAAACTCCGATCGCGCGTTATATAACATATATAACAAAACATTAAAACTTTAACATAAAACCATAACACATCTCTGCCCACCGGACTTCAACCATTTATCAACCAAAATGAACTGGAGTTTTTCGCGTTACAAAATTGGAGTTGTGACATCATCTTTTGTGTGCGTGATGGATTATCCAATCCATGGCATAAAACCATATCGCGTCTGCTAGAGAGTTTTGGCTACGGGTCCATTTGGACGCACGATAAACAATTAAATCGAGTCCATAAAATGACGTCGGGTCCGGAACTCAACATAAAAATCGGGCCATTACAAAAAATGCTTGCGATTCAATACAATCTTGTCGCGTGGTCTATGGGACCACAGCTCCGTAGACCTTGGCTTAAGCGGAGGGCGATTAATATATATTTGCGATTGTGATTGCGATTGCACCAATCGCATCGCATCATTTCAACGATGGTAACATATGTGGTGGTTACTTATTGTAACTTGCGATTGCGATTGCGATCACATCGCAATCTCCCAAATCAACAAGAAACTTAATTGCAACAACAAAAAGAACTTTTCGATTGCAATTCAATAAAGAAATGTGGGGACCACTGTTTAATTAAAACTCCTCCCATTACAAAAAACGGTTGCGATTCAATACAATCCTGCCATGTGGTCTGTGGGACCACAGCTCCGTAGACTTGTTGGAAATATTGTCATTGATGGCAATGAAGGAAAAAAAGAAGCGAACGAAGGAAGCAAAGGAAATAGGCAGAGGCAGAGGCAGCAAATATGGAGGCAGAGCCGTTATCACAGCAGAGGTAGAGCCGTTATCAAAGGCAGAGGCAGATGCAAAGCCGTTATCACAGCAGAGGCAGAGCCGTTATCATAGCAGAGGCAGAGCCATTTTTTAATTCCGAGAATAGCTACCCCAGCTGGACGATACATAAACACAATTCCGGGAATCGTATAACCCAAACAACAAATTATATATATAAATCTCATTCCGGGAATCGTTACCCACGCTGGAGTATATATGCAGTGCATTACATATATTGTGCCTTATGCACAAAGGTCCAAAGCATATATATTAATCTATATGGAGCGCCTTTTTAACAAAGAATAAAAGTATCATAAGGTGGGACCCTCACCCAATCGCATCGGAGATTATAAGGGCAGCGGAACAGGTTAACAACAGGTTGCGATTGCGATTGAAGCCCGGGCCCGATGGTTCTATAAATCATGTTTAATATGTGTTTGAGTTCCAGTTCCAATCGCATCGACAAAATGCAGTAAATAGTGGTCAATCGCATCAGACAAAATCAGAACATCGGAGCAATATATTAAAAGAATTGCGATTGCGATTGAAGCCCGGACCCGATGGGCTTATAAACTATGATTAAAAAATGTTTGAGTTCAAGTTCCAATCGCATCGGCTCAAATCTTATATAGATATATATATATTTATATGGAGCGCTTTGTGGACAAAGAACCAAAGGTCTTAACGCTTGGTTTTAAAACAAACAAAGTTTTATATGGTGGGACCATTTCCCAATCGCATCAGAGAAAAACTGTGCAGCAGAACATATCGACAAGAGTTCCGATTGAGTTCCGGACCCAATGGATATATGAACTATGATTCAAATGTATTTGAATTCCGGCTTAATCGCATCGGAGTATCGGAGTATGGGCATCGGAACATGCAAACGCAAGTTGCGATTGCGATTAATCGCAATCAGAAGAACTTAACATTGGTCAATCGCATCGGAGTGAAAGCAGGGCAGCGGGACTTGCAACTAAAAGTTGCGATTGTGATTGATCGCAATCGGAGTAATCACATTGCATCAAAGCAATCGCATCAGGGCAAGGCAGCACAGTAGAGCAAGTTAATGAAGTTTGCATTTGCGATCAGTCGCAATTGGAAATCGCTGGAGGAGTAGTATATCGCATTGGAAAACGTGGCAGGTGGGCCCGAAAGGGGTTTTTATATGCTTAAACAGGTTTTATTATTTACGCCGAGAGTTGATTTAAGGCGTATTAAAAAGGAAGCTTGTATGATTAAACTCTGTATAATTATGCTGAGAAATGAAATTGGGTTTTATATATAAAATGCATTGTTATATATATAAAACGTTGTTGCGATTGTATTGAAATGTGTCGCATGGTCTAAGGACCCACAGGCCTCGGCTTAAGGTGGAGGGCGATTATTAATAGAATATGATTACGATGTGTGCAATCGCGTCGGGCCATAAAACAAAGGCGTGGTGTATGTATGTTCCGCTTGCGGAACTCGCCACATCAACAAGACACTTGATGTGGGTAAAGCGTTGGAATTCGCCCAGATTTAAAGTCAGAAGTTACATATGTTATATAAAACAGCAGTCTAGATGTCAAAATCAATTCATATCGTGCCGAGAGTTAAATTGTGATGTATAAAAAGGGCAGTTACATAGGTATGGCAGTTACACTGCGACAATAAGCAGAAAATCCAAATACAGCACAATCATAGAAAAGCCAAATATAGCACAGTCACAGAAAAGACAAGCGCAATGATCCAAGAGGCTGAATAAGTGAGCTGAAGTTTTCATTGTAATTGATTGTAAATGTTTTTAATTAATTTATATTGTTGTGATGCATTGGCAAGTCTCCGGAAGAAAACAAAATCCCACTGTAATATTAAAATAAGCACCTACAGTTACATTTTTCTGAGTAAGCTGAAAAAGAAATGAGAAGGTAGAAGACTAAGAGGTATGGCTATCCATTTCGAATTCCTTGAGGAATACAAACAGTTATCAAGAATTCTCTATAAGTAACATCATCTTGATATGCATAAAATAGGGTAAGAGAGAGAGAAAATATAGAGAATGCAGAGTATAGAAGAGTGAGGCAGAGAAGATTAAGAAAATAAGAGCAGAAAGAGATGCTACAGAACAGAGCTGATATCTGAGGTAAATCAGCAAACATTCAGTTTGATAAATTGAGGAAGTTGGAGCTTCCCTATCAAGTTGCAGCTTGATAGCTGTCAGTTGTAGATGACTGAGGTTGGAGCCTCCTGTAGGTTGGTGCCTGCAGAAAATTGAAGGGATTTGGTGCTTCCTTGCAAGTTGTAGCTTGCAGAATTGAGGTAGGAGCCTCCTGTAGGTTGGTGCCTGCAGAAAAACAGTGGTGAGAGGGAGTTGGAGCTTGCCTTTGCATCACAACAATAATAAGATGTGGTTTTCTCCCTTTATGGGTTTCCACTTATATCTGGTGTCTCTGTGCATGATGTTTATGTGTTGATCTGATTTATATCATTTGCTTAATACCTGCTGCTCTCATATTAAGTCTAATGTTGTATTATATTAATACTTGCTGCTCACATTCTAAGATTACTCACATATTAAGTTGGACATGAAATGAAAGTGTAAATAAGGTTTAATGAAAAGTTTCAAAAGTCCATGAATGTGTTAAACTGATTCACCCATCCCCCCCCTCTCAGTTTAACTAAGGGTTCAACAAGCAGAGGGCGATTAATATATATTTTCGATTGCGATTGCAATTGCGCCAATCACATTGCATCATTTCAACAGTGGTAACATATGAGGTGGTTACATATTGTAACTTGCGATTGCGATTGAGATCGCAACGCAATCTCCCACATCAACAAGACACTTAATCGCAACAACAAAAAGAACTTTGCGATTGCGATTCAATAAAGAAATGTGGGGACCATTGTTTAATTAAAAATCCTCTTGTGCATAAAACAAAAATCAAAATTCTATTTATAAAGGAAAAAAGCTCTGTTTTGAATGTACAAAGACTCTGTTCTCTATTTTCTCATATAAAAAAAAACTTTGTTTTAAATGCAAAATACTGGCGCCGAACTACACAATGGAATTGACTGCGCCCAGATTACAGAGCAGTTGAAAATAACATTTCAACATTCATCTCATGTACTCTGACAGTCCAGTTAGGAGGAAATTTTGTTCTGCTACTTGGTGGGTTCCGTTTCCTTTGTCTCTCCTGTTGTCATGACATTTAACATTTGTTTCGACTCTGTACGCCTTTGGATAATATTTAACGTCTAGCGACTCCCTCATTGGCCATGGAATGCAAAAACCACGCAACCATGCAATAAAGGCCTTCGAATTTTGCACCATAAAGTGAAGGTCGAAGGGTTTTTAGATAGAAATGATAATAATGGTGTAAATATGTTGTTTTATGAGCAAGAGCATAGCTTTTGATCTGGTAAGGCGGAAACTAGAAATGAATTGGGATTTGATTCAGAAAATGATGATGATAATGACCTACATTTTTCAATGAACGGGGGCATTAGTAAAGAGAGTCGTCCCAAGGGAAATGATTTTGAATCCTCTGAGCCTGATACAAATGGTATTCTCATGCTAGGGACCCAACAAAATTATGCTTTCTATGTTTTCTTTGAACCATATATTCTTGAGAAGTACTTCTAGAAACTTCATGAATTTAAAAAAAAAAAACAAGATTTGTAGAACGCAACAACTTTATCAAATTCGAATGGAATTTTCCATTCAAGGACAAGATCGCCCAAATCAAGAGCCCATGAGTTCCATGATTAATATTTCATCGGTTATCATTTAAAAACGGAGTCCCTAATATGTAAATTACAAGTAGAATGTCATCCATTTTGCACTCTGAATCAAAGCAAGAAAGGGAATTTAATATGTGGAATTACCTGAAAGAGTAAGAGAAATTATCCTTGGCATACCTTCCAGCCCGAGGTGCACAGTTCCAGCCTGACTTGCAAAAGCTCGCTTGCAGAGTGTCGAGTCCCACGGTAAATCCACTTGCAGATGTCTTGAGCAGAAAAAAACAATTTCGACGATCAACAACAGAAAATATAAAGAGGAGAAATAAAATTGACAGGGGTTCAAGAAAAATAAAAACTGCAAAGTAGAAACTCGTACAAGTCCCATAATTTTATACCATTTAATTTTTAATTAATGGTTGTTAATACCAAGAGATCTACATGGGGTGTCTGCGACATCAACTAGATCCTCCAACTCAGTTTTTTACTTGCATAATTAATATCATAAATTCCATATTCGATGTTGAAAACCTTATTATTGATGATGATTCTATGTATAATCAATAACATTAAAATATAAATTAATTTATTTGTCCTGCCTATGAGATGAATGTTGTGTAAAATATGAGGGAATTAGAGATTAGCATATGAAAGGCATGATGATAAACCAACATTGGAAAGTTGTGCGGAACCTTGAGTCCAAGAGTAGTCGGAACCCAAAAGGAAAACAGTAAACGTGGTTTCCTCCCACAAGACCAGCGATATTGCATTGTTGAGAAGTGGTAAAATAAATCGCTCAAAAAAATGCGATGTATGTCATTGCTTGATGTGTGGAGAAAGGTGGTTTCCAATTACCACTCACGTCGCGTTTTTTTTTGGCGTTAAGATCCGAAGGGAAAATTAACGTGAAAACTCTTAAGGATCGTTGGATCATCCGAGCCAAGGTGACGCTCCATCAGCCGTTGGATGGGCGAGATCATTAATGCCAGGTAAGTTAATTGTTGGGCCCCGCTTTATTGTTGAAATATTCATGTTGAGTTGTTAAAGTTCCGAGTCGAGTTAATGGATTATACGCGGTTGTATATGCTATGTGATCAATTTTTCAAATAAAGTATGGCTATGGCTGGAATACTTATTATGTATTAATGTTGGGTTAATAAGCGGTGGGATGAGGCATTTATATGCGTTATCACTTGATCAAAGGTTTTATTATAATACTCTAAGGCGTGATATATGTTAATACGTTGTCGACGGCGTGAGGTAGTAAGGCTGTGAATCGCTAATACATTAGCATATGTTAATAGATGTGGAGCCAAGGTAATTACGGTATTCGAGTATTTATTCGAGTAATTAAAAAATGACTTTGATTATGGGTTTACTATATCAAAGCCACGATGATAAAGCAACATTGGAAAGTTGTGCAGAACCTTGAGTCCAAGAGTAGTCAGAACCCGAAAGGCAAACAGTAAACGTGGTTTCCTCCCACAATACCAGCGGTATCACGTTGTTGAGAAGCGGTAAAAGAAATCACTCAAAAAAACGCAATGTATGTCATTTCTTGACACGTGGAGAAAGGTGGTTTCCAATTACCACTCACGTCGCGTTTTTTTTTGGCATTAAGATCCGGAGGGAAAATTAACGCGAAAACTCTTGAGGATCATTGGATCATCTGAGCCAACGTGACGCTCCATCAGCCGTTGGATGGGCGAGATCGTTAACGTCAGGTAAGTTAATTGTTGGGCCCCGCTTTATTGAAATAGTCATGTTGATTTTTTAAAGTTCCGGGTCGAGTTAATACAAAATTACACTCTACTGTGTAACAACAACAACAACAAAGTATTACAAAGGCTCTCGAGCCTTTTATGTGGCACAACACATATTAACATAAAAGAACTATATTAAAAATAAAACTAAACTTAAACATAAGTCCTGTGGGGCCCTATTACAAATGCGCACATGTTATATTACATAATTCAAGGTTTAAACAAACCTTTGTGCTCGTTGTATATTTAAAACAATATAGCATAACAAAATAAACTCCGATCGTGTGTTATATAACATATATAACAAAACATTAAAACTTTAACATAAAACCATAACACATCTCCGCCTGCCGGACTTCAACCATTTATCAACCAAAATGAACTAGAGTTTTTCGCGTTACAAATTTGGGGTTGTGACGTCATCTTTTGTGCACGCGATGGATTATCCAATCCATTGCATAAAACCATATCGCGTCCGCCAGAGAGTTTTTGCTACGGGTCCATTTGGACGCGTGATAAACAATTAAATCAAGTCCATAAAAAGATGTCGGGTCCGGAACTCAACATAACAATCGGGCCATTACAAAAAATACTTGCGATTCAATACAATCCTGCTGCGTGGTCTGTGGGACCATAGCTCCGTAGACCTTGCTTTAAGCGGAGGGTGATTAATATATATTTGCGATTGCGATTGCGATTGCGCCAATCGCATCGCATCATTTCAATGGTGGTAACATATGCGGTGGTTACATATTGTAACTTGCGATTGCGATTGTGATCGCATCGCAATCTCCCACATCAAGAAGACACTTAGCTATGAGTCGCTAATACATTAGCATATGTTAATAGATGTGGAGCCAAGGTAATTACGGTATTCGAGTATTTATTTGAGTAATTAACAAATGAGTTTGATTATGGGTTTAGACTTAGGTTCTCAATGAAATGAAACTCTGCACATGAAATTGGTTGATGGGTTTATAATAAGGATTCCATATGAAGATAAAATACGAAGGAGCTTCCACATAAGAGAAAACTTTAATTTAATATCTCAAATCATTTATTTAACTTGCCAGCTCAAACATTAAAGCTTATATTTGGAGCATTACAACGCCATAAATGAAAACATTAACTCGCATTACAATGCCATAAATGAAAACATTAACTCGCATTACAAAGCCATAAATGAAAACGTTAGCTCAACGTATTTTGTTGATTTAAAAATTGATTCCTGAGATACGAAATAAGTACTAATCTTATTAAAAAAAATTATAAAGTACCTGTCAATATTTATTGGAAGATGTATCCATATCTTCCGAATAAAGAAAAAAAAATTAGGATGAGTAAAAGCGACAGTAGTTCTGCTTACCATACCAATCTGTATAGCGTGAAGGACAGAATTGTTTTGAAGGCAGTCGAAAGAATGTTTAGGCTTGTTTTCCAAAACAACGTATCTTTACTATTGATTTATCACAGCACAACAACTTATTATAACAAACTTCAAACTTTGTTATTCTGATTAATATAGTTATTCACGAAATCATAATTTGTATAAATGATGTTAACTTTCTGCACAAATATCTATGAAATTTGCAATAACATGTTGAATTTTGCAACCAATAGAATCCTAGCAAAACAAATTAAAATAATTAAAATAAATAAACAATAATAAATCTTATAGTTGAACCATGGCAAAAAAAAAAAAAAAAAAATTTGAAAACATATGTCTAATCAAGGTGAATTAATGTCACAATCAGGAAAAACCTGATGCGTAGTGACCTGCAGCGGCAGGTACAATATTTCTCTATTATTATTTCTTACTCAACTAAAAAAAAACACTTGTGAGTAAGAATATTCTCAATAAAAATACTTTCAATACCATTACATTCTCAATATCATTATAAGAGACTACCAAATATAACCTAATCAGACTCATCACTCATCATCTCACATAGGATAATTTTAAAAAATATTTAAAATTTTATAATATAATAAAATTTTGTTGTAGCCATCATCCTATACTCGTTCACAATAACATCAATAGTACTGCATAACGCCATAAAGAATTTTGTGGTCGTAGCTCACTATTTTTCTTTTCTTCGATTCGAAAAGTAATTGAGAGGACTCAATCTGATGAAGACTGAAAATCATTTCTCCCTTTTATAACACGCAAAATGTTGGGTTTTTTTTTTGGGTTATAAATTAGAGTGCACGAAAAATAGAGTTATTGACTCGTCTCGTTTGAAATTAACAATGATAATAGTTATTTGAAATGTATTAATTTAACTTTTCTATATAAAACATTTAATTAATGTATAATTAGTACAAGCACATTTATTAATATGGTTGATATATTTAAATAAACTTATATGAAATAGATTTACAACCACATTCACCATTATAATTGATATAACTCAATACAGCTATATCCACCACTTACCACATGTATTTTACCAAAATAAATATTATATATTTATGAATATATTTACTAATATATTTTATATATTTACGTATAATATATTAATAATATTAACTATATTCATACTATATATTAACCTAATATATATATATATATATATATATATATATATATATATATATATATCTTACCAATATCATAAGGGATTATTAATATTAGAAATTAAAAAAACTAATAAATTCAAGGGTTTAATATTAAAAACTCAAGGAATTGGTGAAGAAAGAGATAGATAATAATATTATAAACCAAGAAATTAAAAAAATTTATGAATAAATATTTTAAATTCAAGAGATCAAAAAAATGTAAGAATTAATATTTAAAACGCAAAAGCCTAAGAAATGAATAAACCCTAAGAATTAATATTTTAAACTCAAGAGATTAATAAACCATAAAAATTAATACTTAAAACCCAAAAATCTGAGAAATTAATAAACCATAAGAATTGATATTTTTTAAAATCAATACATTAATAAACCCAAGATATTATTAATAATACAAACCAAAAGAACTAATAAACCCAAGATTTAAATATTATAATCCAAAGGAATTGGGTTCCTAGGAATTAATATTTTAAAATCAAGAGATTAATAAACCCAAAAGATTATTAATAATACAAACCAAAAGAACTAATAAACCCAAGGTTTAAATATTATAAACCAAAAGAATTGGTGAACCCAAGGGATAAATATTAAAAACCTAAGGGATCGATAAAGCCCATGGATCAATATTAAAAACACAAGATATTTATAAACCCTAAGAATTAATATTTTAAACTCAAAAACCTAATAAATTAATAAACCATAAGAATCAATATTTTAAACTTATGTTAATAAACCCAAGGGATTATTACAAATATAAATCAAAAGAACTAATAAACCCAAGGGTTTAATATTATAAACGAAAGGAATCTGTGAGCCCAAGGGTTAAATATTAAAAACCTGAGGGATCAATAAGGCCAAAGGATCAATATTAAAAACATTAAAGATTAATAAATCCTAAGAATTAATATTTAAACTCAAAAACCTAAGAAATTAATAAATCCTAAGAACTGGTATTTTAAACTCAAGAGATTAATAAGCCCAAGGGGTTATTAATATTGTAAACCAAAAGAATTCGTAAACCCAAGGGTTTAATATTATAAACCAAAGGAATTGGTGAACCCAAGGATAAATATTAAAAACCCAAGGGATCAATAAGGCCAACGGATCAATATTAAAAACAAAAGAGTTTAAGAAACCCTAATAATTAATATTTTAAACTAAAAAACCTAAGAAATTAATAAACCCTAAAAATTAATATTTGAAACTCAAGAGATTAATATACCCTAAGAATTAATAGTCTAAACCTAAAAACCTAAGAATTTAATAAACCATATGATTTAATATTTTAGAATGAAGAGATTAATAAACCCAAGAGATTATTAATAATATAAACCAAAAGAACTAATAAACCTAAGGGTTTAATATTATAAACCAAAGGAATTGGTGAACCCAAGGGAAAAATATTAAAAACTTAAGGGATCAATATTAAAAACACAAGAGACTAACAAACTCTAAGAATAAATATTTTAAACTAAAAAACCTAAGAAATTAATAAACCATAATAATCAATATTTTAAAATCAACAGTTTCATAAACCCAAGGGATTATTAATATTATGAACAAAATAACTAATAAACCCAAGGGTTTAATATTATAAACCAAAGGAATTGGTGAACTCGAAGGAAAAATATTAAAAACATAAGAGATCAATAAGGCCAAATGATCCATATTAAAAACAGAAGAGATTAGTAAAGCCTGGGAATAAATATTTTAAATGCAAATGAATGAGAAACTCACCCCATTAATAAAGAGATTAATAAATCTTAGGAATTAATTTTTTTAATAAAAAGGATTGATAAAGTCACATGATTATTAATATTATAAATCGAGGGGAATAATATTAAACCAAAGAGATTAATATTATAAACCCGAAGTATATAAAATCCCTTTGATAAATACTATAAACCGTGAAATAAACATGGTTGACCATGCTTGATTTAAACATTGAGATAATTGTTGTCACAAGGTGACGTTGGACCAAGTATGACCATAGTTGGCCATGGTTGATTATCATATTGAGACATTCTTTGTCACAATGTGACATTCCACCATGGAAGACATTGATTGAGTATGGCTAACGTTAATTAACAATGGTTTCCCATGGTTGATTTTCATATTGAGAAAATATTTTTCATAATGTGACATTGGACCATGCATTCAATTAAACTGTAGGACAAATATTTTAAACTCGAGAGATTAATAAACCCAAGGGTTATTAATATTATAAACCAAAAGAACTAGTAAACCCAAGGGTTTAATATTATAAACCAAAGGAATTGGTGCACCCAATGATAAATATTAAAAACCTAAGGGATCAATAAGTCCAACAGATCAATATTAAAAACACAAGAGATTAATAAACTCTAAGAATTAATATTTTAAATTAAAAAACCTAAGAAATTAATAAACCCTAAGAATTAATATTTTAAACTCAAGAAACTAATAAAGAAAAGGGATTATTAATGTTGTAAGCCAAAATAAGTAATAAGTCCAAGTGTTTAATATTCTAAAGCAAAGGAATTATTAAATTATAAAGTTAAGGAACAAATAAAAATAAGCATTTTATATTATAAACCCAACGGAAAAATATTATAAACCTAAGGGATAAATATTAGTATTATAAACGAAGAAATTAATAGTACCTAAGAATTAATATTTTAAACTCAAGAGATTAATATAACCTAAGAATTGATAGTTTAGACCCGAAAAACTAATAGATTTGTGATTTACAAGTTCAAATGTATTAACAACATTATCTCTAATTAGATGTTGAATTATTGCAATAGTATTTAAATACAAATTTTTATGCTTACAAGAAACACGTAGCACTTTGATATGGCTTGTGTCAAATTTATGAGATAAATTAATTGTCATGAAACTTAGTACTTTGTAGCTGTCAAACCAGGAGGTAACTCCTCAAATCAGGATGTGTATTAGCTGAAGAATGTACATGCATTTATACATGGAGGTGAGGCTATTGGGATTCATCTCCCAATGACTCTTGGCCTTCCTTATTTCCTAATATTATTTATTATACAATATTGAATATTCTCACCCAACCCTTAGGATTAGGTGTCAACATTCCCCCCTTTAATCCGAAGGGATGTTGGTGAGCCCAAGCATCGATCTGAAATTTTCAAACTTTTCTCTTCCAAGTGCTTTGGTGAAGATATCAACAGTTTGCTCATTTGTGGAACAATGATTTAGATGGATGGTTTTGGCCTCAACATGATGTTGAATCAGATGGTATTTTGTATTGATGTGCTTTGTTCGATCATGGAACTTTGGGTTCTTGGCCAACTTTATTGCAGAAGTGTTGTCGATCATGAGTGGTGTGGAATACATTTGTTTCATCTGCAAATCTTCCAGGATTTTCCGGAGCCACACAATTTCTTTTTTTGCTTCAGCTGCTGCCACATATTCTGCCTCGGTCGTGGAATCTGCTGGAACTGACTGTTTGCGTGATCTCCATGAGACAGCTCCTGATCCAAGACTCATGGTGTAACCTGTAGTAGACACCCCTGTTTCTTTGTCGCCATCAAAGTTTGAATCAGAGTATCCGATCAAGTTGAAGTCGCCTACCTGTGTATATTTGAGTCCAAAGTCTTGAGTCCCCTTCAAGTACCTTAGCACTCTTTTTGCAGCAGACCAATGTCCTTCACAAGGTTTTTGCATGAACCTTGAGAGGATTCCAATAGCAAATGAAATGTCAGGTTTGGTGGTGGTCAGGTAGATAAGACTTCCTACAAGCTGTCTATACTTAGTTGCATCCTCAAATTCCTTCCCTTCAATAGATGTGAGCTTCAAGTTTTGTTCCATTGGAGTGGTTAAGGGATTACATTCATCCATGCAAAACTTGTTCAAGAGATCTCCAATGTACTTATTTTGAGAAAGAAATATAAATTTAGGATGTTGGATTACTTCAATACCCAGATAGTAATGAACATGACCCAAAACAGTCATTTAAAAACCTTTCTTCAATTCTTTCTTCATGGATGCAATATAGCTCTCATTATTCCCTGTTATAAAAAGATCATCTACATATCCACAAGATATACAACTATTTTTCCAACTTTCTTAACAAACAAAGTTGCATCATCAAGATCAAAATGTTTGAAGTCAAGTTTCAAAAGATGCTCGGTTAATTTCTCATACCAGGCTCGTGGTGCTTGCTTGAGGCCATACAAGGATTTTATAAGCTTGCAAACTTTGTTTTCTTGACCCTTTACAACAAATCCTTCTGGCTGGGACATATAAACTTTCTCCTTTATATCTCCATTCAAAAATGTTGTTTTTACATCCATCTGATTGACTTTCCATCCATTCTAGGCTGCTAGGGCAAAGAGAGTCTAGATGGTGGTCCATTTTGCTGTGGGAGCAAAAGTTTGTTCATAATCGATTCCTTCTTTTTGTGCAAAACCTTTTGCCACAAGCCTGGCCTTGTGCTTGTCAAGTGAGCCATCTGCTTTATACTTGTTCTTGTAGACCCACTTACAGCCAATTGGTTTCGTTCCCAAAGGCGGATCAACCAACTTCCAAGTGCCATTCTTTATCAAGGCATCATACTCCTTCTGCATCGCTTCTTTCCATTCATCATGAGAAGCGGCTTCTTTGAAGGAAGTTGGTTCACGATCTGTAGACAAACTCAATTCACAGTTATAAGCAATATCCATATCAACAAGAGAATCAGAATTATCTACATCACCTTCGATTTGTTGAGTGGAACTTCTTGTTCCTGTTTTTCCAACCTCATCAGGATGAACATTATCCAGTGTCTTTTTCAGCCATTTGGGAGGACCTTTCTTAGATGGCCCAGGCTGGTCATTTGACTGATTTGGGATTGATTCAAGATTCAATCTCCCAATTCTGTCAATCACAGCATCCAATGTGTCATCCGTGGTTGTTTCTTCATGTGGGGGAGAGAGTGCTTCAGGACATGATTCCACAGTTTGATTCAATATCGGAATCCCCCCTTCAAGATGTGGAATCTGATTATCAAATTCTTGGAAATACTTTGCATGTGTGAATCTATCCAGGCGATCAAGTTGTCGCTCAACAACCTTGTCACTCTTGGAAGATTCAAGAAATATGACATCTCTTGCTATTACAAATTTCTTATTTTCTTCATCATAGAGACGATATCCTTTGGAGTTATTGGAGTACCCCAAGAAGATACATTTTCTACTTCTAGCACCAAGTTTGTTCCTTTGACCCTTGGGTATCAAGGCATAACAGGTGGACCCAAAGACCCTAAAATGCTTTACTGAAGGAATGTGGCCATGCCACATTTCAAAAGGAGTTTTGTTTCTAATTGAACTTGAAGGACACCTATTCTTTATGTAAACATCACATAGAACTGCATCAGCCCAAAACATCAATTTCACATTCTTGAAAAATAACATGGAGCGAACCATATTTAAGATAGTTCTGTTCATTCTTTCAGCTACATCGTTCTGTTGGGGATTATATGGCACAGTTGTTTGATGTTTGATTCCATGTTGACGAAGATAATTTCAAATTCGTTTGAAGTGTATTCTTTTCCATTATCAGTACGTAGAGAGCCAATATGTGTTTGTGCATCATTTTCAATCAATGCATGAAAATTCTTGAATGTTTGAAAATCATCAGACTTATTCTTCAATAAGTAAATCCAACACATTCTGGTGTAGTCATCAATAAATGTCATCATGTATTTATTTCCATTTGCAGAAGCAATAGGCATAGGGCCACATAAATTTGAATGAACAAGCTCAAGTTTTCTATGTGCTCTGGAGTGTGAATCATGAAATGGCTGTTTGCTATGCTTTCCTAGAATAAAAGCATCACATTCCTTAGGTTTTCTAGGAATTGTAGGCAGTCCATTAACACCATTTTTCTTCAACAAACGAAGGCTTTCATAGTTTAAGTGTCCAAATCTAGCATGCCATAAAAGACTTGATGGGAATGTACCTTCATCATGATGTGAACCGAATGCAAAGTTTTGAGCATGAGCAGATGAACCTTTCAGCTTCAAGAGTCTCCCTTCTTCTATTCCCTCCATGACAAGTGAGTGATCTGATGCTTTTCTGACCTCTGCCTTGCCATCAAACAAGTGAATGGAGTGTCCTTGCTGGCGGATTTGGACCAGGGACAACAAGTTTCTCCTCAACTCAGGGAGGTATAGAACCTCATGTAGGATATGATCTGGAAGACCAGGCAACTTAAGCCTGACTCTGCCAAGCCCTGATGGCCTGAGTTTGGATTTATCTGCGAAATATACTGCTCCATCAACTTTGTCAGTGAATTCTTCAAAAAAGTATTTTCTAAATGTCATGTGACATGTTGCTCCTGAATCTAGCAACCAATCATCTCTCCATGAAGTAAATGAAACATCAAATAAGTCTTCAGTTACTCCATTGTTACAATGTGCTAGAACATAATGAGCGGATTCAGGTGCTTTACCTTTGTCTTTGTCATTAGTTTTACCTTTTTCTTGATTTCTTTGCTGCTCAATTTTCTCCCAAGGTGTTCTGCATTTGGATGCATCATGTCCATCTTTATTGCACCGTGTGCAATGAAGATTGGATTTGTTAGATTGTCTGCCCCCCCTTTCTGTGAAGTTTCTTCTTCCTCTTCCTCTTCTGCCACCTCTTCCTTTGGATGAATCTGGAGCATGACTCTTTTCTCTATGTGCCAAGTATGCAGCCTCTTCGGAAGACGAAGGGACTGTCATCTTCCCAAAATCTTTCTCTCTTTCTGCAAACTTTTTCTCAAGTGTATCAAAGGTGATATGCTCAAGGTTCCCACTTGCTTGCAAAGACTCAAGATAATGTGAGTAAGTCAGATATAATGCCTTAACATATGCTATGAGAGGTATGTCCATTTTTACACCAGTGCTATCAATATCATGCATGATAGATCTAACTTCTGAAGCTAAAGCAAGGGGATCATCATTCTTCATTTCAAGACTGAACAGCTTAATCATCAATTGAACATTTTCTAATTCTGAATGTGAGTCATAGAGTTCTTTTAGCTTGCTCAAAACATCATAGGCATTTGAGAAAGATGAAATGTGGCGGCTCACCTCTTCATTTACGGAAGCTGCAATCAAGGCATAGGCCTTGCAGTTCTTGTTTTCCCAAATGGCGAGCTCTTTGTCTGAAGTGGGCTTTGCTGGTGGATTTCCTTCTTGTCCTTCACAGATTCCTTTCCACAGCTCATTAAAAATGAGTGTGTGTTTAATCTTCCGAGACCATTCAAGATATTTCTCTTTGCCGGAGAGAACCACCCCAACAATAGATATGAGAGAATGCATTAGTTTGCTGGAAGAAATTCTTTTGAAGAGGAAAAAATTTTGCTAGAAAATCTTCAATTCTGTAAATTTGCTCAATTAAAGGGGACAAAAACTCTTTGCTAAAAATACTGAATTCTGCACAATATATATATATATATATATATATATATATATTGGAGAAAAAAATATATGGGAATCTATATTGAAAAAGTGGAAGAAAGGCGGTTTTAAAAGATGGGAGGGGGGCGGAATTAAACGGTGGAGTGGTAATATGTATGAGATCGTATTATATGGATGGGAGGGCCATAATATATGGTGGGAGTGGTATTAAAAGGTGGGAGGGTGGTAATATATGGTGTGAGGGTGGTAATAAAAGATGAGAGGGCGGTAATATATGGTGGGACTGGTGTTATATATGCAGCGTGGTGTTATTCTTAAATGGGACAGCGATAATATATCACCGAACAGACAGCGTATTAGCAATCAATGGAGGGTGGTAATATATGGTGGGAGGGGCAGACAGTGGAGCGTTCATCAGAGCTATGGCGGGAGGTCGTTGAAAAAAGAAATGTCAAAGGCATAAAAGATAGAGCAGCATATGAGGCGGTAATGGAAGTCGATAATAATACCATAGTGGAATATATCACTGAACAGTGGAATAGACAGCGTATAATGAGCGGTATTATCAGTGGTAATGACTTTGAAGTGAGTCGGGTGGGAAGTGTGAGAGCAGATTGATGCAAATTGAGGGCGCATGTTGAGTTTGCGTAGGTAATAGTATATGGAGAGGACTGTGTATATAGACAGCGTATATAAATGCTGGAGCGGAGGTATTATGCAGTGGCAGAGCCTTTGGTGGAGCAGCGTATTATGAAAGGGCCGAGGGCGTAAGTCTTGCAGGGAGGAGGGATGATACCTGTGCTGAGATATGAATGGAGCGATGCATACATCCGTGGGACGGAGAAGTGTATGCGTTGTGTAGTGAGAAATGTATGAGAGGAAGGGTCTGCTGTTGGAGATAGGGAGTCAGGTGTGCTGTCTGCGCTTGCGAGAGTTGCAGGGAGGGAGGAAGGGGCGTAGAGGAATTAAGGCATGAGGGAAGTGTGAGGAAGAGAGCGTTGGAGAGAGGGAGGCCGAGAGGCCGTTACAAAAAAATATGGAATGGCAGAGTTGTAGGACTACAAAATTGCAGAGTGGCAGGTATCTGCTGGAACTGCAAATTACAGAATTTTTAGGAGCTGCAAATGTCAGAGCTGTGCATAAATTGCAGAGATAAATTTAAAAAAATGCAGAATTACAGTACAACAATTTAATGGAGCAAGAGAAACTAGCATAAAAATAGACTGAGCAAAGGAATGAGGGAGTTACACCACAGGCAAAAATGCCAATAGTGGGACTGGCTCCGATACCATGTCAAACTAGGAGGTAACTCCTCAAATCAGGATGTGTATTAGCTGAAGAATGTACATGCATTTATACATGGAGGTGAGGCTATTGGGATTCATCTCCCAATGACTCTTGGCCTTCCTTATTTCCTAATATTATTTATTATACAAATTTACATATCCACACCCATCCCATAGGATTAGGTGTCAATAGTAGCTTTACAAGTGAAGTAATATTTCACATACAAGTTTTTATATCTTTGGAGATGAAGTATGATGAGCATAGATGTATAAATGTCATTATTTTTTATTCTTTCACCAATAAGCACCCAATATTTAGCGAGAGCAAGCATGAAACTCTTGGGACATGCCACTCTGGGAATTCCCAAGAGGAAGAAAGAGTTTTGTACATAGAAACATCATTTGATCAATCAAAATACACCCATATAACAATACTTACTATTGGGCCAACTTGAGCACATAAGTAAAAATAAAAATTTCTAGGATGGAAAATTAGGTAATCTACAATAGTGCCTGCATCCAAAGAATGGAGAATTCACTGCTCTGTTTTACTTCAAAAAATATTGGAAACATAAAGGACAAAATCAAGTTTTCACATGAGGTTTGGTATATTTTTAACTATGGGCAATAAATAATAATTCGCACTAATGGTTTGGATACCAGGAATTGAACATAGGCCATTTAAGATAAAAGCTCGCATTGCTTTATTGTTGAACCATAAACCAACTAACATATAAATGTCCAAAGTTATAATGCATTCCAGGCTGAGTGGGCTATAGGGCCAAAAAAACATAGATGACAAACATTAACTATTATAGGATTGATCCCACCAGATTCTATGGGGTCCAAGGCTGATGTAATTGGTCCCTCCCTTACCAAAGTTGCAAGTAATTTCAATGTTGTGCCTTGTGGGTATTTTTTGGATTTTTGTTATGGTAGTTTCAATGTTGTGCCTCGTGGGTAATTTTTGGATTGTTGTTATTGTTGTTATTTATGTGATGTTGATAATATTTGCATGTCTTACTGCTACGATGGAATATACTTATGTGAAGGATTTCATTCTACATTCATACTCTCCTTTCTCCTAAACAAAAATAGGAATTGTAATAATGCACATCACAATAGAAGAATTTGTAATAACAAAATATATCTAACAGGAATAATGATTGGAGTTTTGAAATGTTAGGCATACATCTGTGGAGGAATGTGATTATTAATGTTATAGGGTCAAGACTTATGGGCGAAGTTGGCATAGTTCAAGGTTGTGTTCCTAATGTTTCAAAGGCTATCAAAATTATAGATAAGGTTTCCAGTGCTCGTTATGTTTACCTAAGATTAATTCTCATAATATTTATAGACATTTATATTTTCATACATGCTAATGTAGGGATGAGAAATTAACAAAGGTTGCAGATGGGGTCCTAGGTGACTTGGCCGAAATATTAAGTTCAAATTCTGCACCGTTGCTACAACGATATGCCTTTTATAATGACTTTATTGATGAATGCTTGTCACAGATGATCCACTGATTAAGGAGAATGCAAAATAGGTTTGCATGACTGTTGAACTGCCTTTTTGTCCAGATTTGTATGATTTTTATCAAATGATGATATGCTTGTGACTAGTGTTTTTAATCATTATTATATTATTAAGATGATAGTTAGAGGCATTTAGAGGCAATAGTTATTAAATTACGAATTATTCTTGTTAAGTGTTTTGTGTGTAAATGTCATTAATAATATGTCATCTTGATGGCAAGTGAATAAGTCATGTACTAGCACAAAAAGTGTAGGAATGCTTTCTGAAGTGCATTTAAGTACGGATTCATATCATGAACAAAAGTAGTAGCCTAAATTCAGTTACAAAGATTGAGAACTACATTCTACACCTCTTACCGAGTCTCAAAATGAGAGTGTATGGAGAGATCACTGAAAAACACACACACAATGTCATTTTTATGCCAAGGAACTGTGCGAGAAGATTGGCCATTCTAGGATTCTTAACTAACATGATTACATACTTAAAGGAAGAACTTCACTTGCCACCAGTCATCGCTGCGAACACTCTGACAAATTTTGGTGGCACGACAAGCTTGAATCCATTGCTAGGAGCGTTCATAGCCGATGCTTATGTGGGCATTAAGGGTTTCCTTCTGCACAGTAATATTGAAGAAGATAAATGGACAAAAAATGTTTTTTGAGCTTTAGATTTAGGGGATCGAATGCTGCAGCTTCTGCTAAAACAAAATCCATCACCGATTCAGGGCCCTTCTATTATGATGGTAGTATGATAGAGGAAATTAAGCCTTATTTGATTGAAGGTTGTCTGGTCCTCGTGATAAAAGTTATGGTGGTTGTAGATGCCACCTGAGAGGCTAGGAGAGCTCTGGTTTGGGTTCTTACGCATGCTCTGCTAAAACATGACAGGCTGATTTTGTTACAGGTTATGCAACTGCCTCCATCTGCTTCCAAAGAGAAGTATCCTCCTTTTTCCAGTAAACGTTATACAAATCCCATGGATTCTACTCTTTTGAATTCTTTGAAAGCGATTTGTGCACAATGAAGACCGCAGGTGGAGGTAGAAGTGATGATTGTAGGAGGAAATGAAAAATGAGCCACCATACTTCATAATGCCAAGAGGCATTCAGTTTCTCTTCTGCTTTTAGGGCAACCCAAGCTACCATTGCTGCGAAAATTGCGATCCCTGTGGTCAAATAGAAATTCTGCGGGTAAATCAAAGGATTTGGCAGCTACAGTGGTAGAGTTCTATATTCAAAATTCAGAATACATATCTGTTGCAGTGAAAAAGAAGAAAAAAAAGTGGGAGAAAATTTGAATTACTAGGTGAGAAAAAGAAGGGAAAGTGGGCGAGTGGAAGAACGTTTTTTTAAAGGATTGTGATAAGGATGATGACAGACTCAAGCCTTCCAGTTACACGTTGCTTCTGCCAGCAATGCGATGGTCAAATTTTTCCAGAAGTCTGGATCGCACTAACTCAAACTCTGATTGGAAATAAAGTCTTTTGTTCCATTTTTAACTAATTTGTATTAACAAAAATCCTAAATTCATAATCTATGTGCACAATCGATCTATTTTAATCTGAGTAGCACTGCTTCTATATAAGGGTGATTGTTGTACATTGATGGAGGAGCTAGCTGGTAAAAATTTATAATTGTTGTTGTTGTTAGTAAGAAATACTGTGACTTATGTCAATTGGTTTTTGAACTTTGTTGTTTTGAAAATATACATGATCGCCTTCAAGTTATTAGAAGAAGCGTTGTTGCCTTGGTTGATTACGAATTATGTATTTGCTGTTTTAAATCCTTCTTCCAATGCAATAAGTCAGCTTACTCCAGGCGTGGGAGGGCCCACCACCTCTAGAGATAAGTTTCATTAAACAATTCAGATAACTAGATTACATAATTTAAGGTTTTCTCTCCTACGTTGAAGATCTCTGATTCGTTTTATAACCCGAGTTCACATTTTAACACTGAGCCATGCCTTATTTCTCTACTTGAGTCACATTTATTTATATTTATAATTGGAGCATCCACGATATAATAATGTAATAATTTCTGAGTTTAATATATGGTGTGGATTTGAATATGAATATATGGTTTGAAAGGTTCTGATTGTAATTATAATGAATTTGTGTTTAATAGCAATAGGTGTCATGTTCTTCATTAGAATTGTGTGATTTATCTCGAGCATTATGATTATTTAATTCAAGTCAATTTCAAGCAGTATCATCTAATTCAAGCAACGTGGTTTAATTCAAGGCATTTCATTTGGAAAATCGATATTTTCCAAGGATAATCTAGATTTATTTTCGCATGATAGAATAAGTTTGATTTCCATTCCTAGTGCTGTAGCATAGAGTTTGACTTCATAGCAGTGTAACAACAATTCAATTTTGTTTATAAACTGAGAGAATTTCGTTAAGATTTAATTTTCCTTTAAGCACTGATAGGTCAGTTCAAGTTGATTTCAAAACCAGTCTTTGTAGTAGTGTGGCTTGAATAGAATATCCTAGTGTGATAGTTCAAGATTTGATTCTAGTTTTCTTTTTCAAGTTGTAGAATTACATTTCGATTTCTTAGATATTAGGTTTTGATGATTTATTGACTGTGCCTTTTGAATAATGAGAGTTTGAACTTCCTGCTTTGAAAAGGTTTTATTTCAATAATTGTACTTAGATTTATTTTCGTCAAGCCTTTGATTTCAGTGGGTTTGTCTTTTGATTGCAGAAATTTAGAATAATGTAAAATACGAAACAGAATGTATTGAGTTAAATTGATTTCCTTTATATTTCTTATGTTAGAGTGAAGAATTATTTTATGAGAGTGAGATGAGTTCTAGTTCACTGAATTGGTAGAAGAGTGTTTTTATCATTCTGTACTTAACGACCATTATTAAGGAAAATTATATACTCTGACCATTAAGTTGAGCCAAAAACGCAACACAACTCGTGTTTATGACTCCCATATTGACAATTAAATATAAAGAGCTTTAATTCATGAATTATAACTCTCAACAATGACTGTGCATCAATTGTTTCAAGTGGAATGTGTTTAGAAAGTGGAATTGTTTCTAGGATCTGGGAATTTCATTGCTACCTATGCTAACTTTTCATCTCTTCCATTGCTTGGCAGCGAGATTATGAACGTATTTCTCAATTCCTTCTTGTTAGCGGCCCTAAAAGAGAGCTTAAATTGCACTCATGATTATGAAAGAAACTCTCAATATTGTTTTTCTATCAACAACTAAAACATCCACCTTGGTTGCTTTATTATGCTTACAAAAACATCAAAGGTTGGTTTGAAATAAAC
The DNA here is from genome assembly GCA_034641835.2 of Pinus albicaulis. Lineage (NCBI taxonomy): Eukaryota > Viridiplantae > Streptophyta > Pinopsida > Pinales > Pinaceae > Pinus > Pinus albicaulis. The sequence goes on from CM076582.1 coordinate 255,184,460, forward strand.
AATGGAAATGTCAAGGTTGCATAACAAGAAAAACTTCTCATTACCTTTTCCACTTTGTAAATTTCCAAAGTGATTAATATCCCTTCTTCTATTATATCTAGAAAAAATAATATTTTTTTCTTAGGATCAATGTTGATGAATCAACAAAGTTCATAAAATATTAGCATCTACATTTCCACCTTCTTATCTCCATGTTTTCTCCTTATAAATTGGATAGGTTAAATATCCTTTATCCATTACATTTATGTTTAGGATTTCTTCAAATCAAGCATGCATATGCAGAATAAATTTTTGCAATGCATTACTAATTTGAGTTGAATCCTTCTTTCTTTCTCGTATAAATCTTCTTCTATTTTCAACTGTGCTTATGTCTATCTTCATGGTGCTCTCATGTGCATGTTTGTTGTTTAATGTTGACCAATACTATATGTATTATTGTGGATGGGATGACTCTGATATTTTTTGGTTGGAAGTCTATGGATGTATGTATGTTCAATTCATGCATCTTGTTTGACTATTGCATGGAATGATAATTCCAAGAATTTCATCAATATACCCTCCTAGTGTGTGTCTGATTGATTCAAATGGATACAATAGTTATTATTTTTTCTATTAACTCACCTTCAAGCGGTCTATTTTAAGTATCCTTTCTGCTTGATCATGGTGAAGGTCCATCCTGTACTAAATACGAATTTTTTCTTTGTATAGTGGGATTTGTGCAATTTATTCATGCTTAATATGAGCTATTCCAATTGATATGGAATTATTGCTGCTAGAAATTTAAGGACAATGCTTGTGCTGCAAAATATATATCTATTCATTCACTTTAACTTACTCTATAATATTATTTTAATCCACAAAAAATATATGCAAAGCTTCTTGAATTTAGGCCCTTTTAGTATTTAAGAGTATGCATTTCAAAGGAATCTGGTTGAGGTGTCTTAATTTTAAGTTCTGAACTAACTATGATTTTATATTCTACTTTCACATTGAGAGTAAAAGCAGAAGATGAATTCTAGATGTGAAACAATTCCTTGAAGGAAAACATGAATTTCATTTGTGAGAGCTGAAATCCCGAAAGATCAATGGGCATTACAAAGATGGTTCTCCCTAGATGGAGCTATGAAGAATCGAGATCAAGGAATTATTATTGTAAACACTTTCTTCACATGTTCCAGATGCTCGATATACTTCATCACAAGTTATAGCAAAGATTGCTAGCATTGAGTTACCTCAAGGCAGTGGCCAGATATCATTAGGAAATTATTAATCAACATGGGTGGCCCACAAATGGAACCACCCACGAATCCAAAACATGCCACTCTATAAACTCTTGGATATCTTTCTGAGGAGGCTGTTGTAGATAGTCTTGCCTAGGATCATGTTAACTACATCCTTACAATTTTTGTGCAGGGAAAGAATTCATTTGAGATTAAAAATGAGGTTATGCTTGCTGTTACTCGAGCATTGTAAAATGCTTTGAATTTTGGTTAGACGAATTTTAATAATGATATAGAGAGGGATTGTATTATGAAAGTAGTGTGTGAAGCACCCCTATCTCGGGAAGTAAGGATTTGACAATATGCTTTGAATGCTTGATATCTTCTACACATTATGAGAAGCTTTTCCCTTACATGAAAGAAATATTTTATATTATAGCAAAGTTTGTCAAAACATATGAAGAGAAATTTTCTCTTCAAGCTATAAAGTTTTGGAGTTTTATATGTGACGAAGAAATTGATATACTATAGGAATATGCAGGAGACCTAAGTGGTGATCCAGATGTTCCTTGCTTTTATTTTATTAATCAAGAACTTTCTGCTCTTGTGCCAATGTTATTAGAGACATTGTTGAAAGAAGAAGAGGACTAAGATTAGGATTAGGGGTCATAGAATCTCTCTATGGCTGGAGGAACTTGCTTGTGTCTTGTTTCATGGATCGTGGGAGATAAAATTGTCCCCCTTGTTATGCCATTTGTAGAAGAAAATATATCAAAACCAGATTGGAGATGTCGAGAGACAACTACTTATGACTTTCGTTCAATTTTGGATGGCCCATCACGTTATAAGCTTACGCCTCTTGTCAATGTTGCTCTCAACTTTATTCTCAATGCAATGATGGATAAGAATATTCATGTTAAGGACACAACAACATGGACCCTTTGGAGAGTATTCGAATTTTTCCATGGTTCAACAATGGAGACACTGTACTTTTTAAGTATATGACCTATTCTAGCAAACTACTAACAAGACATGAAAGGGAATTGGAACATAACAAGAAAAAGGTCACTGAGTCGTGTCTCATCACATAGGTTGGAAGGTACCTTGTGAAGCATTTAATTACATTTGAGTAGTGTGCTTTGTGTGCTCGAGATCAAAATTGAAACTAAAAGAATGAAAAAATCATTAATTCTGATCTGCTACTCTTTTCTATGTCGTTGTAATTTTGAATTAAAAGAAAGAAAAAAATCATTATTTTTTATTTGTTAATCTTTCCTATGCTCCGTACAACATTTCCTTTGCAACATGTAATGCAATTTCTAGTTATAAGCTTTATTAAATTGAAGAGAAGAGTCAAAAGAATTTTGAAAATAAAACTAACTATGAAATTAATAGATTTACTATTATTAAATAATAAGATTTATTGGGCTTGGATAAAATGTTCTTACAAAAAGGTGATTTGTTATAAATTTTCTTACTATTATAATGACATTAAAAATATTATTGTGGTTGATATAGCTGAAGGATTCATAAATATAACCAAAAAACTATTGCAACATGAAGAATGTCTTACTAATGTAGAGATTTACATGTATAAAAAGGTTACGGGTCGACTTCAACTTAAGAAAAAAAAGGAATTATACATCTTATTGTAAAATAGACAATTTTTCTAAATAAAATTTGCTTATATATAACTGAATGCTATAAATAATAATCAGAAGATTATCTCCCCGATCGAGGTGATGTATTTGGACATATCGATGAAAATGCAGTTTAAAAAAAAAAAAAAGTGAAAAATGAAATGAACTACCAAACTTACAAAAAAAATAAAATAATGAAGAGATTATCATGGACGAACTTATTAGAATTGGAATTATATCAAATCCTTATAAAATTGGTGGGTGGGGAGCCAAGTGGCACCAATCTAACTTTTTTAATTTATTAAAAGTAATAGACCATTTTGCTAAATAAAATTTGCTTATATATAAATAAATGGTATAAAAAATAATGAGACACTTATCATGAAAATACTTATTAAAATTAGAATAATCTCAAATTCTTAGAAAATTAATTGGTTAGGGTGGAAAGAATTTAATTTTTTTGGTGATTCGTAAACGTCTCAGTGATTCTGGGCATTGAGCACGCGAGCGGGTGATGATCCCGAGGAAAAAGGGCTTCATATCTCTACTGCCAGCGTTGCAAGTATCATAGGTGGGGCTATTCCATACGAATAGACGGCCTCGAAGCATGCAATCATAGGGCTGACAAAGAACGGAGCCGCTGAGGTTGGGAGGTACGGGATCAGAGTCAACGCTGTCTCTCCTTATGCCGTGGCCACTACCCTTGTTTACAAGTACCTAAAACAAGGAAATGCTTCGGCTCTTTCAGAGGACGATAAGGCAGTCATGGAGGCATTGGCTAATAGTGTTGCCAACTTGGAGGGACTGACTCTTAAAGCGGAGGATATTGCGGAGGCGGGGCTATACTTGGCTAGCGATGAGGCTAAATATGTTAGCGGCCATAACCTTGTAGTTGATGGCGGATTCTCAGTTGTTAACCATTCTTCGAAGCTCTACCGCTGATATTTCTTACAGGTAATTCTCAGTGAAGCAAGAGAGTCCTAGTACTGGAATATGTATAATAATGTCAATTTAGAGTTAGTATCGCAGTCTTTAGCTTAGCCATTGTATGTTTCCATATTGTTGTCTGTACTTGTCATCGTGTTATGAGGGCTTCGTATGCCTTCGGTGGTGTATTTATATATTCCAGGGTGAGTTTAGGATTTCGTCATTTTTAAAGTTTGAAGGTAAAAATGATTGTGTGAGCGTTCAATATAGATTTTATTCTCATAATAAATAAATGATTTTCACTTTTACTTAGTTTTCCTTTATTCTCATAATAAATGACATTCACTTTTACTTAGGTTTCCTCAAATATAATATATAGGAATTAGTTTGTTTAAACATGTTTATTTATTTTAGGATACATTTTTAAAATTTTTAATTCATTATCAGTAATTATTAAGTGGATGGTAAACATTTAATAGAATATTTTAGAATATTTTATAGTAATTGTTATTATTATTAGTAATTATTAAGTGGATGATAGAAATTAACTTCAATTTAATATATTGAAATATTATACAAATTAATAATTAATAATTGATCTCAAATTAATTAATTAGAGAAAGTGTCATATCAACATGTGTCATATTATGTATGTGGTATTGATTAAGCATAATATTAACTAAACAAAAACTATTTACTAATTATATGGTAAAGAGAAGATAAATATACATGGTTAAGAATATTGATTAGTTCATATGTTAATTATTTTTATAACTGAGGCTAGAGGCTCATTCTACAACCTAGTATGAGGAGATGTGTAAGTTTATCCATGTGTCACTTCCTTTTAAAATAAAAATAAAAATTATGTTCTAAATAGAAAAATAACATTGGCTATAATAAAGTGAATGAATGTCCTAAAGTAATTAGGAGTAGAAATCGCGAAGATATTTTTTATTGCGATCCCGATTTTAAGATAAGAGCTACGTGTCAAGTGATGAGTGGCATCGCACTCGGGTTTGATAGTACACTTGTCCCGAGCTCTAGTATTGTGATGAGTTTCGCACGGTGGGGAATTTTGTGGGCCATAACCCAGAGGTCCGCGAGTTTATGTAAATATGCAGTTTTGCTGCATCAAACTGGTATCAGAGTAGGGAAAGATTTCCTACAGAGCAAGTTTTGTGTGCAAAGGAAGGAGGTAAAAATATGTCGAAGATTAGTAAGCGTGTGGTCTTTATATTTTGTGCACGTAGCGGCAAAAGAAGGTGAGAAGATTTGCAGCAGCCTAGAGCAAGAGTGCTCAAATGGTTCTAGAGGAGAGAACTAGAGAAATGTCGAAAGACTGAGCTCAGAGGAGAGAAGCTTAGATCATGTAGCAAGGAGGAGGCTTGTTACTGCATAGGTTTTGTTGCAACTCACGAAAGTTTTTACGGAAAGATCACAAAGGAAATTCCACAAAGAATGTGGGTAGAATTGCCAAGAGAAAGAAAAGAACTTGGTACTGATAGTGAGTAGCAAACTTGATACAGAGATCAAGAAGGCATATGACCAGGAGGTCATAAAATTTTTGTACCTAGGGAGTCTGATGCAAGAGAAAAACCACCCCAAGTCAAAGTTGAAATTCGTGAATCTTCCAGAACTCAAGTGTGGCATTTGAGTTTGTTAAATTGTTTATTAATGAAATTATTATTTTAAGAGATTGTGAGCAAAGTTAGGGGTTGATCAGATCTCACATGATTTGATCCATATTGTATTATTCTATTTAATTGTAAGTGTGAATTCTTAAGAGGAGAGGCAACTACAATGTATATTGGCGAGTGATAACCAGGGCCTTGGGAGGCCACAGAAAATGTAATATCATGCTGGAGATTTAAATTAAGAAGCGTGTATTTTATGTGTTCAGGAATGTTATGTTTCATGTATTATCTGTGTTTTTTATGAAATTAGTTAGCAGGCTTAAACGTATCTTATGTGTGAAGGACTGAAGATCTCACAATCAATTATGTCCGTCATGGTATGCTTCCGTGTGTTTATGCATGAAGGTGTATTGTAGCATGGTGGTGGATTATTGTGGAACCACAGAGTCGAACGACATTGAATTACTGAGATTTGAGTTGTTGGTTCAGAGCGCAATTCATGAGAGAAGAAGGCTCATTCCATTGTAGAACCTATTGAAGGTTGAACGGATGGCGAGGATTACATCGCAAAGACTGGGCAAAGATCGACGGTCTAGATTGAATTCACAAGTTAAATTGTGGAATTTACGAAGTGAACATGCGTCAGAACGTGATCCATGTGCATATTGCATGGCGCATGCGATATGGGGAGCAGTTAATGGCAGAATGATAAATCAGCGAGGAGTCGAAGTGCGATGGACAAGGGTCTACGATATGCGATATATCGTATGATTGTGGTGTGTGAATTGTAATGTTATGAGATTTTCAAAATGTTATGTTTTCCGATCTGCGATATTGCATAATTTGCGATCTGTGATGTATGTAATATTGCATGGGAGCGAAATTGCGAAGAGCTTTGTTATTGGGATCCCAATTTTAAGATAAGAGCTACGTGTAAAGTGATGAGTGGCATCACACTTGGGTTTGATAGTACACTTGTCCTAAGCTATAGTATTGTGATGAGTTGTGCACGGTGGGGAATTTTGTGTGCCATAACCACAGGTCCGCAGGTTTATGTAAATATGCAGTTTTGCTGCATAAGTGTATAAAAAAAATATGTTAATAATAAAAAACCATTTTAATTTGCGTTTCACGTGAAGAAATTATAAAAAAATATGTTAATAATAAAAACCATTTTAATTTGTGTTTCAGGTGAAGAAATTTGATCCCTCCGTACTTAATATGGATATATGTTGGTAATAATAATAATAATAATAATAATTTAATGTAAGCAATGTGAGATATATTTTAGGACAAGTGTTTTGATGTTTATCATGGATTGATGCTTATAGGCATTTACTAGCCATTTTTAATTTATATGGTTCCCATAGTTTTAATTGAATTCATTAATTGAAAAATTGTCATAGCATGTGGTATTGATAAACAATAGTATTTGACGATGGTATTTTAAAAATACCTATTTAAATGTTAAGAATCTTCATGATAAAATATGGGTAAATCTCTACGGTTAAGGCCCTTGTTACATTTTTTTAAAACATATATGTCTAACTTGTATTAATTATTTTTAATAATATATATATATATATATATATATATATATATAAGTTGTTTTTGATGATTTTAGAATTTTAATAATTTGATGATGTTTATCATCAATGAGTGGATAATTTAGACAAAATAACATTTTTCATTAGAATTTAGTGATACAATTTTAAATAAGATTGTGATTTTTTATTATCTACAATATATTTTTGAATACATAAATAAATTCAGTAATGAAACTATCATCAGTTATATTATTTTATATAGTTTTTATTCTAAAATTTAAAATTACAAAATATCTAAAAATATACTGTGGATAAATATAAAACAAACCCAAAAATAATTTACAACTATATACATGTAACTTATCGTATTCCTCTTTAAAAAAAAATGAGTCTTCCCTATGTTAAGAGCATTGCTGTAAGTATGCATTAATGTATAATAAAACGAAAAACAACCTGTAAAACAAAATTGATATTGCCTATTGGAAAAGAAAATAAAAACAATTGGAATAGAAAATTAATACATGTTAGTCACCAGTGTTGTCTATGGTTCCAGTTCTCCCTGTCATCATTAATACGTACGCGCAATGCGATGTGAGTAAAGAGGAAGAAATCAGGGCGGAGGTGGATTTGGCCATGGAGAAACACGGCCAGCTCGGTATCATGTTTGACAACGTGGAAAATTCCGAATTACTCGCGGTTAAAAGCGTGGCAAAGTACAAAATGGAGTAATTCTGGGCATTAATGCGGGGCTTGGTAAACGTGAGAGGAGCGAGGGGTTGTTTATGGACGGAACAAAATAGTTTGGAAAATAATTTTTTTATTGTAATTTGGTAAAATAAATTTAAAAATTAGATAGTTGGAGTGTTTAAATAGTTTTTTTAATGATAAAAATAGATTAATACTAAAAAAAATCTTTAGGTACTCAAAACTCTAAAATTTAACACAAATAATCCAAATTTTTAAAAATTTATACCAAACACATAACCCAAAAAAAAGGGATGCATCATCTCTACCGCCAGCGTTGCAAGTATAGCGTATGGAGCTACTCCATAGCCATAGACGGCCTTGAAGCCTGCAGTGATCATAGTCAAGACTCTACATTGTCTCTCCGTATGGCGTGGTCACTGTCTCTCTGCATATTTTCACATAACGACCGTCTAGGATATTTGGATATAAAATGGATGTGAAACCTGTAACTTCATTTTATTTGCCCGCATCATTTTGTATGTTCAAATCTAATAATTGAATCAATTGCATCAAATAAGAAATTTATCTAGGATGCTCAAAGAATTTAGGAAAATTAAATATCATCTATGATGGATTAGCGCTTATATCTTAGATGCACAGCCGTAGTACTTCATCCATTTATAACTAGTCGACATCATACCTTAGGATTACCATCAAAAGTGCGTATGTTTGACCTTCCATTAAAACATAATGGTGTTGATAGGCAGGCTAGCTTTTGTAGTGGCTGAAGGATTTGCTAAAACTTCTCAACATAATGGTGTTGATAGCTAGGTTATCTTTGATAGTGGCTGAAGGATTTATAACCAGTCCAATAATTCTCGTTGATATTGTTATTCATTTACATTTTTGTTAGAGTTTGGAAATCTTAACATTTTAGCTATGACCTTGAAGAATATTTGGATGACTAACTTTGAATCAATAGGGTAGCTATGGATTTTTTTGATTTTTTTTTTTTTTTTTTGGTTGTGTATCTTAATATTTGGTTTTGTAAGAAAACACTATATAGTGGTCTTGATAAGTTGGGTGGGAGGTTGCACTGGAACAACTTAGATAGATTTCTAAAAGAAGATATTCTTTACTTAATTCACATTCTTGATAGGTATGAATTTTAAGTTTAGTAATGTATCAATTCAGGATCCAAGTATTCTTAATTCCAGCTAAACTATCTCTTAAAGCATCATTAAGTTTTTTTTGGAACATCCATCTTAGGCATTTGAATATGAGTCTAGAATTCATGACTTGAGGTTAATAACACCTACTCGATACACTTTGAAGTAACTCGGCCTGTTTGTATTATGGTTTCAATGAACTCCCTAGTAATCACAAGATTGAAAGAAAGAAAGAAAGAAAGTATTTTTAACGTCTACGAGGCTAAAAATAGCTATGGGACAGATTGCTTCTCTATCTGGCACTTGTATTCGACCCTTTTCCTGTGCAGTTTTATAATAACCACTCCGAGCTTCTTGAAAAACTCTTCGCTGAATAGATTATCCCAAGAGCTAACTGCCAGAATACTTGCATAATTTTCCCTGTTGTCTTTGAAGGCCTTGCATTCTAAAATGAAATGTTTTTCTGTTTCCACTTTTCCGGAAGAGAAAAAAATACATACTCTTTCCTCCCACATTTCTTTTGGCCTTTTCCAGCACCCTGTTTCACAACGGAGTTGATGATAATTACTCCTTAATTGAGCAATAAGAATTTTAGATCTCTAAGAAATATTGGCCCCTATGTACGCCTTTTGCTTATGGTTATGAGTGGGGTTAAACTCTTCAATGTATCACTTCTTCTTTCTCCCTAGTTATTTATCCCAAGTATGTTTGTGGAACTTATCCATAACAAAAATTTTTATCTCTTTACTATTTGTAGGGCACATGCTCAAGCAAATACCCCATTTACTAAACCATTTGTTATTTTTCCGCATCCAAGTCTTCTTTCTTTTGCACAATCTGTCACTAAAAACAACCTTAGGCCATCTACCCTCTTACATTTGCTCAATTTTTTTCAAATACCTTATGACTTGCACCATAGAAATTGCTTCAATAGGAGCAGTCCCTGTTTCACTTAACAAGATAGCACAAGGAATTGCACTTTTAATTTTAAATTTGTTTATAATCAAACGCTTCTGAATTTTCTCAATTTGTTTCTACTGCATCTCGGTTGTGTTGCTGGCCCACAGTTCACAACCATAGAGAATCACTAGAATCAATAGAAGCCCAAAAAGAGTTAGAGTGGTTTTCTAGTCCCACAACTCTGCCTCTCAACACCTGTTTTGAAGAGCATAAAGTGCTTTCCAACCCCCTAAAGTTCTTTTCTTTCTACAACCATCCCAACTTAAATTTATGTTCAAGTGAATTTTGAGGTATTTGTACTCTGCAACTTCTTTCATAATGTTGCCTTCAAAGTAGAACTTATGATGGTAACTATGCTTTCTTTTGTTAGAGAAAACCACTGCTTTCGTTTTGCTAATATTGATTTGCATCCCCACCAATCTACAAAAATGCTCAAGCGAATGTAAGTAATCTTGCAAACCAAGAGCCAATTTAGCAACCAATATAAGGTCATCTGCATACAAAATAAGCTTTATAACGAACTTTCCCAAATGGATATTGTCACCCCCTTGCGAATTTATCCACTCTTCAAGCTTGTCAATATATAACCCAAAAAGGGTAGGAGACGGTGGGAAACCTTGCTTGACCCCGATATCACTTCTAAAACTTTCAGAAATGCCTGTTGAAGTTCTAATTTTGACTTTCACCTCTTCATACAGCCTACGCACAACTGCTTTCAAATGCTTGGGAACCCTAATTTCCTCCATTCTGCCCCAAAGCTTATCCCTAGGAACCGTGAGGAAGGCTTTTCTGAAATCAACAAAGCAACAAAAAAATTCTTCGTTTTTTTCCCAAAATTTTTCAATGATGTGCCTTAAATTTATACAATGATCAACTGTGGAATGTTTAGGTCTAAAAACTGATTTCCCTTTAGCATGTTTATCTCTTTCTTCTGCCCACTTGTTGATTTTCTTTTCTAACATGTTTCCAAATAACTTTGCAAGCAAGGGATTTATCATTATGGTTCTATAATTGGAGGGATTATTGATGTCACCACTCTTGAAAAGAGGTACTGCCATACTAGTTGTCCAATCTGTGGGGAACCCCTGTTGTATGATGTTGTTGAAAATTTTTGTGATGTGAGGTGAAATAATTTTTAAGCCCCACTTTAGATACTCTGCTTGGAGTTCATCTAAGTCTTTTGCTTTTCCATCTTCTTGATACCCATCTCTAGCTCTTACACTGTGAAGATTTTTGTGTCTGTGTTGACCAAGGGAGGATGGTCAACCTTGGGATCCTGCTCATAAAGTTGTCTTGCATAGTCGAACCATTTAGAAGTTGTAATGTTGTTTTCAGTTTGCACCTTTTTCTGTTGGAGGTCCTTCCAGAATAATTTGGGGTTATTTTTTCCAAGGAAGATTAGTTCTTCTCTCCTCGAAACCATGAAATCAACTTTTTTCTTTCTTACTATCTGCTTGTAAGCTTTGAACTTTATGTTATCCTTGTTTAGTTCCTTCCACCTTCTCCTTGCCTTTTTGCATTCCTTGTCAAACCAAGCATTAACCAAAAAGAAATTTGTTTCAGAATTCTTAATTTTTGCTATTTTGCACTCAACAAGTGTGCTTTGAATTAAATGTGTTAATTCGTAACTATGAAGGCCATGAAATGATATTTCCTCCTTCTCAAAGAACATCTCTAGCAATATTTTGAAGGTATCACAATTCTCTAGAGTCAAACGAATTTTGCCCTTTGGGGGATTTTGTTGAACACACTCAGTTTTTGACCCTAACTGCTTCTTTCTGGTCCAAGAGAAACTTAGATAAATTGTCTTGTGATATGATTTTAAGTCCCAAATTTGATCTCCAATGAGCACTTCCTCCATTTTCTCACACAAACTATGTGAGAAAATTACATAATCTACTACACTTGCTCCATTGAATATCATAGTAGACCATTATTGCTTAGTAATACCATCACATCATCTGTGAAACTAAATGCTAAATGACAAAATTTACATACCACTTTAGATCTCAACTGATGGATTTTATCAGGTTCCAACTTAACTTTAAAGGTCTTACACTTTGTTTTCCAATCTTCTTTGTGATAGGTTGATCCATATAGTTGGGGTCTAACTCAATCTTAACCATATTATTTTAGGGAGTTGTCTATCGATGCAATAGAATAGACTGGATGGTAGTTTTTTTTCATGAATCTGGTAAAAAAATTCAAAAAATCAGGTGGTTGGAGTGTTTGAATTGTATTTTTGATAATGGAAATGAATTTAGCACTATCGAAAACCCCAAGGCACCCAAAATACTGAAGTTTGACAACTTTAACCCAAATTTTCAAAAATCTTTGTCAAATTTTTTCATAATTTCTAAGTTATTTTGTGGATTTTTTTTAGAGCGTGACCCATTTTAAGCTCCGATGTCATTATCATGTTAGTTGGTAGCCCCTATATTTCATCGGATTCCAAGTTAGTGACACGTTAATATTTCCATACTACAATTATATTTGATTATGCTTCAAAATTAATTAATTAATTTACATAGAGATTATCCACAAATAACCACTAATTAAAATTAGTTAAAAATTTACTAACCACTAATTAAAATTATTCTTTAAAACACAAATAATAACCCAATTTTAAAATTCTATTAGTTAAAAATTTAGTAACCGCTAATTAAAATTGTTCTTAAGAATCGAAGTTCGTTTAACCATATTAAAACACATATTTTTAATCCAACTCCTGAATTTTGCAAAGCGAAACAAACTAAATTGGGACATTACTTAAAAATGATAATTCTTTATTATTATTTTTTCCTCAAATAAAAAATCGCTTATGAGTATAATACTCTCAATACCATTATAAGAGACTACCAATTAAAACCTAATCAAACTCATCATATCACATATGAAAATTTTTAAAAATATTTAAAATTTTATAATATAATAAAATTTTGTTGTAGCCATCATTACATAGAAGGTGTTATTTTTACGGAGTTGGGTTGGCAAAACACTGTTTTACCAGCCAATCCCAACGCTTTCCATCAAGTGAAAATCTGACACGTGGAACCATTTTCCCTCATTACTCCTTCACGTGTTTCCAACTCCCTCCGCCTTTATCATCCCCGCGGTTGGTACAGGTTTGGTACCACCACTGCGCCTCGTACAGGTTTCGAGAGTCCAACGTCAACCCATGATTTTCAAGTTCCGGTCATTCAAGTTCTCGTTTGTTGATGAGAGTCGATGTCCGTAATCGTTCCTCATCTTACTTATGTGTCTAAAATAGCTTAAAAAGAAACAACTTGAATGTTGATCAATGAGAAAGCTTGGTTTCTATTTCTGATTTTTAGCTGGGCGCCATGTGAAGAAATGGCCGGAAAATGGGAAATATTTTCATTACAAAACAATGTATACCAAATGTATGTACGGTGAGCACACTAGAAAATGGAATTCTATGCATCAAAGTAATAAAATATTCAGAAAAGAAATGTGTTATGCACAAAGAGTATCAATACCAGATCCGTCATTCAGTTATCCACAATAAGCAAATATATTTATCAAGACAAGAACGCCTTGAAATATCGCTAAACAATTTGGGAATTTACGAAATAAATTTGATAAATTACAAGGAATACGAGGTAAATATATTCAGAGAAAAACAATGTGTTTTTCACATAGATTATCAATACCAAATTCATCCTTCAGTGCTGGATTTAGTATTTTAGAACTTCAAAATAAGAAAATGTAGTTAGAAAGGCAAACCCAACCCTACAAATACCGTTAAAATATTTGGGAATTTACCAAATAAATTTTATAAATTACCAGGAATACAAGGCAAGTATATTCGAAAAAACAATGTGTTTTGCACAGAGTATCAATATCGAATTCATCTTTCAGTGTTAGATCTAGTCTTTTAGTACTTCAAAATAAGAAAATGTAGTTACCACGACCAAAACCCCTACCAATACTGCTAAAAAAAAAATTGGGAATTTACGAATTAATTTGATAAATTACCAGGAATACAAGGTAAGACCCAGATGGGGAATCCAACAGAATAATTATTACAGATTACCATCTATTCAAAGCAATGAATTTGATAATGATCAATTTCATAATGGATATTAGAGGAGGTAAAGTGAAAACCCAAACAAATCGATTACCATCTAAGTTAGAAATAATGAATTCTTACTTGTCTATGGTTGTAATTCTCCATTTGAGGAGTTTGTTCCTACATAATAAGATGTAGCTAGAATATAGTTTCTCCTAGTTTAGTGTGTGGTTGAGAGAATCTCTCAACCACATTACTGTACGTCCAAAATAGAATTCCTATCTTGAGGCTATTGCTAGTGTAAATATGTGTGTAACATCTTTGATTGCGATATAATTTGAATATAGTCTGCAAACTGATATTTTATCTTGGTATCGGAGCTTCAGAGCCCGTAAGGGCCTCTGGCCCTTCCTGGGCATAGGAATATATATTTTATTTAATATTTGTTTGTCCATCAAAAGTTGCGAGTGTGGTAGGCGATCTGCTCGATCGATCTGTGTCGGTGTGGTGTTAATTAGGAGTGAGAAAGTACAAGGCATTGTGGCGCTGTTTAGAATCGTTGAAGCAGATCTGCGAACCTGTGAATGGTGCATTGCAGTGAAACATTGGAAGAGGTCGAAGGAAAGAAAAAAAGGTGTTGTAGCTTCTCCAGAAATACATTGAAGTTGAACCTGTGAATTGTTGAAGACACAACGTGTTCGAGCTGTGGATCTGTGGGTGGATCCTTTAGTTGCCATTGCTGCTTCGTGGCATTGTGCTTGCGTGAGGAATCCACTGTGCGTCCACCTGAGCGTGCGTAAGAGTCGTGGATCGAGCTACGTGAGACTGTCGAGTCCTCGAAGGCAGCTTTTGCTGTCAGCGAAAGCCGAGCGCTGTGAAGGTTGATTTTGCGGTGATCCGCCCAACAGACCTTGATCAACCTCAATTCGCAGCATCGACAGATCCATATGGAAATCTGGGCGAGTATTCTCTAGTTAAAGGAGCACTTTTTGTCGTTGAGAAAGACATTCATCGATCCATATGGAATGCTGTGGGAATGGACGATTGAGAATTCAAGGTACATATGCTGGTCGTTTACCATTGTATGCATAAATCACGAAGTCATTGCAATAATCCTTCCCAGTACCAGTTTAGAAGGCACCATAGCCGAGAGTATTGGAAATTGAGCCTGTTCGGAAGTGGGTTTGTAGGATAGAGGATCACTGAAAATGGGGTGCCTGGGATGCCAAGTATTTGTGGCTTTTCTGCTGAAGTTTTTTGAATTTCATTCAAGCTTTCATTGGAGCGTCGATGATTCTGTATGCAGTATGGATGCTCTTCATCCATGAAGGCCAAGCCTGGAGAGCTATTGGCCACAGAGGCTGCGATTCTCTGAATCGAACACGCCGATTTGATTGCTGGTCTGGAGTCGATGAGACTTTAAGAGGATTGTGTGCCATCGATCCTCATTCAAGATGCAACTTGTATCTAATTGTTTGTGGATCATTTTATTTATGGATCACTTCGTGGATCCGTTGTCGTATGGCAGCACTGATGTTGATGGTTTTGTCACCTTTGGAGGTTACTCATCTTTGATGGTTTGTAACGAAAGCTTTGTGGTGAAGGTACCATAGAATTTGCCATTAGATGCCACTGCGCCATTACTCTGTGCGGGAATAACGGTGTATAGCCCCATGAAATATTTCCAAATGACAAAGCCTGGAAAGAAACGTGGTGGGCCTTGGTGGTCTGGGACACATGGCTGTCAAATTTGGCAAAGTTTTTTGGGTTGCATGTTACGGTAATATGTACATCGCCTAACAAAGGAAGTGCGAGAAGTTTTAGGGGCATATCACTTCATCATCAGCAAAGATAAGAAACAGATGGAAGCTGCAGTGAAGTCCTTAGACTATATTATTGACACAGTCTCTGCTAATCATTCCATGGAGCCCCTCCTTAGTTTGTTAAAGGTGAGTGGGAAGTTGGTTCAATTCGCTGCTCCAGCTGTTGTAATGAGTCGTCGTTTTGTAGGTGGGAGTTTGATTGGAGGAGTGGAAGTAAACTCCCAAAGCTCATGTTTCCACCGCGGATTTTCCCGGGCTGAAGAAGGAAGATTGAATTGGTAGACAATGGCAGTCTGAGAATAAGCGGAGAAAGGCAGAAAGAAGTCATGTAGGGCAACAGGTTGGTCAAAGAAAGTTTCTGCAAGAGTCCCAACTAATTATAAATTGATTGAATTAAATAGTTTAGTCTTGGGCATATTAAAAACAAATCATAATTGCTTGTGAAGTTTGTGTTGAGTTGCAAGCGGAAGAGGATTGGATTTCCAATGTTGTGGACCGATGGAGTCTGTGTATGGAGGTTTGTTGGGTCTTCTACAAGAGACAGAAGAGGTGTGGAAGTCTTGATGTGATTATGTTTTTATATTGGGTAAAGATGAAACTAAAAGTTTCAACATATCTCCTTTGAGGAAATAAATTGTGTTCGTAAGTTATTCTGCTTTCATGTTGAGAACCGGTCAACTTAACATGTAAATGCATTTATGTAAATCTGGTTAAAAGAATTATATTGTTGTGACATTTAGCCTCGCAAACTAGTGTCACGAGTGTAAATCTATGTTGGAATTTGCCATTCCAACAATAGATAAATCTATTTGCAGGAATGATTTATTACCAGATATGGGAAGACAGGACAATGAAAATGACATCAAAGGATAGTGTTTGGTGGCTACATTATATTTCCTCAACGCTGAGCGCCTAAGCGGTGGAAGTGAAAGGATATGATGAAGACATGACAGTTACGTCAGAGATTGGAGGATGATCAAGTTTGTGCGTACCTGGTTTGATGGAAATAGATTGTGGAGACAAGTTTGCATGTTCAATTGCGAGGAGATTGGCTGGACAATAGATCTTAGTTGTTGCAGTACGTCAGCAAGTATGAGGTAGCATGCTTGGAAGCAGTTATCAAGCCTTGATACTGTGAGTAGGGGAAGTGGCATTATGTTGCCAGGGGAGTGGATACTGAAATGCGACGGAGGATTGGACCATGGAGTCTTGGATTATTTTTTGAAGGGAAAATTGTGTTCTCTTCGTATGGTTGTGTGCCTATGTCTGGATCATCAGTGTTTGAATGCGCTGCATTGAGTCCAGGT
Organism: Pinus albicaulis; assembly: GCA_034641835.2. Classification (NCBI taxonomy): domain Eukaryota; kingdom Viridiplantae; phylum Streptophyta; class Pinopsida; order Pinales; family Pinaceae; genus Pinus; species Pinus albicaulis. The sequence continues at coordinate 255,201,407 of CM076582.1, forward strand.
GAAAAGTCTTCAATCCGTTTCTTTATCAGTAGACCCCTCACAGGTATCGTTGGTGAAAAATGGCTGCTGGTATGTTTGGAAAATAATCATCTATGGGCAGAGATAGAGAAATTAAATTTGAACAGTTTATGTTGTATTTTCTTGGAATCATGCTTAAATGTTATTGAACCTTATTGAGCCTAGCTAACTCAATGTAGGTAAAGTTATTTTGTTAGAATTCTGACTCTAACAAATGACAGGATAAACATGGAGTTCCAAGAATTTATTAGACAAAGATGCCCAAGATGTGAACAATGAAAAGATGAGGTAAAGGAGCAGCAACAACGTTTATGGTGGACAACAAAGTAGATGTTTGTTTAAGTTAGTGTGGTTTGTGGAATAGACTCCCTAGCATGTTATAAGAAAGTCTAGTTGGTTGTTGTAATGGTCATTATATGTACCCAAAAACTCCAAATGTTGAAGTATGGAATGTAAGCCTTGTAAAGGCATTTGAAAGTTCGTGGTGATCTTAAAACCACTTTGTAATGGTTTATGGTCAGCCGAAAACCATCTTTTGTCACTGTAAAGTGATGGTTTGTGGTGAACCAGAAACCACATACAGAGCCTTAGTGGCACATTTAAGTTCCGGATTTGCCCGGTGGTGGCATATTGAAGTTGGTGGATTTGCCCGGTGGTGGCAGATCGGACTTGCCCGGTGGTGGCATATTCCCTGAGTGGCTAACGTGTACACGGGAGCTTTGTGCTCACAGGAGTAGGTGGACTATAGTAACACTTGGCTCACGGTCTCAGATATTGGTGTGTCTGAGCACAAGAGGGTCGACGCACTTTTCTATCTGACAGTTGCGTCGAAAGGCGCAATCAGCGCAACTGTTTGTGATTGTTATTTGGACATGAATATTTGGCTTAGAAAGGCGCTGATCTCTCTTTGTTTTAGAGGTTCTGCACATGCAATTCGCTTGATGGTGGTGGATTTGCAGGTACATATATGCAGTGATAATGGTCGACAGAATCATGTATGTGAAGGACATCCTACAGGACTAGCGGTTGCAGCGGTTGGTACCCATGCATTCCGGTGGATGCTTGCTCTTTTATATGGACGTCGACATATTCTTTGTTATGTTTGACCACAACCAGACTTTGTGAATTAACATCATGACAAGTAGTCATTAAGGGGGGGAGTTAGAAATAATTAATTCCTACTTGTCTATGGTTGTAATTCTCCATTTGAGGAGTTTGTTCCTACATAATAGGATGTAGCTAGAATATAGTTTCTCCTAGTTTAGTGTGTGGTTGAGAGAATCTCTCAACCACATTACTGTACGTCCAAGATAGATTTCCTATCTTGAGACTATTGCTTGTATAAATATGTGTGTAACATCTTTGATTGCGATATAATTTGAATATAGTCTGCAGACTGATATTTTATCTATCTATTCAAAGCTATGAATTTGATAATGATCAAGTTCATAATGGATATTTAGAGGAGGTAAATAAAAAACACAAACAAATTAAAAAAATTATTGGGTATAAATTTTTACTTGAGCACACCTAGAGACCACAAACTTACCTTCATTGATGTAGTTGATACCCTTTTCAGCTCAAAACCTATGAAATCCAACACTGGGCTCAAGTTACAATCAAAAGGGTATTTTTCTCACCAAAGCTATGAATTTGATAATGATCAAGTTGATAATGGATATTCAGAGGAGGTAAATACAAAACCCAAACAAATTAAAAAATTTATTAGGTATAAATTCTTACCTGAGCACACCTAGAGACCACAAAATTACCTTCATTGATGTAGTTGACACCCTTTCCAGCTCAAAACCTATAAATCCAATAGTGGGCTCAAGCTACAGTCAAAAGGGTATTTGTCTCACCTTTCTTCTAGTCCAAACTAGTATTACCAATTTCCATCTATTGGTTCTGAATTGCAAAAATTATTTTATTAATCTTCTATTAGATTTGCTACATATTTCATATGGTCTTCTATTACTTTGAATTTTAGAAACTCGTATATTGTATTTTCTATGGATTTTAGATGATTTTCCCTCCTCGCAACCAAAATTATATTTTCTCCTTTCTTGGTATAGCAATAGGCCATTTGCTACAACACACAATCAACATACCATTACTACTAACAACAAGAGAACACAAAAAAAACAATGACAATTTCTCCATGAACGAACGTCATCAATTCCAGAGTATGCACAGATGATGAGCACCGTTTTTACTTCTCATATTCTTGGGAAAGATGAGGTGATAAGACCAAACTAACATCCTCATCAGTGCCAATGGAGACAATACCACTGATAAGAAGACTATTTCCATGGGTGACAATGTCAAATTTAGAATGCACTGTAGCCAATCCACCTTGCTACTTTGTTATATTTTTTCCTCTAAAACTCAACTGAACCTAGATAATTTCAGCACAATAGAAAAATTTCAAAACATACCTAGATTTTACACACAATTGCACAAAGTGATCAACTTGTTGTCCATGCAAAACATACCTAGATTTTACACACAATTGCACAAAGTGATCAACTTGTTGTCCATGCAGGATCTCTGTTATCTCCAATACACGTGTAAAGGAAGGAATATGCATGAATATGTAGGGATGCACCTAACTTCCTTGGGTATTATCAATGTGCCACAGTTTTCTCTCGTCTCTTCAATCCTTTTAAGAAAAATAAAGAATAACTAACATTTTAGAGCAATATTTATCTTGGTCGCTCGAGCTCAACCATAACTTCTCTTGTAGAGTGGCTAGGGAATGATTAAGAGTTCCTTGCACTCTCATTCGTTAGGTAGGCTCAACCATAGGATATAGGGATTCTTTAATGGACCATCCACGATAGGGCACTAAGTTAGCTCTTGTAAAATCATTGCGGAAACGCCCTTCTCATTTTTCTTTTTTTCTTCCATTCGTAACTCACTGATACACATACACAGGGGACCTACTACCTCTAGGCCCCAATACATAAACTGACAGGAAAGCTTAGTTGGTAATTTGAAACAAATTCCAATATTGTTCATCGTGTTCCATTCCCATCAAAATTGTTGAGAGTATTATTTCAAAGATTGGTTTCAGCATAATGCCCCTTCTCTTTGATAGGAGCCTTAAATATTATTTAAATTTGTGTTTAAATTAATTGTAAATGTGAATTATTCCAGATTTAATGATTAAATAAATGGTTATATATGTGTGGTTGTATAACATAATACTTAATACTTGTCTATTTCTAAAGTAATGCATTATGTTTATTGTTATAAATAAAATGTATGTAAATTTTTTTATTTAAATAGATTGAATATATACATTATTGATTTTGTACTGTAAAATTAGAAGTAGAAAATAAATATTAATAAATTTTCACAGTAAAATTGTTTAGTAGAGGTTAGTCTCTTGTCTCACAAATAAGGATATCTCACACATCAATTTGGTGTTTATTATTATTATTATTATTATTTTGTGTTTATTTATCATTTAATTTAAATTAAGATCTACGATGCACCTCAAAGTGAGTAGGTGCCATTAAATGAGAGTAAGGGGGAGAGTAATGGTGATAAAGAGATGTCAAGGAAGGGAAAGAAAGGTAAAGAGAGAACGAAAGAGAGAGAGGTGAGAGAGGAAAAAGGGACAAGGTGTAACATCTCCATTTTGGGAATTTATTTTTTTGTTTATTTATTTATTTATAGTGCTAACACTAATCTCACTTGCTAGACAAATTATTATTTGTCAGGTTTTGCAATACATCTGTCATTAACAATTTTCCTTGATGTACAAGTACTTTCTTCAAACCATTTGACACTTCAAATTACAACATCTCAATGTAATATTTCGTTTAGGAATTTCTTCCTAAACTATTTCACTTAGAAATTGGTATAGTAATAGTTAATTTTCACCCGTTTAACTATTAAGACAATTTCCTAGTTTATATCAATAACCTATACCTTATCCCCTTCAACGATATACTCATTAATTAACTTCACATTAAAAACTATTACATACTTCCATATCTATTCTGACACCCATAGATATTTATAATCAAACCCACTTTGATTAATTTAGTACCAATTATTTTTAAGAATCATCCTTGCTTACAAAAGTTATTATTCCCATAAATTGTTGGACATATATATATATATCAGAAAAACCACCTTGGTCCAACTTCTTTCTATAACACATTATCATTTTATAACTTTAGAATAATTCCACTATCCTTTATGAGGAGTCATCCTCACGTGGACATGTATTTAATTCCAATTTGTTCTTACTTCATTTATCAACATATAATGTAAACTTTATAAGATAATTATATGATATGTTTCGAGCCCTTTATACAAACACCAGTAAGGTATCAAGGAATTAAAGGTATCCTTGTATACTATGTTATGTTTAACATAACGTGTTTATCAATCCTCTTATCTTATGAAGTTGACTTAGGACTATGTTTGTATCCCGTATAACATTTTAAATCTTCCAGGTTTGAAAATTACATGGACCATTGACATGATCTCCAACGTTTAACCTATGAGCTATCACCTTGCATTTAACTCATAGTTGACAACTCGTACCACCTCTTAACTTCTTTCATGAATTGATTTTCAATGTGGGGACTCTCATGGGTTTAGGATTTAGAGGTTTAATTTTCTAAAGAATTCTCCGTAGGCTTTTACTACCAAATCATTGTGCAAGACTCACCGCAGGATTTCTTAGCAATTAAATTTATTGTACTATAGCACATGGCCCGTTGGTGACCGATTTAACTCATTTCAACCATGGGAAAAGTCCATCAACCACCGATCTATTCCACGTGGATGGCTGAGATTAAATCCAAATTAGGGTTTGCACCTCCATAAATGTTCTCATTTTCTGTTTGTGCCTATTTTCCTTTGCTCGTTTTTGGTGAACCTCTTACGTTTGCATTTCGACCCACCACGCCTTACTGCAAACGTGCCTTCAATCTGTGTTCGGAGTTTAGCCATCGAACAATGTAACTAGTTCCGTTAAATAGGGAAGGGGAATGCATTGGCTACTTTGAAGTCATCATTGCATAACGTCGATGTAAGGCTTATGCACTGCTTGTTGTTTCAAATTTCATTTTTGGTTTCCATAACTTGAATACACAATTTAGCATTTCAACTTTTTACAACTCGTTTGTTGTGTGATTAATTATATTCACTATGCTGAGGTGTTTTTTCCTGAGAATGTATGTTGATACACATTTCTTCCTTTTCTGCGATCAAGGGTAAGCTCTCATATTCAAGTCTTCTGAAATTTTAACCTCATAAGACTTTCTTAATGTAGTATTTACGCAGACCAGGTATTTCTTGTTGGTATTACTATTTAGTTGATTATCAGTTCATAAGTTCTTCAATGTACATTTCGTTATACTGTCAATTTGATAGTCATCGTATTTCTGCTGGTTTTTTTTTTTTTCCACTTCTAGAGTTTTGTCAATGGTTTTTAACCTGACTCATCTTACCGTGACCTTTCCTTGGATTTTTTATGGCGAAGTGTAGGATACTGAAGTCTACTCTCGACTTCTCCTACTCATGTTCACGCTGAAGACTAATTATTGTCTCTGTATAATTCACCAAAATTTCATTTGCTCTGCAGTTAAGCTTATGTATATGTTTATCTACTTCATGTAGTCATACGCTCACAGTGATAACGTGAAATGCAGGTATACTAACCGGAATCCTCCGTCTCTTCCTTGGGTTAATATCTGAGAGTGATAGCAATTATAGGTAACCTCATCCTCAATGTCTGCTCTTGGTTTTAAAACGTCTCTTTGTATTCTCATCTCAGTTTTTCTCTTTATCTTTTTAGAATTTTGGGTTTTCTTCTATTCTATTAAAAATGCGGTGCAACTAACGTCTCATTTAATTTAGTTGAAACCCAATATTAGTATCAATGCTCGGGTTTTTTGTTTCCAAACCCTCACTTTCTCCTTTCAGAGAGTCTCAATCTTCCTTTAATTATAATCATCATGTCTATCGTTCGTAAAACTCAAATTTGATTCGGTTGATTTTCTATGAAGTTCTTCAATTGTCTTACCCATTATGTTGATATCAAAGTAATTTTGGTTACAAAAAACGTAACCTCTGTCTGTACACTTAAAGACATTTTTAACCTTCTGAGCACTATAGGACAATCGAGTCACTTGCTTTCATTACGAAATACCTTTCTAACAGTACTTTGATATTTTTTGTGTGATGGTTTTAAATTAAATGTATGGTATGGAATCGTAAAAGTAGATTACTTTACAATCACTAATCTCCTTTGCTGTATTGCAGATTTGGTGTTGTATCTACATCCATAAGGTAATTCCCTCACCTTTAAGGTTTAACACTTCTATTATTAAATTCTGATATTTTTACTATCATCTACTAGAACTAAACTGTAATTCCGTTTGGTTGCAGTTGCAGGTAATTATGGATTTTCTATTCTCGAATTTTATTCTAAGTGTATTGGTCTTTTCAATTCAATCAAAATTAATGAACCTATTTCTAATTAGGTTGGTCCAGTTACCCGTTGGACTTCTTTTCATGCAACTCTGCACAAGATCTTGAAGATTTTTACAATTTCTGATAAAGGGACAGTTTCCCTCATTGTATAATTGGGACATATACCTCATGTAATTAATTTGAATAACTCTATGGACTGAATATTTATTCATGCATGACTATATTTTATATGCAATGATCTTCTTTCCTTATCAATGAAAGAGTATTCCAGTTAGAATTTCCTTTGCAATACAAATCCATGAATAATTGCGTGTACATAGATAATTCCTTTTCTATCTAGTAATTATCAATAAATAGATTTCATAATTGACAATAATACAGTGTAAAGATTTGTACACTTAGAGTTTCATCCTAGAAAATGGCTTATTTCTTAGTGAAATATTACTAGAAATCCAAATTTGTATTTTCATTTCAGATGTAATTTCACTTTCAGTTCTAAGGTAGGAATACATCCGCAAGATATACCTATGTATTTTTCTGTTTAGAAATTCTTAGTTCATGATTTATCCTTCTCAAGTATACTACAGTACAAAAATGACTTAACTATACTGTACCTTCATTTATCATTCCTACATACTTATTCCTATTTAGACTTTATTTAGAATGAAATGTACAGTTTGGTAACATAATACTAGAGCAGATTTATTATTGAATATCAGTTTCCTATGAGGTACCTAACCTCAGATCTAAACCTAATACTGGTTTTAGACATTCTGAGAGTTGGTTCTCTACAGAGCTATGTCTGTACAACAACACAGGACAAACCATTTTTATTATAGTCAATTTTGTTCAATTTACAGACCTTCCAAATTTATTTCTAATTCATCCTAATTCAATGGCATATAAACATATTTAGATTCAGAATTCCATATAGATCTATAATACTTTACTTTCTCAGCAACTCATAACAAAACTAAAGTATAATGAAAAATTGAAATTAACTGGTGCATATCACTTAAGGTAGACTAGGTTCCACCCAACCTTTGAGCTCTTTCTCCACAGCTCATCCCCAAGCAGAGATCAATTTCTCTAGTACTAGACAACCTCTTGTCTATCTTGAATTTACTTATGTAAGCTTGCTTTCCCATTAGCTTGTTTCCTTAACTACGTCTAGTAAAATCAGGATGTTGCTTTCCTGTGTGCCTATTCTTTCCTTTTGTTTCTTCCACAAAAGTACTTTAGAGCTAGCTTTTCCTCTTTCTAGATTTATTTCACCCCTTCCCAGTAATTTTCTCTTTACTGGGGTAGCTTTTTAGATTTTTATCTCCAATCTAAATTGCTATATTTAATTTATTTCCTCCAAGGATTTTTTGAGACTAAGAAAGTATTATGATCCTTATCCATCCTCATGGATTTGGATCCCTGATATCTAATCATTATCTAGTACTTGTACCATTTATTCCTTTCTCATTTTATTAATTTTAAATTAATAAAATATTTCCACAATTAGAGTCTTTGACTGCCTATTTTTAAAAGCAAAAAATTGGGGATATTACACAAGGGGAGAGGGTAAGATGAAGAAAGAAAGAGGGAGTGAGGGGGTGCAGGGGATAATAGAGGTGGGAACAACATTGAGTGAGGGAGGGAGAGACACAACTTGGGGGAGGGGATGACAGGGGAATTATTGTGAAGGAGGGATTGAGTGAGGGAGGGAAGGATAGGGAAGGAGAAGGAGGAAGATGGGGGAAGAAGGGGAGAGAGAGAGAGAGAGGAGTAGTGAAGAGTGAGAAAGGGAGGGGGAGAAGAAGAGAGAAAAGAGAGGTAGAGATATATACAATGGGGAGAGAAAGAGAGAGAGATTGTGAGAGGTGAAGAGTGAGAGGGAGAGAGAGTGAGGAGGTAGAGAGATATAGGAATGAAGAAGACAATGGACTTAATCGGTGGTGTTGGAGAGAAAAAAATGAAAGGGTTGTGTTTCCCATGAACAACCCCGTGTTTGGGACCATAAGGAAGTCACAAATATAAAATTAGCGCAATAAGGGCCTCATATTGCAACACTTGGTTGTCATTTTCTCTAATATATTCTTTATGCTGAAGGAGATTCACTTGCGCACTGAGTTTGGAGGGTTTGAGTTCGTGCCCAACCTCCTCCCACATATTAGAAGAATATCAAAAGTAGAGCTACATATGTATTGAGTGAGTAGCAGATGGAGAAGTGCAAGGAATTTGTTTTTTTTGGATAACGATTATCAAGGAGTGCTCTTATAGATTTGATAGTTATGCTTTCATAATCTAACAACTAGATAAAACTGAGATCATCCCATTCTATGGGTATCTTGTTGGGTAAACAATGATTGAGGTCCACATCAATATGAGAAAAGGGGACAAGACCTTGTGAAATAAACTCCATCTATTCTAAAAAAGTAACCCAGGGAGTTTCCAAAAACTTCAAGTGCATGTCAAACAACACAAGTGAAGACCAAGATTTTCAAATCTTACATAAAGTAGAGTTGTTGTTACAATGATGGAGGTTGGTCAAATTTCAGAAGCCATGGTTGAAAGGAGAGTCCTTCAACGAACACATTTGGAGGATCCTTCATAGTTTTAAATTTTCCAATTAACAACACCTTGAGGAAGAGCTCATAGTTAGGGGTCTTGGTTGATTCAACCACCCACAAAGTGCTAACACAAATTTCCAAATCCTAATGAAATGTTAATGACATAGAATTCACTGCATCCTTTGAGGAATAGGGTTGGGAAGTGAAGGGCGAATTTATAACCATAAGAATCAATATTTTAAACTTATATTAATAAACTCAAGGGATTATTAACATTATAAACCAAAAGAAATAATAAACCCAAGTGTTTAATGTTATAAACCAAAGGAATCGACGAACTCAAGGGATAAATATTAAAAACCTAAGGGATCAATAAGGCCAAAGGATCAATATTAAAAACAATAGAGATTAATAAACCCTAAGAATTAATATTTTAAACTAAAAAATCTAAGAAATTAATAAAGCCTAAGAATTAATATTTTAAACTCAAGAGATTAATAAACCCAAGGGGTACTAATATTATAAACCAAAAGAACTAGTAAACCTAAGGGTTTAATATTATAAACCAAAGGAATTGGTGAGCCCAAGGATAAATATTAAAAATTGAAGGGATCAATTATAAGGCCAATGGATCAATATTAAAAACACAAGAGATTAATAAACCCTAAAAATTAATATTTTAAACTCAAAAACCTAAGAAATTAATAAACCCTACCGAAAATTATTATAAACATAAGGGACAAATATTAGTATTATAAACCAAGAAATTAATCAACCCTAAGAATTAATATTTTAAACTCAAGAGATTAATATACCCTAGGAATTAATAGTTTAAACACAAAAACCTAAGAATTTAATAAACCATAGGATTTAATATTTTAAAGTGAAGAGATTAAATGACCCAAGGGATCATTAATAATATAAACCAAAAGAACTAATAAAATCAAGGGTTTAAGATTATAAACCAAAGGAATTGGTGAACCCAAGGGAAAAATATTAAAAAACTAAGGAATCAATATTAAAAACACAAGAGATTAACAAACCCTAAGAATAAATATTTAAACTAAAAAATATAAGAAATTAATAAACCATAAGAATCAATATTTTAAAATTAACAGTTTCATAAATCCAAGGGATTATTAATATTATAAACTAAAAGAACTAATAAACCCAAGGGTTTAATATTATAAACCAAAGGAATTGGTGAACCCGAGGGAAAAATATTAAAAACATAAGAGATCAACAAGGCCAAGGGATCCATATTAAAAACATAAGAGATTAGTAAAGCCTAGGAATAAATATTTGAAATGAAAATGAATGACAAACTCACCCCATTAATAAAGAGATTAATAAATCTTAGGAATTAATATTTTAATAAAAATGGATTAATACAGTCACATGATTATTAATATTATAAACCTAGGGGAATAATATTAAACCAAAGAGATTAATATTATATAAAATCCCTTTGATAAATACTATAAACTGTGAAATAAACATGGTTGACCATGCTTGATTTAAACATTGAGATAATTGTTGTCACAATGTGACATTGGACCAAGTATGACCATGGTTGATTTTTATATTGAGAGAATCTTTCTCACAATGTGACATTCCACCATGGAAGACATTGATCGAGTATGGCGAAGACTGCTTAACAATGGTTTCCCATGGTTAATTTTCATATTGAGAAATTGCTTTTCATAATGTGACATTGGACCATGCATTAATATTAAACTGTAGGACTAATATATTAAACTCAAGAAATTAATAAACCCAAGGGGTTATTAATATTACAAACCAAAAGAACTAGTAAACCCAAGGGTTTAATATTATAAACCAAAGGAATTGGTGCACCCAATGATAAATATTATAAACCTAAGGGATCAATAAGTCCAACGGATCAATATTAGAAACACAAGAGATTAATAAACCCTAGGAATTAACATTTTAAACTAAAAAACCTAAGAAATTAATAAACCTTCAGAAGACTAATAAACACAAGGGATTATTAATGTTGTAAGCCAAAATAAGTAATAAGTTCAAGTGTTTAATATTATAAACCAAAGTAATTATTAAATTATAAATTTAAGGAACAAATAAACACAAGCATTTAATATTATAAACCAAAGAAATTAGTAAACCCAACCGAAAAATATTATAAATCTAAGGGATAAATATTAGTATTATAAACCAAGAAATTAATAAACCCTATGAATTAATATTTTAAACTCAAGAGATTAATATAACCTAAGAATTAATAGTTCAGACCCCAAAACCTAATAGAGTTGTTATTTACAAGTTCAAATGTATTTACAACATTACCTCTAATTAGATGTTGAATTATTGCAATAGTATTTTAATACACTTTTTTTGCTTACGAGAAACATGTGGCACTTTGATATGCCTTGTGTCATATTTACCACATCAATTAATTGTCATTAAACTTAGTACTTTGTAGCTTTACAAGTGAAGTAATATTTCACATACAAGTTTTTTATATCTTTGGAGATGAAGTACGATGAGCATAGAGGGATAAATGTCATTAGTTTTTATTCTTTCACCAATAACCTCCTAATGTTTAGCTAGAGCAGGCATGCAACTTTTGGGACATGCCATTCTAGGATTTCCCAGGAATAAGAGAGAATTTCATACATGGAAACATCATTTGATCAATGAAAATATACCCATATAACAATACTTACTATTGGGCCAACTTGAGCACACAAGTAAAAATAAAAATTTCTAGGATGGAAAATTAGGGAATCTACAGTAGTACGTGCATCCAAAGAATGGAGAATTCACTGCTATGTTTTACTTCAAAAAATATTGGAAACATAAAGGATCAAGTATTCACATGAAGCTTGGTATATTTTTAACTATGGGCACTAAATAATTATATGCACTAATGGTTTGGATACCGGGAATTGAACCTAGGCCATTGAAGATAAAGGCTCGCATTGCTTTATTGTTAAACCATAAACCAACTAACAAAGAAATCTCCATAGTTATAATGAATTCCAAGATGAGTGGTCTATAGGGCCAGAAAAACATAGAGGACAACCATTGACTATTATAGGATTGATCCCACCAGATTCTATGGGGTCCAAGGCTGATGTGATTGCTCCCTCACTTACTAAAATTTCAAGTAATTTCAATGTTGTTCCTTGTGGGTCTTTTTTGGATTATTGTTATGGTAGTTTCAATGTTGTGCCTCGTGGGTATTTTTTGGATTGTTGTTATTGTTTTAATTTATGTGATGTTCATATTATTTGCATGTCTTACTACTACAACGAAATATCCTTATGTGAAGGATTTAATTCTACATTCATACTCTCCTTTCTTCTTAAAAAGAATAGGATTGTAATAATGCACCTCACAAAAGAAGAATTTGCATTAACAAAATATATCTAACAAGAATAATGCTTGGAGGCTTGAAATGGTAGGAATACATTTGTGGAGGAATGTTATTTTTAATGTTATAGGGTCAAGACTTATGGGAAAAGTTGGCATAGTTCAAGGTTGTGTTCCTAAGGTTTCCAAGGCTATCAAAATTACAGATAAGGTTTCCAGTGCTCGCTATGTTTACCTAATTTTGATAGACATTTATATTTTCATACATGCTAATGCAGGGATGAGAAAGTAATAAAGGTTGCAGATGGGGTACTAGGTGACTTGGCCGAAATATTAAATTCAAATTCTGCACCATTGCTACAACAATATGCCCTTTATATTGACTTTATTGATGAATTCTTGTCATATGATGATCAACTAATTAAGGAGATTACATAATAAGTTTGCATGACTCTTGAGATGCCTTTTTGTCCAAATTTTTATGATTTTTATCAAATGATGATATGCTTGTGACTAGTGTTTTTAATCATTATTATCTTATTAAGTTGATAGTTAGAGGCATTTAGAGGCAATAGTTATTAAATTACGAATTATTCTTGTTAAGTTTTTTGTGTGTAAATGTCATTAATAATATGTTGTCTTGGTGGCAGGTGAATAAGTCATGTACTAGCACTAGCAGTGCAGGAATCCTTCCTGAAGCACATTTAAGTAGGGATTCATCTCATGAACAGAATTAGTAGCCTGAATTCAGTGACAAAGGTTGAGAACTACATTCTGCACCTCTTGCCGAGTCTCAAAATGATATTGTATGGATATATCGCTGAAAAACACCCATGTAATGTCATTTTTATGCCAACGAACTGTGCAAGAAGATTGGCCATGGTAGGATTCTTGACCAACATGATTATATACTTGCAGGAAGAACTTAACTTGCCACCAATCATGGTTGTGAACACTCTGACCAATTTTTGTGGCATGAGAATCTTGAATCCATTGCTGGGAGCATTCATTGCCGATGCTTATGTGAGAATTAAGGGTTTCTTTATGCACAATAATATTGAAGAAGAGAAATGGACAAAAAACGTTTTTTGAGCTTTAGCTTCAGGGGAACGAATGCTGCAGCTTCTGCTAAAACAAAATCCATCATCGATTCAGGGCCCTTGTATTATGACGGTAGTATGATAGAGGAAATTAAGCCTTATTTGATTGAAGACTATTCGGCCCTGGTGAGAAAAGCTATGGTGCTATTAGATGCCACCCAAGAGGCCAAGAGAGCTCTGGTTTGGTTTCTTACGCATGCTCTGCTAAAGCATGACAGACTGATTTTGTTACATGTCACGCCACTGCCTCCATCTTCTTCCAAAGAGAAGGATCCTCCTTTTTCCAGTAAACGTTACACAAATCGCATGGATTCTACTCTTCTAAATTATTTGAAAGCCCTTTGTGCACAACAAAGACTGGAGGTGGAGGTAGAACTAATTATTGTAGGAGGAAATGAAAAAGGACCCACCATACTTCACAATGCCAAGAGGTGTTTAGTTTCTCTTTTGATTTTAGGGCAACCCAAGTCACGATTGCCTCAAAAATTGTGCTCCCTGTGGTTAGATGGAAATTCTACGGGTAAATCAGAAGGTCCATCAACTGCACTGGTGGAGTATTGTATCCAAAATTTAGAATGCATATCTGTTGCAGTGAGAAAGAAGAACAAAAAAAATGGGAGAAAACTGGAATTAATAGGTGAGAAAAAGAAGGGAAAGTGGGTGACTGGAATAATTTTTTTTCAAAGGATTGTGATAAGGATGATGGCGGACTTGAGCCTACTAGCTATGCATTACCTCTGCCAGCAATGCAATGGTCAAATTTTTCCAGAAGTTGAGATCGTAGTAACTCAAACTCAAATTGGAAAGAAAATCTTTTGTTTTTATTTTAACTAATTTGTATTAACCAAAATCATAAATTCATAATATATGTGCACAGTCGATCCATTTTAATATGAGCATCACTGCTGCTATATAAGGGAGATTGTTTTACATTGGTGGAGGATCTAGCTGGTAAAAAGTTAGAATTGTTGTTGTTGTTAGTAAGAAACACTGTGACTTATGTAAATTGGTTTTAGAACTCTGTTGCTTTGAAAATATACATGATCGCCTTCAATTTGTGAGAAGAAGCATTGTTGCCTTGGTTGATTATGAATTTTGTCTTTGATGTTTTAAATCCTTCTTCAATTGCAGTAAGTCAACTTACTCTAGGTATGGCAGGTTCCACCACCTCTGGAGATAAGTTTCATTAAACAGTTTAGATAGCTAGATTACATAATTTAAGGATTTCTCTCCTACGTTGAAGATTTTGGAACACCTAATCCTACATGGGTAGGTGTGGAATGCGAAAAGTCACAATGGAGTCCAAGTGACCTTGGAATGTGAAACAAAGAGTCACACCAATGTACTATAAATGTACATCATGTATAATGGAAAAATAAGAAAGCCTCACGCTTATCCTTCATTGTGTGTTGAGTCTCTTGTGTGTGTGTTCATCTTCCTCATACACCATGTGTGTGCTTCAACATGGTGTTTAACATGGTATCAAAGCGGGCGATCGCTGGCCCTGCTCCAATTTGAGTGAGCCATTTGTGTTTATGGCCTGTATATATTTGCAAAATTCTTGACATTTTTGCAGCATTTAGAGACTTTTTGCAGCAGAGTTTTTGCCGCCATTCAGAAGTGTTTTGGAGAAGGAGCAACATTTAGAAATTGGCAGCATTCAGAATTTGTTTTAGAGCAGCAGTGGTGTTGAATAAGCGCATCTGAAGGTTTTCTAAATTCTGATCTTTTCTCTACATTTTCTGCCTTTAATTCTGCTTTGGAAGAGCTGCTGGAATACTGTTCAAAGTGGGGTTTTGAAGAAAATTTTTTGGTTTTCAAGTAAAATTTCTGAGCTTTTCCATTGAAAGTTTCTGCAATTCTGAGTTTTTCTACTACTGGAAAATATTTTCTGTTGCTGGGTATTAGAAAATTTTCTGGGTTTTATTAGCAATTTCTGCAGATTGCTATTATGTTTCAGTGCTGGAAATTTTCACTGTTTAGCAATTTCTACAAGCTATTTTATCTCCTCTCTGCTGTTTTTAATAATAAAAAATAAATAAAAATTCTTTGCAACCCCTTGGCCTTTCGGCCCTCTCCAGTCTGCGTTCAACAACACTCCTTCCCAACACTCCCTCTCGACCGCTGCACTATCGCTCCACGGCCCTCAGCTTCCCCTTACGTACCCCACAGCCCCCCTCTCATTCTTGACCTCTCAACGCAACCCCTTTTCTATTTCACCGACGCTCTGTTGTTACCCAACCTGCAACACTACCCTACGCCCCTATTATACTCTGCGCTCCCCTCAATCTACAACCTACACTACAGGCAACACTCATCTCCCAGCCGGCCCTTCCGCAATTTTTTTAAAATATATGCCCCCCTCACTGTTATCCTCCCTCCCTCTTTTCAACTCGACCACACCAGCCGGCCCTTCCAAACCGCCTTCGCCTACACCACGCCTCCCCATCTCCCCATTCCCGTGGCGTCCACTCTTCAACACACAGCTATCCACACTCATTCAAACTCTGCAAAATCCGCCCTCACCTTACCCACGATTCCCACACCCCTCTACCTCCTGGCCTTCCGGCCCTTCCACTGCTCTACATTCGCATACACCACTTCATTTACATATAAAATACCTCTCCAATATTCTCCCACTCGAGCTCCGGCCCGTCACTGGTATCTACCCATCGCTAACAACAGCAGCGCTCCCGCCCACGGGTTCACCCTCTCCCAATCGACTCCTCTTCCCTTACGCATCATCTCCCAACGAATTCCAAATTCAACTTTTATTTTTTTTTAATTCTTCTCTCCCAATGTTTATAAAATCCCTTTTTTAAATTTTGTTTTGTATTTCCCATATAATAAGCCCCTCTCATTAATAAACCCCCCCCCCCACACACCATATATATTATTCCTTCCCTCATTATTAAATTCCCCTCCATTTTAATCATTAATCTCCATTTTAAATTTTTAAAACCCCATTTTAATTAATCCCAAATAATTTTTTTTAATTAATTAAAAATAAATAAATAAATAAATAAATAAACAGCAGAGAGAGAGAGGAAGAGCAAAGGAGAGAGAAATGAACAGCAGTAAAAGAAGAAATGGCATATGAGGAGCACATGGACTGAAATTTGCAGATTTGTATTGTGATTTGTGGCATTTATTTGAAGGGTGATTTTTTGAAGAATTTCACATTTGAAGACAAGTTTACTATCATTCAAAACAGCTCTTTGAAGGAAAATTCAGCTGCCTCAAAGGCTTCTTGCGCATTGTTTTTGCTGCACATTTTTGCAGAGATATGTATTGAGCTGACATTGTATTTTGAGTGGATTTTGTAGCTTCTTCATAGTTGCAATCAGTACTTGAGTTGTTGAAAGATTGTTGATTGCCCTCCATCATTTGAGGAGCAGATTTTGTACTTTGAGAATTCCTTGGAGTCATTTGTATTTGTTGTTGCATCACATTGTAAACGGGTGCATTTTCGATTGAAGCCGACACCCTTTCATTTTTGAGCCTAAATTGTTGAAAATGGCCAAAATCAATGAGGCATTAGTGTTGTTGAATGACCTCATTCATTCAAATGTTGATGATGTGATAAAAATGAGCAAGAATGCTCTTTGTAACATTCACATTTGTTTGCTAGATGCACATGAAAAGATCGAGTTTTTGCAGTTGGAATCTCAGCTCCAACAAGATGAACTTCAGCGAAAGAGTCACCATTCTGAACCTGTTTCTGTTCAGAATATTGAGAAGGACTCTCATCAGAAGAAAGAAGATAAAGTTGCAGTTGATCCACATTCAGTTCATTGCACTAGAGAAGATGTACAGGCAGATGCAGCAGTTCAACCTGCACTTCCTAAGCCCATCATCAGACCTTGGGAAGAGCTTGTCCACAATAAGCACCGAACTGGTCTTGGATATGACAAGAATGTGTCCTTTCATATTCCAGACTACACTAAGCCCATCAGATATCAGAGTGTTGGATTCTTGTATGACAGTTCATCTACAGCTATTCCAGACCATGCTCCTGTTCCACAACAACAACAGATTGAGAAATTCCAGCATTGTGATCGAGTTGGCCATATGAAAGATCACTGTTTTGATCTTCATCCATGCAAGCACTGTGGTCGGCACACTCATTCTTCAGACAGATGCTTCAGAAGCAAGCCTCCTGCAAGAACCAAGATTCATCTTGGATGGATCGCTTCTTGGCAATGGGCATCAGCAGCCAAGAAGATGTTTACGACACATGTTAGAACTTGTTCACGCATATTGAACAAACTTGCAGTTGAGTTTTTGCCATCATCTCACCTTGTCCCTGACAGGGGGGAAAATGGTGGTCATGTACAAGCTTCGATGACAGATCAAGCGAGCCTGAGCCACAATCTCTCATTCCATGTTCAGAGTTGTAGCCAGCAGTTCAAGCGAGCGTGAGCCACAATTCATCATTCCGGATTCAGAGATGTAGCCGGAGACACGGATGCCCATGAGCATCCCTTCGGTTGGTGGATAACCTAAAACCATCATCTTTGGTTGGTGGATAACCTAAAACCATCATCTTTGGTTGGTGGATAACCTAAAACCATCATTTTCGGTTGGTGGATAACCTAAAACCAGCATCTTTGGTTGGTGGACAACCTAAAACCACCACAGGTAGTAGACCTCCCTTCTTTTAGGTCGAAGGTATCCCTTTTTTATGAGGGACAATTCCTCAAGCAGAAGCTTTCAGCTTCTTGCCAGTTTTGGAAGAGTTCCGGGAACTGCAACAAGTTTTGTGTTCCACTGTTTGTGGTCATCCTAAAACCACCTCTTTTTTCCAACATTTCAGAGAGTTGATTCAGCCAAGTGCTGCCATGCATACTTTTCCGATTTGTATTACAACTCTTTTCTTGGACTCACACATACCCCTTCGGATTAAGGGGGGATGTTGGAACACCTAATCCTACATGGGTAGGTGTGGAATGCGAAAAGTCACGATGGAGTCCAAGTGACCTTGGAATGTGAAACCAAGAGTCACACCATTGTACTATAAATGCACATCATGTATAATGGAAAAATAAGAAAGCCTCACGCTTATCCTTCATTGTGTGTTGAGTCTCTTGTGTGTGTGTTCATCTTTCTCATACACCATGTGTGTGCTTCAACATGGTGTTTAACAGAAGATACCTGATTTGTTTTATAACTTGAGTCCACATTTTAACACAAAGCCATGCTCTGTTTCTCTACTTGAGTCAAATTTATTTATAATTATAATTGGAGCATCCGCGATAGAGGAATATAATGATTTCTGAGTTTAATATATGGTGTGGATTTGAATATGAATATATGGTTTGAAAGGTTGTAATTGTAATTTTAAATGAATTTGTGTTTGATAGAAATAGGTGTCGTGTTCTTCATTCGAATTTTGTGATTTATCTCCAGTATTATGACTATTTAATTCAAGTCAATTTCAAGCAGTATCATCTAATTCAAGCAACGTGATTTAATTCAAGGCATTTCATTTGGAACATCGATATTTTCCAAGGATAATCTAGATTTATTTTTGCATGATAGAATAAGTTTGATTTCCATTCCTAGTGCTGTAGCATAGAGTTTGACTTCATACTAGTGTAACAAAAATTCAATTTCATTTATAAACTGAGAGAATTTCGTTAAGATTTCATTTTCCTTTAAGCACTGATAGGTCAGTTCAAGATTACTACAAAACTAGTCTTTGTAGCAGTGTGGTTTGAATAGAATAACCTAGCGTGCCAGTTCATGATTTGATTATGGTTTTCTTTTTCAAGTTGTAGCATCACATTTCGATTTATTAGATATTAGGTTTTGATGATTACTTTCCTTTTCCTTTTGAATAATGAGAGTTTTAACTTCCTTCTTTGAAAGGTTTTATTTCAAGAATTGTACTTAGATTGATTTTAGTGGCTTTGTCTTTTGATTGCAGAAATTTAGAATAATGTAGAATATGAAACAAAATGTATTGAGTTAAATTGATTTCCTTTAGATTCCTTATGTTAGAGTGAAGAATTATTTTATGATAGTGAGATGAGTTCTAGTTCACTTATTTGATAGAAGAGTGTTTTTATCATTATGTACCTAAGAATAATTATTAAGGAAACTTATATACTCTGACCATTAATCTGAGCCAAAACCAAAATAAAACTCATGTTTATGACTCCCAGATTGATAATTAAATATTAAGAGGTGACACTCGTAGATAGTCAAAGCCTTGACCGCAATAGAATCCCAGCTCGGTCAGGCCACCAGTTCTCCTCTTATGGATTCCATCTCGTTTAGGCTTAATTAACCAATTAGAACTCTCAACAATAACTGTGCATCAAGTTGTTTCGAGTGGATTGTGTTTAGAAAGTTTGAAAATGCATGGCATAGTTTGGTTGAGAGGATCTGGGAATTTGATTCCTACCTTTGCTAACTTTTCATCTCTTCCATTGCTTGGCATCAATATTATGAAAGTATTTCCCAATTCCTTCTCGTTACCGGGCCTCAAAGATAGCTTAAACTACACTCATGATTATGAAAGAAACTCTTAGTATTTTTTTTCTATCAACAACTAAAACATCCACCTTGGTTTCTTTTATTATGCTTACAAAAGCATCAAAGGTTGGTTTGAAATAAACAATGGAAATGTTGAGATTGCATAACAAGAAAAAGTTATCATTACTTTCACCACTTTGTAAATTTCCAAAGTGATTAATAGCCCTTCTTCTATTATATCTAAAATAAATCACATTTTTTTCTTAGGATCAATGTTGATGCATTAGCAAAGTTCATCAAATATTAGCAGCTGCATTTCCACCTTCTTATCTTACATGTTTTCCCCTTATTAATTGGATAGGTTAAATATCCCTTATCCATTAAATTTATGTTTAGGATTCCTTCAAATCAAGCATGCATATGCAGAATAAATTTCTGCAATGCATTACTAATTTGAGTTGAATCCTTCTTTCTTTCTCATATAAATCTTCTTCTATTTTCTCGTGCGCTTATGTATATCTTCACGGTGCTCTCATGTGCATGTTTATTGTTTAATGTTTGCCAATACTATATGTATTATCGTGGATGGGATGAATCTGATATTTTTTGGTTGGAGGTCTGTGGATGTATGGATGTTCAATTCATGCATCTTCTTTGACTATTGCATGGAATGATAATCCCAAGAATTTCATCAATATACCCACCTAGTGTTTGTCTGATTGATTCTAATGGATATAGTAGTTATTATTTTTTCTATTAACTCACCTTTAGGTGGTCGATTTTAAGGCCTTTCTTTATCCTTTCTGCTTTATCATGGTGAAGTTCCATCCCATACTAAATAATAATTTTTGCTTTGTATAGTGGGATTTGTGCAATTTATTCATGCTTAATATGATCTATTCCAATTGACATGGAATTATTGCTGCTAGAAATTTAAGGACAATTCTTGTGCTGCAAAATATATATCTATTCATTCACTTTAAATTAATCTCTAATATTATTTTAATCCACGTAAAATATATGAAAAGCTTCTTGAATTTAGGCCCTTTCAGTATTTAAGAGTATGCATTTCAAAGGAATCTGGTTGACATATCTTAATTTTAAGTTCTGAACTAACTATGATTTTTTATATTCTACTTTCACTTTGAGAGTAAAAGAAAAAGTTGAATTCTAGATGTGAAACAAGTCCTTCAAGGAAAACATGAATTTCAGATGTGAGAGTTGAAATCCTGAAATATCAATGGGAATTACAAATATGGTTCTCCCTTGATGGAGCCATGAAGAATCAGGATCAAGGGCTTCTTACTACAAACTCTTTCTTCACACGTTCCAGAGGCTCGATCTACTTCATCACAGGTTATAGAAAATATTTCTAGCATTGATTTACCTCAAGGCGAGTGGCCAGATATCATCAGGACATTATTACTCAACATGGGTGGCCCACAAATGGAACTACCCACGCATCCCAAACATGCCACTCTAGAAACTCTTGGATATCTTTGCGAGGAGGTTGTTCCAGATAGTCTTGCCTAGGATCATGTTAACTACATCCTTACAATTTTTGTGTAGGGAATGAATTCATTTGAGATTAACAATGAGGTTAGGCTTACTACTACTCGAGCACTATATAATGCTTTGAATTTTGGTCAGGCAAATTTTAATAATGATATAGAGAGGGATTGTATTATGAGAGTAGTGTGTGAAGCAACCCTGTCCCGAAAAGTAAGGGTTCGACAAGCTGCTTTGAATGTTTGATATCTTCTACACATTATGAGAAGCTTTTCCCTTACATGCAAGACATATTTTATATTATAGAAAAGGTTTTCAAAACAAAAGAAGAGACGATTTCTCTTCAATCTATCGAGTTTTGGATTTTTATATGTGACGAAGAAATTGATATACTATAGGAATATGCAGGAGACCTAAATGGTGACCTAAATGTTCCTTGCTTTTATTTTATCAAGCAAACACTTTCTGCTATTGTGCCAATGTTATTAGAGACATTTTTGTAATAAGAAGAGGACTAAGATCAGGATTAGGGGGCATGGAATATCTCTATGGTTGGAGGAAGTTTCTTGCATATTGTTGTCTGGATTGTGGGAGATGAAGTTGTCCCCCTTGTTATGCCATTTGTAGAAGAACATATATCAAAGCTAGATTGGAGACGTCGAGAGACAACTACTTATGATTTTCGATCAATTTTGGAGGGCCCATCACCTCATAAGCTTACACCTCTTGTCAATGTTTCTCTCAACTTTATTCTCAATGCAATGAAT
This sequence comes from Pinus albicaulis, assembly GCA_034641835.2. Classification (NCBI taxonomy): domain Eukaryota; kingdom Viridiplantae; phylum Streptophyta; class Pinopsida; order Pinales; family Pinaceae; genus Pinus; species Pinus albicaulis. The sequence goes on from CM076582.1 coordinate 255,223,652, forward strand.
GATAAGAACAGTCATGTTAAGGACACAACTACATGGACCCTTTGGAAAGTATTTGAATTTTTCCATGGTTCAACAATGGAGACACTGTACTTTTTAAGTATATGACATATTCTAGCGAACTACTAACAAGACATGAAAGGGAATTGGAACATAACAAGAAAAGGGTCTCTGAGTCATGTCTCATGATCAGTAGTTCATAAATTTTCTCAAAATTCAAGTTACAAGATTGGGTTTGAAATGGAAAATAGGTTCAGAACCGGATCGATCAGCAGAGTGGGATCTGAATTGGTGGTTTTCATGGAGTCTTGAACTCTACATATAGATTTGGGGATTGCACAGCTGTGGAAATGTTGCAGGTGGAACAGATGGTCGTAATCTAGTCAACAGCGAGGGCCAAACGGTGGTGATTAGATCACAGAAGCAATAGTGGGAGATCAACTGTAGAGATTTAAATCGCAATAAGAGAGATTGTGCACATCACAATTGGAAATGGTTTTATTTACATGGAAGACATTGCAAGTTAAATAATATAAGCGACGATGCAATGATGTGAGAGGAGCCACGTGTCGATATAGTGCTTAAGCGCATATTGCACATCACAATTGATATACATTTATGGTTAAGGTTATATGTTAAACATTGTGACAACCGATTTGTGATAAGTTAATTCCTGTGATTTGCGAAATTTCCAAATCTCATATTTTACGTTATATGTATTGTGCAAATCGACGGTAATTGCTATATTTACCGACATGCTATATCATAACCGCTACGATCTGCGAAATTGTATTGTTTCTGATCTGCGATGTACCTTGTATTACAGGTTCAAATTTGTTTGATATTGCGAAGACTTGTAAAAGGGATCCAATGTTGGTTGCTTCGCGTATGTATGTAATGAAACTCTGATATTGTATTATGCTATTTCCGCTAGCTATGAAGCCTCTTAATGGTTGGGAGTATGCATGTGGCCACTACCCTAATCATAATTTTTAATGCACACCTTTATTGACAGAGCAGATAAGGGCGCACAAAATTTGGCGGTCAACCCTAATTTAACTCCAGTTAACTGGAGTTCTCCACATTTAGTGGAGTTTTCCTAGGAGATATTGGGCACAAGTGTAGGAGGCTCAATTTTTGACCATTGTGAGTGAATGAAGAGTCATTTTTTACTAATTGGAGCATTCTGAAGCCATTGGTGCAGAGAAAATAGCCATTAGAGTACATTAACTAAATGTAATAGCAAAATTTTGAGCATAATTAAATATGGACAAGCCATTGGGAGCTGGAACAATAGATGTAGCCGAGGAGGGGTGAACTGCTTCATCATGCCTGTTGTGTAAACTTCATGTGGTGACTTATTTCTTTATTTTACACCATTGTTCAGTGTTATTTAGATTTATTTATGCTTCTAATTCAATAAATTTCATCTATAATTCATGGAAAAAATCCTTAATCCTTGTGCAAACTAATGAACCAATTATGCACATTTTTTTAAAATTGAAAGACCCTTAGCAAAAAAAGACAATAAATTCATTTCAGATCAAATGGTATTAGAGCTAGAGTTTTTCTCTGGTGTTGTTTAGTGCAAATAATTGTTTAACTGTTTGCAACTTTTAGATGCTTACAAGGCTCAAGCTCAAAATGGGAGAAGACAAACTGGTGGAAGCAGGAGGGTTTCAAAAGGAGCCAAGACAAAGGAGAGAAATATTTCCATAATCTCCACCACCTAGTTCACCTCCTAAAGAAGCAGAAGTTACATTAAGAATGCCTCATGAGGAAGGAGAAATTCATGACAAATTTGACCCTAAGGAAGAAGAAAGAGTGTTTAGGAAATAATTTCTTGACATGACTAAGATGGTTAGAATTATTTATCAATAAAGGAATGAGAGACTGGAAAGAGAAGGATCTAAACTCCAAAAGGAAGGACAAGGATCTTCAGGAGGTCAACATGATGAAGACAAGTCAGAGAAGGGAAATGGAGGAAATGGAGGCAATGGAGAGCCACCATCTTGATCATCATCATCATCATCATCATCATCATCTTCTACTTCTTCTTCAATACATCAGCCACACAAGTCTAAGAGCACTGGTAAATCTCCTTTATTAAAACTCGATGTTAAGTTTGAATTGCCAATGTTTAATGGTGAAGTAAATGTAGATAAGCTAGATAATTGGATTCGACAATTCGGGGTCTATTTAAGAATACAGAACCTTCAAGATGATGATACAAAAATTCAATTAGCTTCTTTGAGAATGGAATATGCAACACTTGTTTGGTGGGAAGCCAAGACACAGGAGTAAATCAAGAAACATGGTAAGATTATTCCATCATGGTCGTATTTTATCGCTGCTATTAAATGATAGTTTTATCCATTAGCTCATATGCAAAAATCCATCATGAACTAGTAGAACTTTAGGTAGTTAAAGGGACAAAATGTGCAAGAATACACCGAGGAATTTAGGAGAAGATCTCTTTTATTAGGGGTGGATTTGCAGAGCCAAGAAACTTTGCTAAAGCATATAGGAGGATTACATAGCTACCTAAAACATACTATTCTCATGTTTAACCCCACCAGTCTAGATGAAGTTTGTGTTCAAGCCACACATCTAAAAGCCAGAGGGAAGAACATTCCTGAAGAGGGTAGGAAGAAACCTTTTAAGGGTAAATCCAAGGAGAAAACCTCAAAAGGTAAAAACAAAAAGAATGCATCTATTAAGAAAGAGGGAGAAAAAGTGACTTGTAAACATTTTTTAAAAGGAGGCCTTGATGGAACTCATTGTTGGAAATTACATCTAGAATTGAGGCCAAAGAAACCCAATAACAAAGGGAAACATAAAACTGCTGCTACAACTCAACATGACTTAGGGTCTGATTCAGGTGATGAGACTAAAATTACAACCATGGGATTGAAGAACGTGAAGGGAAAATAAATTGAAACTAAACCCAGTACCAGTACATCAAACTATCACATAAACACTCCAAATGAAGAAGAAAGAATAGAATTGTTTCATGTCAGGTTCATATCCAAGCATACCAAGATTGACACACTGTTTGATAGTGGGTCACAAGAAAACTTAATCTTTGAAGACTTGGTAAAAAAATTTAACCTTGAGACCATACCACATCCAAAACCATATCCATTGGGTTGGATTTGTAAGGATGAAAATTTACAAGTTACAAGGAAATGTATATTGAGGTTTGCAATCACTGCAAGCTTTTTTGACACAGTTGAATTAGATGTGGTTCTGCTTGACATAAATAGTATTGTATTAGGGAGTCCTTACTTGTATGACAGGAAAGAAATCTTCTATCGCCATGAGAACAAGTATCATTTATTCAGAGATGGCAAGGAGTTCATTGTTAGAGCACACCGCAAGAAGACAAATATTACTTTGGTAAATGCTAGACAAGTAAAGAGGCTGGTAAATTTAGGTAAGAATTTTGTTCTTCTTATGATTAAGCAAAAAGCTGATATTAATCATGAATATTTTGAGGGATGTGATCCTAAGTTGAAATCAGAATTATATGATGCGGTTAATGGGCATCATGAGATGTTTCAAGAGCCAATAGGATTGCCTCCAAAAAGGGAAATTCAACGTGACATTCAGTTGCAACAGGATTGTCCTCTTCCAAACATCAGTATGTATTGCATGTCAATAATGGAGAATGCTGAAATAAAGAGGAAAATCAAAGAGATGTTGGATAAAGGTATCATAAGGCCAAGCACCTCGCCATGCGATTCACCCATAGTATTGATACCAAAGAAATATGGGACTTGGCGCATGTGTGTAGATTTTCGAGCTTTGAACAAAATTACGGTAACAAATCGTTACCCACTCCCAAGAATAGATGATTTTCTTGATCAGTTGAAAGAAGAAAATTTTTTCACTAAGTTGGATTTATGAAGTGGATGTCATCAAGTAAGAATTGCAGAAAGTGATATATGGAAAACTGCATTCAAAACCAAACAAGTACTCTTTGAGTGGCTAGTTATGCCTTTTGGTTTATGTAATGCGCCGACAACTTTTATACAGGTTATGGATAATGTTTTGCGAAATTTCCTCGATGAATTTGTTATTGTGTACTTAGATGACATTTTGATTTTAAGCAAAACAAGAGAAGATCATGTCTTGCATGTAAATAGAGTGCTTGATATTTTGAATAAAGAGAAATTGTTTCTTAAGATGTCAAAATGTGATTTTGGAAAGACTTATTTGGTCTATTTGGGACATATTGTAGGAGGAGGAGAATTGAGGATTGATCCTTCTAAAGTGGAGGCGATTGTGAATTGGCCCACACCCAAAACAGTTACTGAGGTAATAAGTTTCTTAGGTGCAACTCAATATTGATGGAAATTCATTGCTAACTTTTCTTCCATCACAACTCCTATGCATGCAGTGACAAGTGTGAAGAAAGGCTTCCAATGGGGAGGCAAACAACAGCAAGCTTTCGAAGTTTTAAAATACAATATCAGTTCAGCTCCAGTCCTTGCACTACCAAATTTGAGACAACCGTTCGAGATACAAACTGATTCTAGTGACTATGTCATGGGCGCAGTCCTTTTGCAACATGGTAAGCCTATCACCTTTCATTCAAAAATTTTAATGGTGCTGTGACTGATTATCCTACATATGACAAAGTACTTTATGCATTGGTACAAAGTGTCAAGAAGTGGAAACACTACTTGATAGGTAAAGAGACTATTGTACACACTGATCACCACCCATTACAATACTTGCAATCACAAACAAAATTTGCAGCAATCAAGACATTTCAGGTGGATGGGATTTCTTCAACAATTTCACTTGGTTATAAGGTACAAAAAAGGTATATTCAATAAAGTTGCAGATATTATTTTGAGACCAATCATTAGTGCTTCTACTTTACTCAAAAATTATTCTGTTGTACATGAGAGTTACATAGAAAAATATGCACATGATGTTGATTTCAAAGATGTGTATGCTAGTTTGAGTGAAGGGAATCAAGTTGAAGAAAGAGATTATCACATGCATAACAATTTTCTGTTTCATTTGGGAAAGCTATGTATTCTACAAGGAGAGAGTCGAAGTGTCATAAGAGAAGCTCATTCTTCTCTTATTGTTGGACACTTTGGGGTAATAAAAAAAGTGGCGCATCTATAGAGGTATTGTTATTGGCCTTGCGTGATAGATAGTGTGTCACGCTTTATAAGAGGTTGTTCTATGTGTGAAACAAGTAAGTCTAGTAATAAGAAGCTTGGATTGTACACGCCACTACCGGTACCATCAAGGCCATGGGAGAGCGTCTCCATGGACTTTTTTGGAGGTTTACGTATGTCAAGAAAGCAACATGATTATCTTTTTGTAGTTGTGGATAGATTTAGTAAAATGTGTATACTTATGCCATGTAAGAAGACCATTACTGATGAACATACTGTTGAACTTTATTTTCAAAATGTTTGGGTTCATTTTGGATTTCCCACTTCTATTGTTAGTGATAGGGATTCCAAGTTCATTGGGAATTTTTGGTCAAATCTATGGAGAATGATGGATACAAAATTGAAAAAAAGTACCGTTTTTCATCCACAAATAGATGGACAAACCAAAGTGGTGAACATAATAGTTGTGCATCTGTTGAGAGGATATTGCAACAAACATCCTAAGTTGTAGGATGAACAATTTCATTACATTCAAAATGCTTACAACTAGTCAAAGCACTCTTCAACACAAACCTCACCTTTTGAAGCATGCTTTGGGTATTTGCCAAAATCGCTTTGGGAAGGATGTTGCAATTGATGGCCATAGTGATATTGATAAGGCTCGAAAGTTCATTGAGCAAATTCAGATGATACATCAACAAGTTCAAGAACAACTTGAGAAAAGTAAAAAAAAATACAAAGAAAGGCATGACAAACAACTGGTTGATCACAAGTTTCAAGAGGGAGATGAGGTATGGTTGCACATTAGAAAAGAAAGCATGCAAGGGGAAGGTAAAAAACTCAAATCCATTCACTATGGTCCTTTCAAGATCATAAAAAAAGTTGGTAGTAATGCATTCCAACTTGATTTGCCTTCTTACATGCAAATGTATTTAGTTGTTAATGTTGAAAACTTACTCTTGTATGAGCCTCCTTTGATTGATGATCAAGGAAGTGATGTTCAACTACCTTCTATTGAAGATTTCTCGCCAAAATTTCTGGATGAGCTCAAAGAAGATAGAATTCTTGACAGGAGGACAAAAGCATCAAAGAGGGAAAGTGTTGACTACCTTTGATTTCGGCTCAAAGGCACTAAACCAAGCAAGGAAAAATGGATGGAGATTGGAAAGGTGAGGGATTTGTACCCTCATCTACTGAATAGGTAATCAAGTCTTTTGGGGTCCAAAAGTTTCCCAATGGGAAGGAATGATTAGGAGTTCATAAATTTTGCTCAAAATTCAAGTTACAAGATTAGGTTCGAAATGGAAAATAGGTTCAGAACCAGATCGACGAGCAGAGTGGAATACGAATTGGTGGTTTTCATGGAGTCTTGAACTCTGCATATAGAATCAGGGATTGCACAGCCACGAAAATGTTGCAGGTGGAATGGACGACCATGATCCAGTGAATAATGGGGGCCTAACGGTGGTGATTAGATCACAGAAGCAGCAGTGGGAGGTCAACAATAAAGAGTTAAATCACAACAGAAGAGATTGCACACATTGCAATTGACAATGGTTTTATTTACATGGAAGACATAGCGAGTTAAATAATATAAGCGACGATGCGATGATGCAAGAGGAACCACATATCGATATAGCACTTAAGCACATATCGCACATTGCGGTTGATATAAGTTTATGCTTCTAATTCACTAAAGTTCATCTATATGCTTCTAATTCACTAACGTTCATCTATAATTCATGGAAAAACTCTTTAATCCTTATGCAAACTAATGAACCAACTATGCACATGTTTTTAAAACTGAAAGACCCTTAGCATTATAAAAATATTATGGGTCAACTTTAACTTAAGAAAAAAAAGGAATTACACATATTATTGTAAAATGGACAATTTTGTTAAATAAAATTTGCTTATACAATTGCATGTTATAAATAATAATAAGGAAATTAAGATGGAGGAACTTATTAGAATTGGAATAATATCAAATCCCTATGAAATTGGTGGGTGGAGAGCAACATTGCAGTAATCTAATTTTTTAAATTTATTAAAAGTAATGGACCATTTTGCTAAATAAAATTTGCTTATATATAAACGAATGTTATAAATAATAATGAGGAAGTTATCATGGAGGAAATTATTAGAATTGGAATAATCTCAAATCCCTAGGAAATTGGTTGGTAGTGGTGGCAAGAATATAATTGTTTAAATTTATTAAAAGTCAATGCAACCTAACAAACTTTGTAATACATTACATTTTTTATAAGCATTAAGAATCAATCTAGCTCCTCATTTAAAGAAAAAAAAAAGAAAGTCAGAGATCCTCATCCATCTTAAGTTGAAATAAGAAGCCTTCAACAATAATGAGAGAACATATTCCCTTAAAAATCAATGTAGGTCCTCAATTAAAAAGATACAAAAATAGCAACAGATCTTCATCCACCTTAATTGAAATAATAGAAATACTAAGCCTTAGGCAATAATGAGATGAAGAAAAGTCAAAGAAATTATGAAAAATACACTTGGAATGATAAATAAGAATTAGCATATGTGTTAGGGTTGGATGAAGAAAAGTTGGAAGACCAATTAAAAGAGGAAAGAGAGCATCTTGTTAGTTTCAAGTACCTCTTAAATTTTAGTTCTTTTGAGAAATCAAAACTATATATAGATCATCATGATTAATAAAAAATATCATTTTACTCAAAAATAAAAGTAATTAATTCATAAAAAATGAATTTTATTTAATAATAAAAAATTTGGTAGATCTAAGTCTTTTGTGATCCATAATGCAAATAAAGTGAAGAAAAAAAATCGATCTCATAGATACATCATTGCCACACTATTATCGAATGATAATTGTGATAATTGTTAAAACTGACCATTAAATTTATAAAAAATACTAAAAACTATAATCTGTAATTTCCTTTCTTCTAAATGTTATAAATGTTATAGAAAGAGAATCTAACAAAATTTGTCTTTTACTTAAAAGTTATTAATGACATGTTGAATCACAAGAATACTATTATTAGTTATCTCTTTGATTAATTCGAAAATTGGAACGAGTGGTGAATAAATTTGATACGTGTTCTGGTTAAGTTCTCAGATCGCAAATTTTAATGACCCGACTCTCGTCTAAGTTTGGATATTCTGTATAGTATAAGTAAACATTAATAGATGTGCAGACGCTTGTGTTGTTGATCACTTCTTCATCTCATCGATCTGCCCATCTCGCTACCCAGCCATGTCTGACGAAGAGCTTGGTGCAGCAACTTCTTGTGTTGGCAAGCTATGGATGGATGGATGGATAAGATTGACGTACCTTATTTATAGGTAAAATAATTTTTTTCACTGGAATTTAGCAATACAATTTCAAATAAAATTGTGATTTTTTATTATATTTTTGAATGTATCAATAAATTCAGCAATAAAACTCTCACACTTTATATTATTTTATATGTTTGTGATTCTAAAATTTAAGATTAAAAAATATATAGAAATAAAAACATATCATGATAAATATAAAACAAACCTAAATATAATTTATAACTAGTATCCATGTAACTTATCATATTCTTTTTTAAAAAAATGGCCCTTCTCTACTATGAGTATGCATTAATGTATAATAAAAAGAGAAACAACCTTGAAAACAAAATTGATATAGTTTATTGGAAAAGAAAAGAAAAGAAAAACAAACATTGGCTTTGTTTTTTTAATTATATTGAAACAATATAAAATTGATATAGCCTGTAATAAACATTAATACATGTTAGTCACGCGTGTTGTTTATAGTTTCATTTCTCCCTCTCATCATTAATATATGTCAGTTATCAGTGTTGTGTTGTTCATGGTGGTCATACATATTTCTTGGTTTATAAGATAATAAATATGGTTGGATAGTATATGCCTAGAGTGGTATATGCCAGCTGTTAGATTTAAATTCTTTTAAATCTGCAATGAGCGATATATGCCCACCATTAAATTTAAATTCGTTAAAATCTAACAATCTACCAAACCACATTTATTATCCTATACTATAGGAAATAATGCTCACCGTTTATGGTTCGCCACTTCTCCCCATCATGATTTGTCGATGTCATGTCTAACGAAGAGCTCAGTGCAACGACTTCTTTAATGGACCACATCGATGGTGTGAAATGCTGCGACGACATACGTGCACTGCCATGTGAGTAAAGACGAAGACATCAGCGTGACGGTGGATTTGGCCATGGAGAAACAAGGCCAACTCGGTATCATGTTTAACAACGTGGGAACTTCCAAATTACTTGTGGTTAAAATCGTGGCAAAATACAAAATGGAGTAATTCTGGGCATTAATCTTGGAGTGGTAAAAGTGAGAGGAGTAAGGAGTTGTGTGTTTGAATGGTTTTTTTAATGTTAGAAATGGATTCAGCATTATCAAAAATCCCTAAATACCCAAAATCTTAAAGTTTGACACAAGTAAACTAGATTTTCAAAAATTTATGCCTCAATTTTTAGTAATCTTAGATTACACAAAAGAAAGATGTTGGACAACACGTTGCCAACGTAATGATCTTTATCCTGAGGAAGAGGAGTTGCATCATCTCTACTGCCAGCGTTTCAAGTATCATGGGTGGAGCTACTCCATAGTCATACACAGCCTTGAAGCCTACAATGATCATAGTCAAGGCTCAACACTATCTCTCCATATGGCGTGGCCACTGTGTCTCTGCATATTTCACATCACGACCGTCTAGGATATTTGGATATAAAATGGATGTGAAACCTCTACACCAGTACAAAGGCTTCAGTATGAACTTAACCAGAAACTATGAATGTCCTGTTACTCAATACCTCTAGACCAGTACAAAGGCTTCAATATGAACTTAACTAAAAACTATGAATTTCCTATCGAATGTCCTATCTAGTTAGTTTTTCTTGCCAAGTCAATACCTCTATGGAAGTGACTATAAAATTAAGTTGATTGTAAAATTAAGCGTTAGAGAACTTGTATGTAAAGACTTGCATAAAAAATTCAACCCTTTCCCCCAAAACATGGAATTTAACAAAGTCACCAAACTTGTCTTAATGAAGCCAAAAAGTTTGTTTCTTGTAGCCATGTTAACAATAGAAGATGCCATGTTAACTTACACCCATATTAACAATAGAAGATTCCATGTTAACTTACAACCATGTTGCTTAAAGCCATGTTAACTACAGCCATGTTAACTTACAACCATGTTAGCTTACATCCATGTTTCTTACAGCCATGTTAACTTATAGCCATGTTAACTTACAACCATGTTTCTTACAACCATGTTAACTTAGAAGATGCCATGTTGCTTACAACCATGTTAACTTCAAAAAAAAAATACACAAGTTGCCTAGACCAATGCAAGAGTTCACAACAAATAATAGAAGATGCCATGTTGCTTAAAACCATGTTGTTAACAGTTAATAGGTATCACTTATCTTTATCATGTTGATATTAGAAGTCATACATAATTGAAATACAATATAGTGAAAATCATTCAATAATTCAAAGTAACAATGCAATATAAATTAAACTGTTCAGGTAATCTAGATCTGTTCCACTTCAATGTCAATTAATTCACAAAATTCTTCATTGATATGAATGGATTACAAGGTTTGGTTTTATCATTAAGATAAAATCCTTGCTGATAACACAGTATACACTCAGATGCAACTTGAACTCTTTTGAGTAAAATACCAAGTTTCCTACAAAAATGAAAGAGTTCACAACAAACAAAAGAATATGTCATGTTGTTAATGGTCAATGGGTATTACTTATGTTTCTCAAGCTAATATTGGAATTCATACATAAATATAGTTTACTCTATACAGTTGTGCTGTAATACTTATCAAATTTCTTACTCATGTTGTACTTGAATGCAATTTTAAATAAGAATTTCGTGGTAAATATGCAGGTTTTTTGAGCCATGCCAAGAGTTTCTATTGCATATCGGATAAGGATCAGGAGGCGAGGGACAAGGGGAGCCTAGTTGCAGAGCAGTTCATCAGATGAGGATGTCAATGCTCTTAATGCTCCCAACAATGTCGTAGAAAAGGACTTTGTGGTAGCAAATCATCCCAACCCACCATCAGCCACATAGCCACCTTCAAACATAGTGCAAGGTGCAAGTTCAACAAATAAAATCAGTGCCATCAGAGGCAGGACAAAGCAAGACATGCTTTTTGAAATTGATGACATCAAGTTTAAGGGATATTCAATTCGTGCATTTGCAAAAAAACATGGTATGGCTGCCTCTAACATACATTATTTGATAAATGGGTTAACTAATAAAAAGCATAGAGGGCCTATTATAGTTATGACTAAAGAGGAGGAGGATGAGGTGGTCAAGTGGTGTAAGGAGATGGCCCAATTGGGACATGGGTTAAAGCTTATACAACTTAAATCCACTGTAGCTCAAATCTTTCAAGGGAGGAGAAACCCCTTTAAGGATGGGTTTCCTCATAAATAATGGTGGAGTGGGTTTAAAAAGAGGCATTCAGACCTTGTGTTACGTACAACAGAGGTCCTTGACAGAGACAGGGCTTTAAATCTATGCCTTGCAATTATTTCCAATTTCTATAACACTCTTTATGCTACATATGAGCAACACTCATATGCCCCAGACCATATATGGAACTGCGATGAAACAAGCTTACAGGTAGGAGGGAATTTTGGTATGCAGGTAATTGCCAAGAGAGGGAGTAGAAATGTGCCTAAGATATTGCCTAAGAGTAGGGAGTGGATCACAATCCTTGCCTGTGTCAATGCAATTGGTTCATCAATACCATGATTTTATCTATTTAAAGGTAAAACTAAACTAAAAAATTATATACAGAATTGTGAATCGGGTGCATGCATGGATTCACATCCACATGCATGGCTACACATCCACATGCATGGATGATAAAGGAACTATTCCTGAATTGGCTTTGCCACTTTTCTACATCTGTACCTGGTGGTGTCTCGCCTGAAAACAAAAACTTACTAATTTTAGATGACCATGGAAGCCGCATGGCTGTGCAGACAATCGAGGAGGCCAATAAATTGGGCATTGACCTATTAACATTTCCAGCTCATACCACTCACAGATTGCAACCCCTTGATGTGAGAATGTTTGGGCCTTTCAAGAATTATTTAATGGTCGAGCGAGGTTCATGGATGGAAAAGAATCTAGGGGTGGAAGTAAAGAGGTTTGAGCTAGTTGAGCTTGCAAGTAAAGAATTTAAAAGGGATCTCACACCTTCTAATATCAAGGCTGGATTTAGGAGGACTGGTATATGGCCACTTAATTTTGATTCTCTTATGCATGATACTGGTTGTAGACAAGCATTTGAAGTGGAAGGTCAAGAAGCAGAGGACTTACAAGACCATGTCAATGCCCAAGAAGATGTAGTTGTTGTTGAAGGTATAATGTCCCTTTCTAAAGGGTTGTTCTATGGTGATGATGATGAAAATGTCAGTGAGACACAGTTCAGTCATGAACCAACTAACAATATCAATAAGGTTGTTACATCCACTGAACCACCTGCAAATTATGCATGTGATATTCCATGTGATGCAGATGATAATGAGAAATTGACCATGCCAACCCAAGTAAGTGCACTATCATGGTTGGCAAAGGTCGTGATGAATATCACTGGAAATAATGTATCTACCACTAATGAGGAAAGCATGGACATGCCTTCATAACCATCAGGGTTGAACACCGAACTTGTTCATTATTTTATGGACAATGGATCACTGGAAGAGGAGCCTATTTAGCATGAAGTACCTGAAGAAGACAACAATGGGAGCCAATAATTTGTCTCAGAGGATGAAATCCATGTGTCAAGTTTGGAGGAGCATGGGGCAACAAAAAAATAGTGGTAACTTGGTGCATTCCTAAAGCAACCAGTAGAGAGAGTGAAGGCCTCATCAAGGAACTAAACATCATATTATCTTCGTTTATGGAGGAGTTTACAATTGCTCACATTAGAAGATTATATGAATTTAATGTTTGAGTCTAAACTTAAAAGGAATGAAATTCAAGAAGCTAAAACGAGAAAGAAGCAGTTAGCCAATGAAAAGAGGGCTACAAGGATTGCAACAATAGAAGATCGAGCAAAGGAAAGGTTGGAAAGACAAAAATCAAGGGAATATGAGGAACATCAAAAGTAATTGGAAAGGAAAGAGATAGAGGCAAGAAAGGTTCAGCAAGAGTTGGAAAAGGAGGAGGGGTGACAAGAAGGGAAGACCATGGTTCAAGCCAATTTGAGGCAAATAGGTTGATGTCTAACATGGTAGACAACATTGCAGAGTAGAAACCATCATACCAAGACCTAATTAATATCCAAATCCCCAGCTATCAGGCAGAGGTTAGGCCCACCTCTTATACCCCTACCAGTGTAGGTTTGAATCCTAATTGTGTTTATATTAAATCTGTAGTAAGTGTTAGAGTTAGTAACACAAGTGGACACTTGGGCTACTCATTCTCACCATGGATAGAAGGAGAAAATTGGAGTCAAGCATATGGAAACATTCAGGCACATCCTAATTATCCAATTTTGGTTAGTCCACCATACTTGGGTCACGCAGTCAACTTAACATTTTTTGGAAATGTAGGAAATTGAAGCCATCAAGCATCAGGGTGGCATGACTTAATTTTTGTAACCATAACACACTGTGATTTTGGTAAGGATGAGATAGGTTTGTTAAGGATAGCATCCATGGATGTTGTGAAGCATCCTTTTGGGTTTCCTCACGAAATTAGTATGTATCAAACCATTTCTAATTGCTACAAGTTTGTTAATTTATTGAAGTTATAATTTCTTATTTAAAAGAACACAACACTTGCCATAGCCTATATCATAATTTTTATTTTTTAATTAGTATGTATCAAAAAAATTCTAATTTCTTCAAAAATATATCTTGTATTCCTTGGGAGTTAAAACAAATTGACAGTGTAACCCATTTCTAAATTCCTCATTTGAAAACGCATAATCCCAATCATCAATGACACTATAAAAATAAAATAAGCTTGGATGATTATTTTCCTTCTCTAATCTAAGACATTGAAAATGTGAAAAAGGTTCCCAATTGACAAATGAATACAAAGCATCTTATTCTATGTACATGCTCCCCATCCCAACAACTTCAAACCCCAATTTGTTATAAGACATTGAAAAAAACCATTTTCACTGCATCTAAAAAGTATTATGGCCCATTGCACAACTCTATACAAAAATTTGAGAGAATAAAATAAGCACACACTGTTGGAAAATGAGGATTTAAAGTAGTCATCTGATATACTTGGTATGCTCAATGAACATAAAGGTTACAATGAAACAAAAAATGAAACAACATAAGTATGAGAATGATGAAAGGTTGGAATGCAACAACAGAAGTATGATACTGCTGAAAGGTTGCAATGAAACAACATAAGTATGAGATTGTTGTTAGGTTGCAATGAAACAACAAATGAAACCACAGAAGTATGAGACTGCTGAAAGGTTGCAATGAAACAACAAAAGTATGAGACTGCTGAAAGGTTGCAATAAAAAAACAAATGAAACAACATAAGTATGAGACTGCTGAAGATAATTTATTAGATTTGTGGACCTTAATTTTTTAAATTTTGCAATATTGTTGCTTCAAAACCATTCTATCTATTTTCCTATTGACTTCTAACAGCTAAAATAAAGACTAGAGCTATTACCTAAGGCAGTTCATACAACTAAAATACTACAACAATCATATTTATAAGAAATAAAGCTAATGAAAACTAAGAGTTTAACTAAAACATTGAAAACTATTCATGATGACTGGATCTAAATCTAGATAAATGAATGAACTACAACTATCTTATATGTATAGATGTTAACACCATACATAACAAGCACTCCAAGTTTTAGTACCAATCTTCAACACTAATGAAAATGCAACTTCATTCACTCAGGTCATACAACTAAAAGACTATACTCTACAGCTACTATACATACTAGAGCTATTACCTAAGGCAGTTCATACAACTAAAATACTATAGCAGTCATATTTATAAGAAATAAAGCTAATGAAAACTAAGAGTTTAACTACAACATTAAAAACTATTCATGATGACTGGATAAATGAATGAACTACAACTATCTTATATGTATATGTTAACACCATATAGAACAATAACTCCAAGTTTCAGTACCAATCTTGAGCACTAATGAACATGCAACTTCATTCTCTCAGGTCATCCAGCTAAAAAACTATACTCTGCAACTACTATAGAGCCGAGGTATAACCACCACATAGCCGAGGTATAACCACCACTAAGCTGAGTATAACGACCATAGAGTCAAAGTATAACCACCACAGAGCCGAGTATAACCACCACAGAGCCAAGGTATAACCACCACAGAGCTGATGTATAACCACCAACTTCAAACCCCGCTCTCAAACCAGGACCACAAGAGCTCGAACCAGGACCACAGATGCTCCATAACCCAAGAATAAGCATGCAAAGGGCGGAGCTAGATGCGTTGAGCATCGAAGCATTTGGAGCGCAACAGCCAGAAATAAAAATGCACACAGACCAGTCCGGGAGTGAAAAATGAAGCTTCATCGACAAGCCTCCAGTAAAATGCGGGAAGCCACCGGTTGGAGAAGTTTTAAGCCAGCAGAGTAGGTTCCACATATTCCAGACACATGCCTGTGGCAGATGACCAACTGTCGTATAGGGTGCGTGGTAGTCCAGGTGGTGTGGGGTCCAGCAATGCCGACGTGTCCAACAACTAACCCCTCTCCCCTACCTAGCAATCACAAGATTGAATATCATAGAAGACAATAACTGCTTAGTAAATACCATCATATGTGAAACAAAATTTTTAGGTCGTGGATATGTAGTGGGTCCCATTACATTGTGTCGTACATAGCTCATATTTCAATATATATTGCAGTGGCAGATGTTTAAAATGGCTGCATTTTGCAACCCGATGTGTGATGAAACCATATACCAATTTAGATCTCAACCATTGGATCTTATCAGGTTCCAACTTAACTTTAAATTTCACACACTTCATTTTACAATATGCTTTGTGATAGGTTGATCCAATCAAAAGCCCACCGTCCAGTCCCGTTAGTATCACCATATACCAATTTAGATCTCAACCGTTGGATCTTATCAGGTTCCACCTTAACTTTAAATGTCACACACTTCATTTTCCAATATGCTTTGTGATAGGTTGATCCTATCAATAGCCCACCGTCCAATCCCATTGGGATCTAACTCATGCTCAACCACCTCATTTTAGGGATTTGTCGACAGGCGCAACATAATAGTTTGGATGGCAGTTTTATGCCGGAATCTGGTAAAAAAAATTCAAAAAATTAGATAGTTAGAGCATTTGAATTGTAGTTTTGATGGTGTAAATTGATTCAACACAATCAAGAACCCCTAGGGCACCCAAAATGCTGAAGTTTAACAACTTTAACACAACTTTTAAAAAATATTTGCTTAAAATTTTCATAATTTCTGAGTTATTTTATGGATTTTTTAAACTAAAGCCCATTTTAGACTCTAATGTTGTTATCATGTTCATTGATAACCGTTAGATTTCATCGAATTCCAAGTTAGTGTTAACTTTAGATATTTTTCGTATCCAACATCAGATTTGAATCATCCATCATGTTACGATTTACATAATACAATTAGGTCTGATTATGCCTCAAAATTAATTAGTTTATACAAAGATTATAGAAATCATCCACAAATAACCGAATTTTAAGATTCCACTCGTTAAAACTTTACTAAAAACTAATTAAAATTATTCTTAAGAATACTAGTTCATATATGGAAAATGTTAGGAAGATATGGTCGGTTGCTTCCTCCAATAATATTTCATGGGACTTTTCTAGTTTCACATAAAATATTTCACATTGCTTTTTAAATAAAAGTCTTTTAAGGATGAAAAATTCAATGGTTTTTAAAATAAAAAATACACCATGCTGAAGAGAGTATACAATTTAAAAGTTATAGCAGTTAGTTACCAATATAATACAATATCAAAGTTAATATTAAGCCCCTTAGAATAATAATTATTAAAAAAAAGAGTATATATATATATATATATATAATTAATTGAGTAATAATGTATATAATGATTTTTAAAAGTGGAGAAAATTTAATGTATATAATATTGTTTAAAATTGATTTAAATAAAATTTTTGTCGTAAAATATTGATTTAAATAATAAGTCTTATTATAATGGTTTAATATACAAACTGTTATGGCACAAAGGTTATACTTTCAAAATTATGGTTCAATCAAATGTTTGAAAAATAAATTTTCAATAATATTGAAAATACATATTTATTTTTCAAAGTTAAACATTATAACTTGAATTGGTCAATGCTAAACAAATAGTGGTCAAGAGGATAGTCCTACCATAGCAAGGAATAATAAGTTTTACTTGTAAGGTGTAATACAATTTTAAAGTATTCATCTACAATTATATTATAGTTTAATATCATTTCAAAGTTCTCATATACAATTACAATATCTTTTATATTTTAATATTTAATCATTTTAAATAGTTAGCATAGTTACAATATCAAGAGAGACAAATTTTATTGGCATACGAAACAAAGAAGAAACATCTCCCTGAAACCTCTATAACAAGAGAAAAACCAGCAGAACAACTTTTCTTTGAAACAAGTGACACTGAACAAGAACTTAAATCAACAGAGGAACCTATCAAAATGGCTGAGGAAGGAGGAGGATCAGCGAGAGGACCCACTCCTGAACAAATTAGAGAATATGAGAGACAGCAAGAGGAAAGAAGAAGACAAAGAGAGGCTAAACTGAAACAAAAGCAAGATCAAGATCAAAGAGAAGAGGAAGAGTCAACCTTTAAATTTCCCATTCAAGAACCAGGAGAAAATAATGATGAGGAAATAAAAATGAAAAACATACCTCCATCTGTGTTACCAAACTTTTATGGCATGGCTTCAGAAGATCCAGATTCATTCTTATTTGAATTTGACATAGTATGTCGAACATATGGTTACACAGATTATGCCCATAGGCTTAGACTCTTCCCAGCAACATTAAAAGCATCGGCATTAAGATGGTTCATGGGACTTGGTGAACATGCAATAACTGATTGGGATGGCATGAGAAAAATATTCTTAAAGAAATACCAACCTTATTGTAGATCAAAAGATTCTAAAGATGATATTTTTAGAATGAATCAACAAGAGGATGAAAGCTTAGAAGAGTATTTGGAATGATTTGATTACAATTTACAAAAATCAAAACATAGAACCATGTCTCTTGATCTGATTTGAACAATATTTTTGAAGGGAATTCGAGAGGAATACTTAGATGATCTTAATTTGATGGGAAAAGGTGATATTTCCACCTTACCTTTCGATGAAATTGCTGACTTATGTGAAAAGTATTCCAGGAGAAAAGCTAGAAATGGAAAAAGAACTATATCATCCAAATCTACAAAATCTGCTTCAGCTAGTGTCACAAGGGCTGAAATAGGAAACTTATTAGAAGAATTCAAAACAGACCTATTAAGCACCTTAGGAAATCAAATTGACACTCTAAAAGCAAAGAAAAGACAAGAAGAAGAAGATCAATTAATGGCTATCTTTTGTCCAAAATGGCAGAAGAAACATGCTTTGAAAGACTGCCCTTTAGAAAATATTCAAGTGTGTGCCTTTTGTACTGAAAATCATGATATATTTCATTGCTCTAAAATCAAGATTTTGCAGAATTGTAACTTGGAAGCCAATGCAGATATGGAGAATGTGTATTTCATGGGCGCCAAGAGACCATGGCAACCGAGACCTCCACCTCCAGGTATGTTTCCAAACCAAAACTTGCAATTTCCTGCACAAGATCAGATGTATGTTCAGAATTCTTGGAATGTACCCATGCCATGGCAACACCAAAATTACCCACAACAACAATGGAAACCATTTCAGCAATGCTCTCAACAATACCAACCATATTCTCAGTCATATCAACAGTATCATCAGCCATATCAGCAGTATCCTCAAACATATCAACAATATCCTCAGCAGCAAGTTGTCCATCAACCCCAAAACATTCAACAAACATTCCTGCTCCTCCACCAATAAATTCACCCCAATTACAACTTCCATCTAACCAACCTCCTAGACCCACTCAGATTCCTGCTCAACCTGTACCAAATCCAAATAATAGAGCAGATAGACCAGCTTACAGTGTAGATGAGGAACCATCATATCCCACATTACCTTTACAAAATATTGAGTTGAGGTCTGGGAAGATACTTCAAAAAGAACTTACAATAGTTGAAAAACAACAAGAAAACAAAGACAATGAAAATGAAACTCCAACTCAAAAGAAACAAAATGATGACATCAAAAATAAACAAATGCAACCATTGCATCCACCACCTTTTCCAGAAAGATTGATCCAAGCGAAACTTCCCATATCTTTACCACAATTTGATGTTTTAGATGAGTTGAAGAATGTCTATATAAAAATTCCACTACTTCAAGCCATAAAAGACATTTCGATATATACTAAAGCAATCAAAGAACTATGCCTCAAGAAGCCTACAAGAAAAAGACTTGATCCACAAACCATTCATGTTATTGGACATCTAGCTGGCCTTATGACAAACACCATTTCAATGGAAAAGTATGCTGATCCTGGTATTCCCAGAGTCACTACAATCATTAACAACATACCTATTCCAAATACTTTAATTGACCTTGGGGCAGCAATAAATGTGATGACTCTTGAAACAATGAGAACACTTCAGCTGACAAACTTGCAATACACACCAATTGTTCTAGAACTAGCTGATAGGTCTAAAGTGATTCCTGAAGGGATTTTGGAGGACATAATTGTTTCATTGGACTCTTGGGAGTATCTAGTGGACTTTTTAGTTCTTCAGCCAAAATCTAATTTAGGAGGACACCCTATCATCCTTGGTAGACCATGGTTAGCAACTGTTGATGCATTCATAGGGTGTACATCAGGTAATATGATCATTTCATGAGGAACTGAAAGGAAACAACTCACTCTGTACCCCTCAGCACAATCACCAGCAGTAGCAAACAACTTATGGCTTGATGATAAATACAATGATAAGGAAGAAGTTCAATCTATTTTCAGCATCAATCAAATCTATGATTTTCACGAAGATAATAATGATGATTTGATAGAATTGTTCCTTTCTCAACCTGATATGTCTGAAGAATTAAGAAATGAACAATACCATGCTGCAAATGAACTTTTAGCACAGAGTTTTCAAGAAATATGTACCATTCATTCTTTGAAAACATCATTTGAAAACATTTTTCCCATACAATCTATCACAAACACTCAGAGCAAGACCATAGAGATTAGTCCAGGAAAAACATTGAATATTAGCACTCACCTAGACTTATCTCAGGACGAAAAATTGATTCAATTATTGAAGAAGTATCAAAAAGCATTTGCTTGGGACTACACCGATATGCACAGAATCCACCCTGAAACACGCACTCACCATATTTACACAGATAATAATATAAAACAAGTGAGGCAACCACAGAGAAGAATGAATCTCGTTCTTCAGGATATTGTTAGAGATGAATTACAAAAACTATTGAAAGTCAATTTTATTTATCCTATCTCTGACAGTCAGTGGGTATCTCCATTGGTATTAGTGCCCAAGAAAAATGGCAAGTGGAGGATTTGTGTTGATTACAGGCAATTGAACAAAGCAACCCTCAAAGATTATTTCCCACTACCATTTATTGACCAAGTGCTAGACACATTAGCTGGGAAATCATCATTCTCTTTTCTTGATGGTTTCAGTGGCTATAACCAGATCGGGATAGCCTTAGAGGACCAGGAAAAACCCACTTTTACTTGTCCCTGGGGCACTTATGCCTATAATGTTTTACCATTTGGACTTTGTAACACTCCAGCTACATTTCAGAGAGCTGTATTAGCTATTTTTGGTGATTTAGTTCATGAGTGTGTTGAAGTTTATATGGATGATTTTTCAGTGTATGGTAATTCATTTGAGCATTCATTAGAAAATCTTGAGAAAGTTTTGAAGATATGTATTGAAGCTAATCTATCCCTAAGCAATGAAAAGTGTTTTATGATGCTAAATGAAGGGGTAGTATTGGGTCACTATATTTCTTCTCAAGGCATTAAAGTTGATCCATCAAAAATCCAGATCATTGTCAATTTGCCAATTCCGAAGACTCAAAAAGAGGTAAGAAGTTTTCTTGGCTATGCAAGCTATTATAGAAGGTTTATTGAACATTCTAGTAAAATATCTCTACCTCTGTTTAAGCTTCTAGCAAAAGATACACCTTTCAATTGGAATGAAGATTGTCAAAAAGCTTTTGAAACACTTAAAGAAAAAATATCAACCACACCAGTCTTAAAAGGACCTAACGGGACCCTACCTTTTCACATCTTTACAAATGAATCTGATACTGCAGTAGGTGCTTCATTAGACCAAAAAGAAGAGTCTTTCAATTATGCTATCCATTTTATCAGTAAAAATCTAACACCTGCAGAATTAAACTACACAGTCACTAAAAAAGAAATGCTTGCAATCATACACGCTGTGAATAAATTCCGACTTTATATAACTGGTTATGAGGTTTTTGTACATACTGATCACTCTGCCATTAAATATCTAATGAACAAACCAATCACTAATGGCAGAGTTACCAGATGGCTGTTATTACTATAGGAATTTAATATTACAGTGTTGGATAGACCAGGTAAGGAGAATCAGGTGGCAAATTTTCTTTCTAGACTCCAGAATTTAGGTGAGGTTGTTCCGGTTGAAGATTCTTTTCCAGATGAAAATTTATTTGCAATTTCAATAGTAGATCCATGGTATGCTGACTTAGCTAATTATTTTTCCACAGGAAAGACACCTCCATATTTTACTACAAAGGAGAAGAAGAGGCTCATCAAACAAAGTGCTAGATATTCTCATATTGTGCTATCATGATTATGCTTCTGCAAATCAGTACTGCTCCTCTGTATTCATGATTTGAATGCGCCTTCCGACTCTGCAAACAAGCTCACGACCTCTGATAGTAAGACTCTGTTCTCTGCATTATCATCATAGCAATTGGATCTTATGACATCAAGCAAAATGAAGGTCGGTTGTTGAATTTTTTTATTTTATAAAACTCTGAGTTCATAAAGTTAGTTAAGGAGTTAATGTTCAGACTCTGATTTTCTTAAAGAGAGCCGAGATAGTAAGTGCTATAAAGGGAGAAAATATAGCAGACAGGCTTATCCAGAGTTTTTTTTACTTCCGCCCAGAATTTGAGGAAACAGCTCAGCCAATTGAAGAAGTAAATTTAGAGAATTGAGGACGTTAGCCAGGTCAGCTCAGTGGAACGCAGGAAAAGAGGTAACAAGTTGAAAACCCTGATTGAATTTTTGAGCATAAAAAGGGGTTAGAACAGAGATTTTTTTTAAATGACAAATAGAGCAGAGCCTGAAAAATTTGATAGTTCAAAATATCATGAAGACTGTGTTAAGATTTTGAGGGAGAAACACTGGTTGTCTTTTCTAGAAAAATTTAATGGAAACAATGAGGAAGTTACGAAACAATTTGCATTTACATTTAATGGAGAGAAAGCTTTGATAGGAAATTTCTCCTTTATAATTTCAGAGGATACAATAGCACAGACATTAGAAATTAGTCCAGAAGGGGAAAAGTATTTCAAAACCAAGCAATTTAGAGAAAAATCATGGACTCAGTTTATGTCTAGGTCAAGGGTTTCTTCTGTCAATTGGAAAAAGGGTGTTCCTGGAAGTTGGTTAATTCACCCATGGGATGAGATGGTATACATTCTTCAAAAATTTGTTACATGTGAAGGACGTTACAACATAGTATACCTATATCACATAAAAATTTTGTTGCACTTAAAAGGTCAATGCACTATCAGTCTGCCCTATTTTCTCTTACAAAGTTTGACTAAAATGTCGAAGACCATTCAGAAACAAAAAGGTAATGAAGATAGGAGCTTGTATCATTTTGGTTTGATCAAACTTCTAATTGAATTTGAGTTGCAGAAGAGAGGAAAAACATGGAAAGAATTTTTAATTTCCAATCAAATCGAAATTAGAGAGGATGAACAGGAGAAGCAAGGAAGCACAGAGTTTATGATTGATATTGATGAAGAAACACCCGAGCTTAAGTCAAGCAATGATCCTCAACCTAGCAGTAGTGTGAGGACAAGAAGAATGAGGCAAGAAGATGCCAAGAAAATTGCAAAAGAGAAAATCTTCACTACTTATAGGAGAAGATCAAGGAGAATAAAAAGGAATCAAACACAAGATGATCAACCAGCAGAATGCAAATACACCAATGGAAATTGAACGCAGTGCTAATTCACAGCCAGAACAAGAAGCAGAGATGGAAACTGAAAGTAACAAAGGAGAAAGGAAAGAGCCAGTACCTACAAATAAGAAACAGAGAAAGTTAGAGAAACAGATTGAAGAGCTAAAAGAGGAATTGATGGAAGCAAATATGTTAGAGAAGGTCATAAAGAAAGAAAATGAAATGTTGAGAGCTCAGAGCAGGAAGATTCAGCAGAAAAATGAGAAACTGAAGAAGAAATTTAAAGAACTTAAAACTGATCAAATTGAAATATGCAAATGGGAAACAAAATGGTACACTCAGAAAAAGGTTCTCAAAGAAAAATATAAGAATATGAAACATGAGTCCCAAGTTCAGAAGAATGTAGATGTATTGCTACAAGTAGCAGAGGCACAAGCAGAAACAGAATATAAAGGGAGCACATCAGGATTAGCATGAGGACATGCTAAATTATTGAGTTTGGGGGAGATGTTGGTACTATTTTATTGCTATTCTTTTCTTCTAAAAATCCATCATTTATCTACCATTTTATTCCATAAACCCCTCATAGTCCATTGAAATTGATTAATGTAGCATTATAATTGTTGTTTTACATTAAATTTAATTTATGGATTTTTATGTTAAAAATTGAAAATTTTCAACAAAATTACGGGATGTAATAACTTCCTGTAATCGGTTTATGTTGTGACATGTGGCATAGCAGGAAAATCGAAACAGAAGACAAAGACGTGATCTAGGATGTACATACATGGTGGAAAATCTATCTGGCATCGAATTTGGAACTCCTGAGTATTTGGTCAATGCTGGTCAAATCTAGCCTATCCAGCAGAAAAATCAGAAGTCATAATGAATGTACTTGATATCTTTCTTAAGATTAGGAACTCTAAACTGATTCGAACTGTTTTGGGATCAGTTAGGATTAGGAGGAACGAAAATAGCCTTTTTGGTTGTAAATTTTAATAAATAGGAGAATGAAAGCATGTAATGGGAGATTGATTATTATTGAAGAGAAGAAATGCCAGTGAAGACATTGAAAGGAACAGACTTAAGACTGTAAGCGTGTTTCAAAACTCTGTTTTTAATGTAATCCATTCTCAGTACTTAATCAAAGACAGACTTTCATCAATTATGGTGTTTATGAGTTAACGTTCTTATCACTTGAAGTTTTTCAAAGTGTGCCTTCACAGCGTGGAAGGGCCCCCATGTGAAGATTGGTACACTTTCTTTTCTGTTTCATAAAATTTAGTATTCAGATCTGAACAGCATTCTATTTCGTTTTTATGCTTGTGAGTTTATCAATTTAACTAGAAGTTCTTGTAATTGTTATTTTATGATTCATAGTAATAGCTTGAAAGTTCAATTGCAAAATTATTGAATAAGTCCTTGTAAAAGGATTAATTGAGCATTGAATTTCAAAACATTTCTATGAACTCTGTTTTCATGAATTTGATTTTTAGCATGCTTAGTGTGTTATTTTGAAAGAGTTTTTGTGAATTATATCTTTGTAAGAAGATTGAAAACTCAGACTAGTAACACTCTGTTTTTTTTAGAACAGTAGATTAAATTAGATGATATAAGCATTTAAAGTGTGAAAGGAACTACATTTCAAGCTCTTGTAAGAGAGTGTTAGATCCTGTCACAGTAAGCATTTATCTAGACAAATAGAACAGATCCTTTTAGGTCTATAAATATTAGACGTGCCTCTAAGATTACCTACCTTGGTCGACATTAAATTGAGTCTAATCTAGAATCCTAGATTGGTCTTTACAGTGGGTATGAATGAGAACAGAGAGGATTCTCCCTCATACTTTTTCTCACAATAGGTTTCCCACTAGTCCTTGACATGGGGAGCGTCTTTGAGGAATTAAAAAATAATATTCTCCCAGTTGGAAAAGTCATGAACCGAGAAATATCCTTCTAATAGATTCAACCATCTATCTATGGTGTCTGCATCTATTTCTCCATCAAATATGAGAATTTCAAAGTTTGATTGTACCTTAAAAGGGGTTGTGCCTCCAGAGTGGTCGTTGGATGAAGATGTGCCTCCAGTGGGTAGTCATCGAAGGATATGGGCAAAGTTATCTATCATCACGTTCCTTTGTCTTTAGAGGGTCTCCTCGAGCAATATTTTGATAAGATATCCTGCTCCCTATTCTTTCTTTTCGTCCCCCATGGGTAGTCGTCGGGGTTTGCAAGGCTAATCTCACAAATGTTCAACCAGATCAAGCTCTAACGCCTTATACCCCAACCTCGTTGGGGACATGCAAAGAAGGATCAAGAAAGAGCACACCGCTCTCATACCATTGATCCGAATTTATGCAAGAATGAAACAGAATACACATATAACCATTAATACAAATATTAAATGGAAATAACACTTCATTTCATTAATATCAAAGAGAAGAAATTTGTTTACAGACATAATGGAAATAAACTGGCTAGGGTGCTGGTAGCTTATCTCTGAGAAGAGATATGGCAGCTACATGCCTCTGAAATATATGTTACAATGAGGCTCAAAAGCCTATATATTATTGGGAAACAATGGAAAACCCTAAGAATACAAAAACCTAACCCTAGTAAATGAAAAAGCGAGACTATGGGCCACGTTGGGGTAAATTGATACATCAATTTCTCGAGGTCGTAACTTTGGCATACTATCTCTCTTTGATGCCCATGATACATCGTTAGAAATATTTATCTGAGGAATAAAAATATTTATAGAGAATATTGAGTTTGGAACATACTCATATTTTACATAGGTTTCATGCCCTCAAAACGACTCTGGAAGTTTAGGACCCGAAAAGCTGCCAAAAATAGTAAATTGTGCTACAATTAAGGAAACTAGAAAATTGAAAGAAACAATGGTGGGGGTCCAAGTGGAATAGGCAGGTGGCCTCCAATATCCACCTGGATCATTCCTCCCCCCTTAGGAAGCAATGGTCCCCATTGCGTTGAGTTCCTCCATGAGATGAGGAAACTTCTGCTGAACTTAGTCCCTGGTGAACCAGTTGCCGTGGTGAAGGAGTTGGCCTCCTTTGACAACTCGATATACCTAGATCCTCTGTTCGTGGGTTTTCCTGATCTGTGTATCCATAATCTGATCATTTATGGCTTGTTCCATGCATTTTGGGTTTAACTCCGTTGGTTGGAGTTGTTCTGCCATGTCGAAAGTGTCTAGTAGAGGTGGAAAGTAGGTCCAAAGGTAGTTTACATTGAACACTGGGTGTAGAAAAAGGAATCATGGAATACTGAGCTGGAAGTATTTTCCCCTACAACCTTGGTGATGGTTTATGGCCCATATTAGAGCGGGCGAAGCTTGCGGTGGGGGCCAGTGAGGTGCTCCTTCTACAAATTTAGTCACACTTTGTCGCCCACCTGGAAGTTGTGTGGTACCCGATGCTAATCATGCCACTTCTTGTACTTAGCATTGGCTTTGTCCAATATTTCATGAAGCTGTTGGTGGATGTGATGAATTTTCTCAAATAATTTGTTCGCCTTGGCAGCTTCAGAGTGGACATGAGCCGAATCAACCTGAGTAGCTGCAAATGGCATGGCTACGTCAATGGGACATATTGGCTGCAATCCCAAGCCCACTTGAAAGGGGATCTCGCCAGTTGAGTTGTGGAGGGCTCGGTTATAGCTATGTTTTACATAGAGGAGGCTCTCATCCATGTGCATGGATGCTTTGAGTTTTACATTTGCAAAATGTGTCTGATCATACTGTTGACAACCTCTGTCTGGCCATCAGTTTGGGGATGGAAAGTTGTGGAGTTGGTGAGATTTGTGTCTAGCATTGACCAGAGGCTGGACCAAAATTTACTAAGGAACCTGTTGTCCCAATCTGAGATGATAGAATGTGGGATCCCAAAGTGTACCCACACTCGTTCAAAGAAGAGTTTAACAGTGGCTTCTACTGTGATATTCTTTTTGCAGGCCACCACAATGGCCATCTTCAAGAATCTGTCGACGACCACAAAACACAATTGTTGCCATGCTTAGTAGAAAGAAGGCCAGACATGTAATCCATGGACATGGATTCCCAAGGTGGACTAGGGGTAGGCAGCGAATTATAGAGGCATTGCTTCTTGATGGTCGGTTTGGCAATGGTGTAGGAAGTGTAGGATCTGGTGTACTTACCAATATCCTCTCGAAGGTTTGGACAATAGAAATAATTTTTCAGTATTACCAATTTTTTCTCGACCCCCAAATGTCTAGCGACCCGACTGTAGTGCACTTCCCAAATCATCTTGGCACACTCGCTTGAAGGAACAAAAAGGTGTCCCAGGTGACATAGCAGTGCATCATGGAGATGAAAATTTGGAACTCGGTTACCATCCAAGATCATCTTTTATGTGTGGCCGAATTTTGGATCGCCCTTGTAGAGAAGCAACCAATATGAAGTCTCGTGCCCACAAGAGTTGAGCACGGTGGTTATCGCCACGATCGGTGGTCAGCTGAGGCAGCCTGCAACATTATTGATGCTTCCCATCTTTTACTTGATGTTAAAATGAAACTGTTGCATATATGTGGAGCACTTCTGATGGCGATCGTTTTGTAACTTCCCTTGTGTCTGTATGAACTTAGCAGTAATTGGTCTGTGTGGATGATCATTTTCTTCCCCAAAATGTAATTCTTCCATTGTCGATAAGCCTACACAATGGAATACATCTCTTTTTCATAAGTGGGATACTTTCAAACTATGTCGGATAGTGTATCACCGTGATATGCCACTTGATTCCCTTGTTGAGAAAGAACTGACCCAATAGCATATTTAGTGGCATATTTCTCGATCTAAAATGGTTGTTGCAAGTCTGGTAATGTGAGCATTTGGGAAGAGCTGAGGCAATGTTTCAATTCTACAAATGCCTTCTGTTGATATTTCGACCAAAATAATTTTTCTTTCGCTCCTCCCTTTGTGATAAAATCCCAACATGACCTGCGGTAGAAATTAGCAAGACCCAGAAAGCTCCGAAGCTCTGTTAGAGTGGTTGGGGCTGGCCAATCCTGCATGACTTGGATCTTGTTTGGATCCACATTCAAATCCCGCTCATCAATAATGTATCCCAGATACTAAACCTGGGTCATGCCAAAAGTGCACTTCTCCAAACTAGCACACAAGTTGTGTTGCCACAGTGTTTGGAGGACCTATCGAATGTGGTGGAGGTGCTCTTCCAAATTCCAGCGAAAGATCAGGATGTCATCCAAGTAAACTACTTCAAATGAGTTGGTGAATGACCTCAAGATGTCGCCCATCATTCTCATGAAGGTTGCGGGAGCATTCATTAACCTGAAAGGCATGACTAGCCATTTGAAAAGGCCCTCCTTAACTTTGAAGGAAGTCTTCCACACATCGAATGGTTCGATTGGTACCTGGTGATACTAGGACTTCAAGTCGATCTTGCTGAAATATTTCACCCCTTTGCATTGGTCCAAAAGGTCATCAATCCATGGGATTGGGTACCTATTCCGGAAATTGATCTTGTTCAACGCCTGATAGTCAATACAGAGTCTCTGAGTCCCATCCTTCTTCTGCACCAACACGATCGAGCTCCCACAAGCTAGTGAGCTTGAATGGATGTGACCTTTCTAAAGCACCTTATGAATCTTCCTCTTCATTTCATCATTCTCCAGAATATAGCACTGATATATTGGTCCATTGGGCAGCGTCACACCTGGGGTCAAATCGATGGGGTGCTTGACCTAACAGTGCAGAGGCACCCCTGCGGGTGAGGTGAAGATGTCCCTGTACTCCTCCACAACCTTGTCCATTTGTTGTTGTCGTGTGGAGGAGCTTTGTATGGATATCGTGGCCATAGTATTCTTCTTTCCCTGAGGGGGGTCATTAGGAAAATAAATTTCCTGGTTTTGAAAATGATCTTACTGCATTGTTTTGCAGTAAAAAAAGAGATAGTGGTAGGCAATGGTACCTTTGGTATCCTGTACAACTCATTGACCAGAGTAACGATAAAAATGTGAGGTCGGGAATCATACACAGCATGTCAGTTCCACAAGTATGGATGGCCTAATAATACATCACAAACATCAAGAGGAGCAATGTCACAAAATACCTCATCGATGAAGGTCTTCATGTTGTAGGGAAGGCGACACTTCTGGCTGACGCGGATATCTCATCCTTGGTGAAGCCACCCGATCGTGTATGGTCATGGGTGTGCTATGGTCGGAAATCCCAACCGCTTCACAACCTCTGTTGAAATGAGGTTCTTTTGGCTTCCATTGTCGACAATTAACTGTAGCGGGGAAACCTTTACCCACATCTGGGAGTGGAAGAGACGCTCCTCCTCCTCTGGATCTTCTGGTTCTTCCTTTTGGATCTTAGTGGTGGAAACTGTGGCAATGGGATCTGTATCGATAATCTGCTTCCCTTTGTCATTCCCCTTCTCGTGTTCTAATTCAGATTCGTAGCATGCATCTGAATCATAAGCCTTCATCTCGGCCATGAGTGACAGTTTGGCTCGAAACTCACTTGTGTTGTGAGTGGAGATCTTATGGAACTCACACTACTTTCCTATGTCCTTCTTCAACTTTGTAGTGTTATTCTTTTCTTGTGGCTTTAGTAGGTTGTCTTGGGCCGCCATGCCTTGCCTTTGTCCTTTGTTCTTCATTTTTGGGGCACCTTTCCTTTCTTTTGATTCGCAAATCCAAAGGCTCGCTTCTTTTGTTTGAATTTATGCTCAATATTGGCAGTATACCGGTATGTCGTACCAAGCAAGGAGATGTTGATTAACTCCATTTCCTACTAAATTTATATGTGTAGACAACTATAGTACTTCAGTACCAAATTTTCCTCCGAATATTTGATACCCGGTTTTGTGCACATGGTATGGAACAAATTTGTCAGCTCATGCGCATCTTGATCCCTTCGTTGCCACAACGTAGTCCATTGTATGTAATTGTCCTCATAGCTCCCCATGGGATAATATTGTTCCTTGATAGCATCTCAAAAATAATTCCTAATGGTTACGAATGAGAACAGAGAGGGTTCCCCCTCGTCCTTTTTCTCACAGTAGGTTTCACACCAGTCCTTAACATGGGGGGTGGCTTTGAGAAGTGAAACAATAATCTTCTCCCAGTTGGAAAGGTCATGAACCGAGAAATATCCTTCTAATAGATTCAACCATATATGGAATGACAAATTTTAGTTGTACCTTAAAATGAGTTGCACCTCCAGAGTGGTTGCTGGATGCAGATGCGCCGCCAGTGGGCAGTCGTTGAAGGATTTGGGAAAGTTATCCATCATCGTGTTCCTTTGTTTTTCGAGGGCCTCCTCGGGCAATATTTTGATAGTATATCCTACCCCCTCGTCTTTATTTTCGTCCCCCATGAGCGAAAATAGGAGTTTGTGAGGCTGATCTTCCAAAGGTTCAATGAGATTGAGCCTTAACTCCTTATACCTCGACCTTGTTGGGGACATGCAAAGAAGGATCGAGAAAGATAAGACCGCTTTGATACCACTAATCCGAATTTATGCATGAATGCAATAGAACAAATACAAATATGGAGTGGAAATAACACTTAATTTCATTAATATCAAAGAACTGAAATTTGTTTACAGAGAGAATGGAAATAAACTATCTAGGGTGGTGGTAGCTTTTCTCTGAGAAGAGATGTGGTGGCTACATGCCTTTGAAATCTATGCTACAATGAGGCTTGAAGGCCTATATATTATTGAGAAACAATGGAAAACCATAAACATCCAAAAACCTAACCCCAGGAGATGAAACGATAGACTATGGGCCCCGTCGAGGTAAATTGGTACATCAATTTCCCGGGGTCATAACTTTGGCATACTATCTCTATTTGACACACATGATACATCATTAGAAAGATATATCCAAGGACTAAAATTTTTGATAGAAAATATCGAATCTGGAACAAACTCATATTCACCAAAAAAAGGTTTATTTCCCAAAAAACATCGGTTAGGGCCTAAAAAAGGCTCCAAAAGTTCAAGACCCAAAAAGCTACCAAAAACAATAAATTGTGCTACAATTAAGGAAATTGAAAAACTGAAATAAACAATGGTGGGGGTCCAAGTGGAATAAGCGAGTGGCCACCAATATCCACCTGGATCACCAGGTATGCCTAATTCTAGCTAAACTATTTATTAAGACATCATTAAGTTTTTTCGAAACACCCTTATCTTAGTAATTTTTCTTGCACTAGACATTTCAACATGAATCTAGAATTCACAACAGGAGGTTAATAACACTTACTTGATACACTTTGAAGTAACTAGGGGTGTTCGTATTCTAGTTTCAATGAATTCTCTTTACCTTGGAGCAACCACTACTGATATTTTACAGAGAGTGGTAAAATGACTTATAGGAACATGATTGAATATCAATGGCATTGTCTATGGAGGCGTTAAATTTGTCGGGATGAAAAAAATCAATAGAATTTGACTAGTTTTTTATCCAAAAAATATGATAGTAGGAGTGCTTGAATGATTTTTTTATGGTGGAAACAGATTCAACACTATCAAAAATTCTTTAAGACACCCAAAATCTTGAAACTTGATAGCTATAATTTGGATTTCAAAAAAATTCAGCTAGCTTTTATCAAATCCAAAATTTCCATGATTTTCTAAGAAAATTTGAAACACTAAGCGATAATATCAACAAGGTCGCTTAGATAGCGTTCCCTGCCACTTTGTTTAATTATTAAGCTTTGACATTAGCAAATAAAATAATTTTTAATGTATATAAATTTTTTTATGTTTTCTATAATTAACTAATCAATTCATCATGAAATGATATTATTTTCTTACCAAAATATTATTGCTATTTTCTCTATCATTGAATTTTCAGTAACATATGGTTTATTAGATTTTTATTTTTATTTTTGATTTCATATTATTAAATTCATTTTATCATTTGAAGTTATTAGCTCTTATATC
The DNA here is from genome assembly GCA_034641835.2 of Pinus albicaulis. Classification (NCBI taxonomy): domain Eukaryota; kingdom Viridiplantae; phylum Streptophyta; class Pinopsida; order Pinales; family Pinaceae; genus Pinus; species Pinus albicaulis. The sequence continues at coordinate 255,256,099 of CM076582.1, forward strand.
AAAATGCAATGTACATTAAATGGCATAATACAATTTTATGACTTAGCAAAGATAAAGCCACCCATGCCCACAACATATAAATCTTATGATAATTAGTCATACTCAATCCTTTGGATACTTTTAATATGAAATAAGAGAATGTTGAATCTATGTAACAACCATTAAAACCATGTGAGATCAAAGTGCTTCTAACCATGTTGAAACATAGTTATTTTCATAATGAGTCATTAAAATTATAACTAGTAAAGAAATGAAGGCATTTGTATTCAATTAATCATATTACTTAAACTTTCTAGGTGGATAACAATGATTTTCACCATGTAATATTACTCCATCACATTTTATATACCAAATTACACCAACAATGTGATAAAACCATATACATCAATGAAGATACTAATTGAAAAATAATATATTCAACATTATTAATTCTTCATATTCACATGAAAAATAATAACATATTACTATGCTTATTTGATATCCTTAATATTTGGCATCCTTTATTTTTATCCCTATTTATATTAGTTGATTTTCAATTTTAGTTAATATTTTATTCATGAATTGACCATATATCTATACACTTAAAATTTTGAATTAATTTTCTACTTATGTTATTTTTGTTATATAGCATTATAATATATTAAAATTAAGTTTTGATTGTGGATGTAAAATGAAATAAAATTTAATCTATAAAGCATTATTTTATAATACAAATATAGATTACTAGTTTTTTTAAAATTGATGATTCACACCTTATATCCATGGTTTAGGTGATATCAGGCCTGCTAGTTATGGAAATACATATTAAATTAAATGGTCACAATTTGGCCATATAATTAGAGTAATATAACAATTAGTACAATGTGCCATGTGAACATTCAAAAATTGTCTACGTAGCCAGATTTCATCTTGTTCCCTTCAATGATTTTCAATTTAACTATGCCCTTATGTGCAGCTAAATAGACATGTCCCATTTAATGCTACAATGATGTTTGAACTCTAGAGTTATAATCTTTTTGAACAATAAAACCCTATTTGGTTACATATGTTTTTAATTCATTGCGAAATCCAAAGTCATGTATACAAAATATACATGTTCGTAGTTATGGACATTTAAATCTCATAGCTTTTTATTATTCAATATTTCAACCTCAAAGTTAATATTTTTTCTAAGAGGATGTCAAAAACCATTAATTGACTTAATTACGCCAGAGGCATTTTCTTTATAAGATTGGGTGGGCAAACACTTTTCACCCCACCCAATAAGAAACCTTCCTCATCGCCCTTCTAACCAGTTATATATTAGCATGTGGATAAGTTCCAGTCGTACTCAATTTCTCCACCGCCCTGCATTCTGATTTCTCCACCATCCTGGATTCGCACTGGACGTCTCGCGTCTGTCTCACAGGAAGGATAACTGCCTCTTGCAAAGCCTGTTTGGCACTTTCAAACCCTGCCACATCACTCCATTTCACGTTAGGTGTCAGTCTCTTGTCCTTTCAGCTATCAATAGAGAGCACGCAATACCAAAGGGAGTACCCTATACGAGCTTTTTGTCCAATGTGACCGAGGGGACATTACGCCCAAGTGACTACTGAGATTATTCCTTCTAAACTCTCCCATACAACAATGATAGGGAGGGAAATGTTTACTCGCATTTTCCACCCCCCTGGCTTTATTGAGTGCTTCAAGTAACTACTGTGGATTGCTAAGCTAATTGGTGATGCTGCTCTTCTGTACATGGTCGTTCTCCCTGCGATATTTCTCCGAGCCATTTTGCCTATTTTCGGCAACACTTCCCCCAACCAACATTTTACGTTGGGCTGAAGTAATGTCGCCCTAGCACGACCGTAGAAGCAGAGCGTAGGTCTCGAAGTTGCGAAATTAATTGGTGTTGGAGCAGCTACAATTGCTTTAGCGGGAGCTGCCACCGGTATTGGAAACGCTCTTAGTTCCTTTATCCATTCCATGGCCTGAAATCCATCATTGGCTAAACAATTATCTGGTCATACCATTTCTGGGTTTGTTTAACGGAAGCTATTGCATTGTCTGCCTCAATGATGGCATTTCTGATCTCATTCATATTCCAATGGAGTTGCAGAATTATGGAGTGACATAGACAAAAACTTCTGCTTCATCTGTCTCTTAGGGCCCCTGGAGGAATAGGAGGGCTTATCCATCTATACCTCTTGGGGCGAAGGGACTGGCGGTGGGCCCTTCCCGGTTGATCAAATCTCAGTTTAATCTATGAAAAGGCATTGGGTACGCTTTCTATGATGTATTTCATATAGAACTCATTCATGTTTGCCCATAATTTTTGAATATTTGAATATTTCCATATTTGTACAAGTTAATTAATAATTAATATAGTGAATGATTTTTATGTTAATCATTCATGTGTTTATTAATGCAGAATAAAGTTGTAGATTTATGTTGCACCCCAATAATTTGTGGATGAGAATGATGGATATTTGAACACTTGGAAGCTTCCTTTTCGTAATACAACATGTACCATGATATTTTGAAAATGGTGGTTATTTTGGACATTGAAGGCTTACAAAGGGAAAGTATCGAGAGTGTCTAGTGAAAACAAACACCTTTCGTTTATCATGATAAAAACCGAATAAACTTGACAACAGTAAATGCCAGCGTTTTCAAATCATGGAAATTTGTTGTCTTTGTCATGCAAGTATTCACAAACTGTTTCCATAGAAATGCATTTGGCTATGTAATTATGATTGTCCTCGCTTTCAGAGTTATTTTACTTTGGGTGTTAGACCTTGTATGGAGAGTGGTCACTTCCAAGTCTTGACCTTGTATTTAGTTGTTTACTTCCAAGGGTTTGGACCTCAGATTAGTCGAGCGTTTTCTTTGGAAATGACTTTTTAAAAGGGAAGTTGGTTTGTGGAATGTTTTTTTTTTATAATTGTTTTGCTCAAATATCTATCTGATATCATTTTAAAATTTACTATGATTGACATATTTATATCAAGGGAATTAGGTCTTGTCATTTTAGAAGTTAAGCTTGAATCGCAATGTGATGTGTAAAGACAGAAAAATGTCGTTGTTCTAGAGTCAATGAAAATATTATATGTAACATCTTCGAATGTGTTCGCATATTGGGGCCTGCCTTCTCTAAAAGATGGTATGTACTTGGTTGAAAGTGATGCTATGCATTTATGCAATGTTGGTAACACAATTTTTTTTGTTTTTGTTTTGTTTAAATAAAATGTGCCTCCTATCTATTCATCATTGTCTTTGAACCTGTTGTATATGATATCAGGTACAGTGAATTCCCTTGTTACTGGCAAGTGGTACGTTCGAGGTTCTATTGCCTTCTTGAATTTCAGCCTAGTTTGGGTTTGGGGAATATTGTTTGACAAAATTTGTTGTCTTAATGGATGAATTGGATGAATTTCCAATGATTAGAGTGGTTCCTTAAGATAAGTCATCATTTTATTTTTATAATTTTTAATTGTGATTCCAACATAGAAATATGCTTAGGGTTGGATCACTTTATAAATGTCCCCTATTTCCTTATACTTTGTAAATTCTTCACTTATATCATTCTATTCTTTATATTTTAATAACTATATTGGTATAATGGGAGGTACTAATGTACAAAGAATCCTTAAAAGGAAGAGAGAAAGCCCAAAATTTTAGAAGTCCCTGCAAGGTGATCATGATGCCCTGTATTTGCTTTTGTTAACGCAAATGAATGAGAAGACTAATGAAATTGCTAACAAATGAATGAGAAGCTCAATGAAATTTATAACAAGACTATCATTAGTTGATAGTATTTGTCATGCTATTTTTAATGGTAGGTGACATGCCACCTAATTTCTCGCAGTTGAGGAGATATGCCTTCTCAAAGATGAAGCCTCAAAAATGTAGTTATGGTCCCAAGATGAATGATAAAAGAAAATTTAATAATTTCTCAAAATTTGAGATTAATATTTAATAAAATATTGGATAAATTATGTGGCCTTGTGTTGAACAAGCCGGCCTGACATAAGTGAAAATATTCAATTTGAAATCAGTGTCATAAGAGGAAACTAGGGCCAGTTGGAAAAAATTTGAATTTATTAAGTATATTTGTATGAGAAATCAAGTTGACTCTAGGTGTTAAAGGGTAAGTTGGCCCCGCTCTAAACCCCCTCCTTTGTGCACATATATGGCATTTGGCTCCCCTTGAAATGCATCAAATTATCATTTATTATCTCAAGTATTTCGATTTCATATATATTTGAAGCTGGGGCAACACATAGATCTAAAGTAGGTTGAGTTTCTTCAAGTTTTTGTTGGGCTAAATCACTTTGTTGATAAGAGCTGGTTAAGCACTGATTTGAGGCCTAGACTTCTAATTGTTTTGGGAATTTATTGTTTCATATTTTTGTGGTAGTTTGCTAGACTGCTTGAAGGTTAATTCAAAGCACATTACATATTGTAAGAGCGAATATATGAGGCCTTATCTAAGGCCAATTTTGGGCTATACTTGGGTTGTTTTTTAGTCCTATTTTTGGCCCTCCTGAGGCTTGTTTTTTAGGCATATTTTTGACCCTCCTAAGGCTTATTTTAATATTTGTTTTAGACCATTTTAGAGGTATCTGCACTCTGTTTTGTGGGCCGCAATAACCCTAAGGAAATCACATAGAGAAGGGACCTTGTCTAGGCCACAATTGGCTGTAGAAGGACCTTTGCCTTGACCAAAGAAAAAGGAAAAATTTAGGTTTGTCTATGACATTGTTATAGAAAAGAAAGGGCTCAATTAGACTATATTTGATGTGTTAGTGTCACAGAACGAACGTTGCAATAGGGCTACTTGAACTTGATTGCCTTAAATAATTAAAAAAAAGGCTAGCAGATGGTAAATATTCTTCCAGCTTGACTGATGAGAGACAAGCACGAAGTGAAATGGGTGTGGAATTGGCACCAATGAGTTTTTCACATCATCGAAGGGAAAAAGAATAATTCCATCAACGGAATGAAGGATAATACCATCAATCGAATGAGTTTGCGTAAGACATTTTACTTGTGACAACTTAGAGCTATATGCGCCTCGAGGGTATTCACATTCTACAAATTAACATAGAATCTTATTTTTTTGTATATGATGCAGTTGGTTCAGCTCTTTAATTAGGTTTTAGTCTATATTTAGATTCTCTCACAACTGTCAAAAATAGGGTTTACAAATTAATAAACCAAAACTCGGGGTCCCTCTTGTCTATGCCGCGGTGCAGCCCACCTGAACGAGTCACTACTCTTCCTCATTCTCCCCCCAAATCCCTCTCTGAAGTACAACCAACTTGTTGGAGAGATAGAGGTGTTGACTAGCAGAAACTTGCTTGATAAATAGAGGTGTTAACCATTTCTTGATAAATTGTCTTTACACAATGAAAAATGATACTTTAATTTCAATAGAAGTTCACATATAGTAGTCAAATTTGTCAAGAGATGCTTATGAGCCTAGTAGCCAAATTTGGAAAGAGATGCTTCTGAGCCTGGTGTTATATTCAAATGAGCATCTCTTTCTCAAGTTTTTTCCTTTTTTCCAAATTATTTTCTTTCTCAAGTTTTTTTCCTTTTTTCCAAATTATTTTCTTTCTCATTATTGGCAAGGAGCTCCATGATTTTTTTATTTGATCCAATTTATGAGGGAGTTCATGAATCCATTTTGCATGTTTCTTGAGTGTAGAGGGTTTCCTTTCCTTCATTTTCTCTCTTCATGTTTGTCATTTGTTGATTCTTATCCCACCTTTGTACTTTCTCCACTTCTCAAATGTCATATAGTAAAACATGGGATGAGAAGGGAGCAAGAAAAGGAAGGATACCATTATTACTATGCCAGTATTCTGGGACAATTATGTTAGTGTTAATTTATGTTAGTGTCACTTTCTTTTTAATTTTAACTTCCCAACGCTACTTTGCACCTCTCGGTGCAAATGCTAGTTTAATTCTTCTGTGACTATTAGATCCAAAAAAAAATTCAATTGAAGTGATATATCACCAGATTTTTTGGAAGAAGCTTGAAATAATAAAAATTAATTTTTGACAGAAACACAAGGAATATAGGGAGAGGTTCCATAGGCTCTTACGCTGGTTGAAATAGATATCATTCCATGTGAATGGAGAAGCATCACATCATGTTTTTAGGTATTTAATACGCGTAGGGGTATGAAGAGATTACCATGTGAAAAAGGATTGCAATCAGTGAATATATATGATATAGGTTGGCTAATCAATCTTAGACGTCGATGTTAAAATATATAATTACCTCCCCCATGCATTGTTAGACTATCAGTTAAGTGAGTTAGTTGAGTTGAGTGATAGATATATTTGGTGAGTGAGTTAGAGAGTGAGTTAAGTGAGAGTTGATCAAGTTGAGTTATGTGAGAGTGTGTGCATGTCAATTTAGGTTAAATACCCTTCACTGGGTTCATTGTATTCAGCAAGAAAGATTGTGATTTAGAGTGATTGAAGATTAATTGAAGAGTCACGGCTCATTGTTTCGTGTGTGAAATAATTGTGTTATTTGTGCGTTTGAATCCTCTGCCTATCCAACAAATTGGTATTGGAGCGAGGTTACAGAAAATGGGAGAAAGACGGAACAACAATCATCCGTGTGTGAGAAGAGGATTTTTTTTTCCGCTTATTTCCACTATAATGCAGCGATTAGTTATAGACAGAGCGTTATAACGTTGGTTCCCATAGCAGAGAACCGTGTTACATAATGAACACTTATCATGCTTTGCATGCACGCGAGGAGTTCTGATTTTCTGGTGCGTTATAGGACTAACGCAGACCATAGTATCAAGAGGTGTGTTAGCACACTGCGGTATTGAAGTTTGGACGCGCTATTCGACAAAAAGGTCAATGGAGTAAACTTCGTTTAAAGCCATATCACAGATTTTACAACTTCGTAAGGGTTAAAGACCATTCATTCATGTGAGTATTTCTTATTCAAAAGAAATTTTAAAAAGGGATTTTCGAGTTTTATAATAAAAGTTTCTTTAAAGCTCTTCATAAAGGTGGATTGGATTTGGATACATGGCATATTTTTATTCAAAGGAGATTTTAAAAAGGCTTTTTAAAGTGTTTGAAAGTATTATAATAAGTTTTTATAAAAGGGCTTATTATATAAGATTTTTTTTATATAAAGATTTTTTTTATAAAGAAATTTTTATAAAAAAAAAATAATAATAAAAAAAAAAAAATTTAAACAAAAAAAAACCTAGGGTTTTATTTCAAAGTTGTTTTTTGGAGCTTTGCAAAGCATATCAAAGAAGAAATTTTAGGGTTTCATAAGTGAGTTTTTGTTTGAATAAATATGGGTACAAGCAGCTTCCGGCCACAAATTCCTTCTTTCATAGGGAAGGATTATGATGTGTGCGCCATTAAGATGGAGACCATTCTAAAAGCACATGATGTTTGGGATCATGCCAAGCTTGGGTTTGCAGAGCCTCAGACAGACGCAGAAGAATGAGCCCTCAGTAATGTAGACAGGGAACAATGGAAGAAATACAAGAGGAATAATTCACAAGTGTTTCTTCTTATCTAGCAGGGAGTGGATAGAGCAGTGTTTTAGAAGATAATGATCACGTCTTCAGCAAAGGAGGCATGGGAAACCTTGGCAACAAGATATCAAAGTATGGAAAAAGTAAATATTATTAAATTGCAGAATACTAGGAGAGATTTCGAAATTCTGCAGATGAAGGAGACAGAGGACATTGATTCCTTCATGACTAGGGTCATGTTTTTCATTAATCAGTTAAAAATTTATGGTGAAGACATTGAAAATAGAACAGTGATTGAGAAGGTCCTTAGATATTTGTCTAGCAAGTTTGATGTCGGGGTAGTAGCCATAGAAGAAGCAAAGGATTTGGAAAAACTAACAGTTGATGAGTTGATGGGATCACTTCTATCGCATGAGGCAAGGATAGAAAGAAATAAGGATTCCAGTTTAGAAACTTCTTTCAAAAGTCAAGTTTCTATTTCAAGAGGTCAAGGAAGAGTTCGATATAGAGGCAGAGGACAAGGCAGAAGCTATGGTGTTTAGAGAGATGTCCGAGAAGAGCATGAGCATCAAAGTGGAAGTAGCAGCAGCATAAGATTTCACAATAATCAAAGGTGAAATGTTATTATTGCAATAAATTTGGTCATTATGCTCGTGATTGCAGGAAGAAGATAGCTAATCGAGGAAATTAGAGAGCTAATGTCAATACAGAGAATACTGCCTCCATGTTCCTAACATGTAACACCATGCATGAACCGTTTGATAAGGTCTGTCTATTAGACAGTGGTTTCAGTAACCACATGACAGGCAACAAGAATTTGGTTACAAATTTGGATGAATCTGTGAAGACAGAGGTAAAGTTGGGGACTGACAAGACTGTGGATGTATATGGCAAAGGAGTGGTCAACATTATGACCAAGTAGGGGGAGCCAAAGACCATATTAGAGGTATATTATGTCCCTGGACTCAAACACAATTTGATAAGTGTTGGTCAATTAACGTAGAAAGGGTACAAAGTTATATTTCAGGGGAAACAGTGTGTTATTTATGAAAAATACCCAAGCAAGCAGCTCATAAAAAAGGTGAAGATGACGAGGAACAGACTCTTTCCTCTAATTATGAACTACAATGATCAGGTTAGTTCTTTTACAGCTGCATGTTCTAATGATTACTGGTGTGGCACGTTTGGTATGGACACTTGCATTTTTCCGGTTTAGGATTGTTGCAGCAGAAACAGATGGTCAGAGGTTTACCTCCCATCAAAGAACCTGCTCGCACTTGTGAGTGTTGCATCTTGGAAAAGCAACACCGTGAAAGTTTTCTGAAAGGAGTTTCATACAGAGCAAAGAATCCACTTGAGTTGGTGCATACAGACTTGTGTGGAGCTATGAGGACACAGTCGATCAGTGGAAGTTGTTACTTCCTCACCTTTATTGATGACTATAGCAGAAAGACTTGGATTTAATTTTGGAAGTAGAAGTCTGAAACTTTTGCAAATTTCAAAGAGTTTAAAGCCATAGTGGAGAATCAAAGTGATCGACAAATCAAGGTATTGAGATCAGATCGTGGTGGAGAATATGATTTGAAGGCATTCCATGAGTATTGCAAACAACATGGAATTAGAAGACATTTTACAACCAGATACACATCGCAACAGAATGGTGTAGCAGAGATAAAGAACCGAACAATTATGAACATGGCAAGGAGCATGTGGAAAGAAAGAAACTTGTCTAATGAGTATTGGGCAGAAGCAGTTGCATGTGTTGTTTATGTAATAAAAAAATCTCCTAGAAAGAGTGTGATGAACAGAGTTCTAGAAGAAGCATGGTCAAGTATGTCATGCAGTGTATCTCATTTCAAATTTTTTGGATGTGTAGCTTATGCACATGTGTCTAAGAAAATAAGAGGAAAATTAGATGATCAAAGTGAAAAATGTATATTTACTGGTTATAGTGAGCAGTCAAAAGCTTACAAATTATATAACCGTGTCACCAAGAAGACAATCATTAGCAGAGATGTTGTGTTCAAAGAACAAGAGTCATGGAATGGGACTGTAGATACACTAACCGATGCACAAACACCATTGATGGAAGAGGATGATGTAGCAGAAAATAAGAAGAGAGAATCAAGAGAACAGACACCAAACAGAGTCACACCAGCAAGGACTCCAAGATTTTTAGAGCAGCATGGATCTTCAAGCAGATCAACAGACCAAAATTCTCCAAGCAGCCAATCAGGTAATGAACCAAGAAAAGGTAAGAAAAACATGAGAAGTTTAAAAGATAATTATGATGATTTGGATGTTAGTTCAAATTTTTCATTGTTGGCATTCCAACCTTCTTCATTTGAAGAATCAATAAGAGATGAAAGTTGGGTGCAAGCCATGGATGAAGAGATGAATTCTATTAAAAAGAATGATACATGGGATTTGGTTGATTTACCAAACGATAAAAACCTCATTGGTGTGAAGTGGGTGTACAAGACTAAAGTGAATGAGAAAGGTGAGATTGACATATTTAAAGCAAGACTTATAGCAAAAGGATTCTCACAGCAACCGGGAATAGAATTCGGAGAAACATTTTCTCCGGTAGCCAGATTGGATACTGTAAGAGAAGTTCTAGCGACAACGGCACAAAACAAGTGGAAAGTATACCAGATGGATGTCAAATTGGCCTTCTTGAATGGAATTATAGAAGAAGAAATTTATGTGTAGCAGCCTCCAGGATATGGAGTTGAAGGTAAAGAAGATAAAGTTTACAATTTGAAGAAAGTGCTCTATGGACTGAAGCAAGCACCTAGAGCATGGTATAGCAGAATCGACAGTTACATGATTAAGAATGGATTTTTCAGAAGCAGCATTGAGCCTACCTTATACACAAAGGTAAATGAGCATGGAAAATTTTTGATTGTTTGCCTATATGTTGATAATATGATTGTTACAGGTGATCTTGACCTACATGAATTTAAAGCATCCATGATGAAATAATTTGAGATGAGTGTGAAAATGTGAATATGGGTAACACTTTTGTGAGAATTCAGGGTGGAAAACTTTTTTCCTCCATAGTTCGGCCAAACTCTTGTCAAAGTTCAGCCGAACTATTCATTAGTTCAGCCGAACTATTGAATTTAGTTTGGCCGAACTTTGTTTTCCATTTACATTAACGGCGTACTGACGGCAATGGAAAACAGAGTTTTCACCAGAGTTTGGAAAACCGACAAACAAATTTCAGTCGAACTATTATTTTATAAATATATCGCCCGCAAAATGTTCCGGGTTTTTGTTCACATTTGTCTCGTGCGCTCATATCTGTCCCACGTGAATTGAGATGATTTTTTGTTGTCCCGTGCGAATTTAGTGGATTTGTTGTTGTACCGCGTGAATTTAGTTCATTTTTTGTTGCGTCGTGGGAGTTTTTTTTATTTGCGCCGCGCTGAGGAGGTAAGTTCTAGTAAATTTCTTATTTTCTGTAAAATTTTTTTTGTTGTTTTTTTTAATTTGATTTTAATCTCATTTTTTTGGTCGCAGAGGTCTTCCACGACGTCTTTAACATCTTCAGGGATCGTCTTCAGCGTCTTCTGCTGTGACTTTCTAGGTACGTATGTTCCAGCGAAAATAAACTAGCTTTTAATAGAATAATAAACGGTTGTTTTGTTCTCCATGCTTGTCAATGTCAGTAAATTGTCATTTTTTTTGTTTTACATATTAAAAAAAATTCCAAAGTTCTTGCAATTTGCAGTTTAACATTCAGATGTTTAACATTCTCCCTGTTAAATACATGTGCAATAATTTCAATCAATTGCAAATACATGTCTAATCATTTCACTCTAATGCATAAAAAAAATGTACTTGCAATCATTCAACTCAATTGCAAATACATGTCTCACTGTATATATCTATATCTTGAGTTGTGGTTTACTTTGGAATGCAAAATACAAAACTGTGAACACTCTGACTCTATGGTTTACTTTGCAATGCAAAATACAAAACTCTCTGGGTTCACTTTGCAATGTACTTGTTTCAGCGAACACTCTGACTTTGATTTACCCTGTGTTGCCTGCATTTCACTGCAAAACTACTACCACTCTGCAATTTGTACCCCCAGCCCTAAATTTCACTGGAAAACTGCAACCACTTTGCGATTTGTACCCCCAGGCCTGCATTTCACTGAAAAACTATGACCACTCTGCAATTTTCATTAGGTTTAGGTGTTTGTTAACTTTGATTTACTTGCACTTCAATGAAAAATTGTTGTCTCATCCTCATTGTTACAGTCCCTAGCAGCGGATGCATCCATCAATCTAAAATCACTTACTACCCTTATTCAGGAGAAGGCAATGGTATTGCAGAATAGCTCATATTGCAAAATATCTCAGACTAAATTGGAACACTATTTTAACTGTGGTAATAAAATTATCTTATCTTTTAACCGTAGTAATAAAATTATAGTTTCCATGGTGTAATTATTTTTTTTGAAAAAGTTCATAAGTCTAAGAAGCAGCCTTTAGGGTATTATAATGGCCAGCAAGCCCAGCCAGCAAGCCAAGCCAGCAAGGTTAGCCAGAAATCCCTGTGTTCTATTCCCTGTGTTAACTAGTGTAATGAGAGCTTCTAGTATCATGCAAGTGGTTACAGTGTATTCAGCCTTATGGAATATGTACAACCTTTGTTAGAATAAGTAACAGCTTATGTTAATTACATTAATCACAATATTGGGATCAATGATCTTTCAACATGCTATTATCGGTGTTATTATACCCATAGACCTCATTAAGGCTCATTGCTTCTGCTAAGAATTGACTGTTCATATCTCATATTAAAAGTAGTTAAATTAAATTTACTCAGAATTTACAAAAAAGATTTAATTTATTTCTTATCATAATATTTCTTGAACTTCCTTCATGATATCTATGGTTGCTCACCTTCTTTCAATATTGGGTAAAATGTTATGGTCTTACCTTAATTTCTATTCTAATTCCCTTTCCTAACTTTGATTTTCATTTAATATTTATTATCATAATATTTCTTGAACTTCCTTCATGATATCTATGGTTGCTCACCTTCATTCAATATTGGTTTAAAGGTCATGGTCTTACCTTAATTTCTATTCTAATTCCTTTTCCTAACTTCCCAACTTTGATTTTCATTTAATATTTCTTATCATAATATTTCTTGAACTTCCTTCATGATATTTATGGTTTCTCACCTTCATTCAATATTGGGTAAAATTTCATGGTCTTACCTTAATTTCTATTCTAATTCACTTTCCTAACTTCCTAAATTTGATTTTCATTTAATATTTCTTATCATAATATTTCTTGAACTTTCTTCATGATATATATGGTTGCTCACCTTTTTTCAATATTGGGTAAAAGGTCATGGTCTTACCTTAATTTCTATTCTAATTCCCTTCCTAACCTTGATTTTCCTTTTAACCTTGGAGATAAACCAAGTCATTATATTGGGTAAAAGGTCATGGTCTTACCTTAAAATTTCTATTCTAATTCCCTTTCCTAACTTCCTAACTTTGATTTTCATTTAATATTTCTTATCATAATATTTCTTGAACTTCCTTCATGATATGTATGGTTGCTCACCTTTTTTAAATATTGGTTAAAAGGTCATGGTCTTACATTAATTTCTATTCTAATTCCCTTTCCTAACTTTGCATTTCTTCAATATTGGGTAAAAGGTCATGGTCTTATCTTAATTTCTATTCTAATTTCCTTTCCTGACTTCCTAAATTTGATTTTCATTTAATATTTCTTGAACTTCGTTCATGATATCTATGGTTGCTCACCTTCATTCAATATTGGGTAAAAGGTCATGTTCTTACCTTAATTTCTATTCTAATTCCCTTTCCTAACTTTGATTTTCCTTTTGACCTTGGAGATAAACCCAATCATTAAATATGATAGTCATCCCTTCTAGGGAACTTAGTATGGGTTGCTTAGTGGTTTCGATCCCTTATGATGATGTGAGATGGTGTTTCAAACATGGGAGTAACTTGTGTTTTCATGTGATGCTCACGGGCTATGGTTTCTTTTGTGGGTTATAGAAGGTTTATTTCTACCTCCTAAGATAAACTTTCTAAAAAAGTTACCTTTATTCCTTAAAGTCAAACTAGATCTATACTAAGGATTACTCTTTATATGTATTTCTACCATATAAATTCTAACGATAATTAATCACATATGTGTTAAAGCAGAATATGAAATAAGCCCTTTATACACTTGGCTTGGCTCATAGGTACATAGATGTGTGGGTTTGGGAATGTGGTTCACATGAAACGTAATAGGGATGGATTTAGTGGAAACCTTTTATAAGATTAGGACTCAAACAATTGTGATATTTTCCCTTCTTTCCATTTTAGTCTATCCTTCTAGAAAATTCCCTTTTAATGAAGGAGATATATCCATATTGATCCACTAATATTTGTTCACCAACAACTATTGTATTTTGGACTTTTATATCCCAAAACTATTCTCATTGAATTTATGCATCTATATCTTTAAACTACTTGAAACTATTTTATTACACCATAGGAATATTTTCGAGAAAAACACACTAGCCATAAAAGTTTCCCATTGAAACCAAAAGTGATTTGATACAAAACATAGGTTTTAACCTTATATAGTTAATTGTTTCAAATAGACTTTTAATAAATTAAAAAATATTCAATGTAAAACACATGCACACATTAACATATAATTGTGATTTTTTTTCCTTATTTCCAACTTAGTGGACATCCTTCTAGAAAAATACCTTTTAATGAAGCAGATATATCCATAGTGATCCACTGATATTTGTTCACAAAAAACTCTTCCATTTTGGACTTTTATATCTCAAAACTATACTGATTGAATTTATGCATCTTTATTTTTAAACTACTTGAAACTATTTTATTACACCATAGGAATCATTTCGATATATCTCCCATTTTAATCGGGTGTATCAAACTTCGAGAAAAACACATTAGCCATAAAAGTTTCCCATTGAAACCAAAAGTGATTTGATACAAAACATAGGTTATAACCTTATATAGTTTAATTGTTTCAAATAGATTTTTAATAAAATGAAAAAAATTCAATGTAAAACACATAGTATTTAGAAACAAAAACTAATTTGATAGAAAACATAGGTTTTAACCTTATACTATGTTAATTGTTTTGAAAACAGATTCTTAATAAAATGAAAAATATTAAATGTAAAACACATGCATATTAACATAGAATTGTGATATTTTCCCTACTTTCCAAATTAGTCCATTCTTCTCGAAATATCCTTTTTAATGAAGAAAATATATCCATAGTGATCCACTGATATTTGTTCACCAACAACTATTCCATTTTGGACTTTTATATCTCAAATCTATGCTCATTGAATTTATGCAGATCTATATCTTTAAACTACTTGAAACAATTTTATTACATCATAAGAATTATTTCGATATATCTCCCATTTTAATGGCTTGTATCACATTTCGAGAAAAAAACACAAATTAGCCATAAAAATTTCTCATTGAAACCAAAAGTGTTTTGATACAAAACATAGGTTTTAACCTTATATAGGTAAATTTTGTTTCAAATAGATTCTTTTAATTTAAAATGAAAAATATTCTTGATGTAAAACACATGTGCATTCTTATACACCCTTATGTCTACGTAAAGTAGTTTGAGTGATTTCCACGGGTCCTCTACACCCTTCATGGGTATATTTGGGACATGTGGTGTTAACTTCTACAAAGTTCTATAGGCGGAAATGTAAAGGGCAGGTAGCCTGCGGATCTCATCTTTTATGAAAGGTGACATATCTAATGCGTACCCCTATAGTCAATCTCTAGAATAGATCTAAATTCAAGTTTTTCATTTTCATATCCATGGTCTCAAACAATGAGAGAGAAAATACCTTTTATATTCAATGTAAAACACACATGAAAATTAACATATATATAATTGTGACATTTTCCTTTCCAACTTAGTCCATCCTTAGAAAAATCCCTTTTAATGAGGCAAATATATCCATAGTGATCCAGCGATTTTGTTCCTCAACACTATTCCATTTTGGACTTTTATATCTAGAAACTATGCTAATTGAATTTATGCATCTATATATCTTTAAATTACTTGAAACTCTTTTATTACCTTATTAAGAATCATTCCCATATATATCTCCCATTTTAATGGGTGTATCACATTAAGAAAAACACAAATTAGCCATAAACTTCATTCCCATATATATCTCCCATTTTAATGGGTGTACATTGCGAGAAAAACAAAAATTAGCCATAGCTTATTCCCATTGAAACCAAAAGTGATTTGATACAAAACATAGGTTTTAACCTTATATAGTTTAATTGTTTCAAATAGATTTTCAATAAAATGAAAAATTTATTAAAAATATTCGATCTAAAACATGTATAGTATTTAGAAACAAAAATTAATTTGATACAAAACATAGGTTTTAACCAAGTATATAGTTTTAAATATTTTGAAAATAGATTCTTAAAAAAATGAAAAATATTCAATGTAAAACACATGCACATTAACATATAATTGTGATATTTTCCCTTCTTTCCAACTTAAGCCCATCCTTCTAGAGATATCCCCTTTTAATGAAGCAAATATATCCTGTTGATCACTTTGATATTTTTTCACCAACAACTATTCCATTTTGGACTTATATATCTCAAAACTATGCTCATTGAATTTATGCATCTATGCAACTTTAAAAAACTACTTGAAACTATTTTATTTCACTATAGGAATCATTTCGATATGTCTCCCATTTTAATGAAATTGTATCACATTTCGAGAAAAGAACACATTAGCCATAAAAGTTTCCCATTGAAACCAAAAAGTTTAAATTTTCTACAAAACATAGGTTTTAGCCTTGTATAGGTAATTGTTTTAAATAGATTCTAAATTTAAAATGAAAAATATTCAATGTAAAACACATGCAAATTAACATATATATAATTTTGTGACACTTTCCCTTCTTCCAAACTTAGTGGAAATCCTTTTAGAAAAATCTCTTTTAATGAAGCGAGATATCCATAGTGATATGCATAGTGATCCAACGATATATGTTACAAAATAACTATTCCATTTTGGACTTTTATATCTCAAAACTATGCTCATTGAATTTATGCATATATATTTTAAACTACTTGAAACTATTTTATTACGAGGCGTATGATTCATTTTGATATATCTCCCATTTTAATGGGGTGTATCACATTTAAGAAAAACACATTAGCCATAAAAGTTTTCCATTGAAACCAAAAGTAATTTGATACAAAACCTCTAGGTTTTAACCTTATATATAGTTTAATATTTCAAATAGATTTTTAATCAAATGAAAAATATTCAATGTAAAAAACACGAGCATTAACATATAATTTTGATATTTTTCCTTCTTTCCAACTTAGTCCGACATCCTTCTAGAAAAATCCCTTTCAATGAAGCAGATCTATATCCATAGTGGCATTGATATTTGTTCACAAACAACTCTTCCATTTTGGACTTTTATATCTCTAAACTATGCTCATTGAATTTATGCATCTATATTTTATTACACCATAGGAATCATTTCGACATATCTCCCATTTTAATGGGGTGCATGAGATTTTGAGAAAAACATATTAAAGCCATAAAAGTTTCCCATTGAAACCAAAATTGTTTTGATACAAAAAATAGGTTTTAACCTTATATAGGTAATTGTTTCAAATAGATTCTAAATTTAAAATGAAAAATATTCAATGTAAAACAAATGCATTCTTATACGCCCTTATGTCTACGTAAAGTAGTGTGAGTGATTCCACGGGTCCTCTACACCCTTCATAGGGTATAATTGGGGCAATTGATGTTAACTTCTACGAGTTCTATAGGTAAGAGTTTGTAAAGAGTAATTAGCCTCTGGATCTCATCTTTTATGAAAGGCGACATATCTAGTAAATGCCCCTACGGTCAATCTGCGGAATAGATCTATATAGAAGTTCTTCATTTCAAATGAAGATCTAAATAAGGCATTGTACAAATGTGAATAAGATGTCATTGATCTGTTAGGTAGGTCGATACTGGCAGTTCAAGATTCATCACATCAAGGATGAATTCTAAAATTGTACGGACAATGCAATATAAGTTCTATCTCTCTGAGACAGATTGGACTGAGATATCTTATATGAAAATTCAAGATCATCTCTCAAAGACAGAATTGGTTTGAATATCTTCTTCAAAGTTAAGACTAATTTCCTGGGATGATACAGTTAATGTCTCTCCTTAAAATTTATTGATGGAAATTGTAACATATCTTGGATATGTGTGTGTTATACTTATAAATGTGTCTTTTTTGTTGATAGTGTGCTTTTTTCAATTATATACCAAGTGCGCTCCCAACACACCACATATAACGCAACTTGGTGAACTTCACATTTGCAACAGTGGTGAAATTCACATTTTTATAAAATTAAAATGCGGGAACTTCAACAAATTTTTGTTTAAATGGAGTTTCAGTTCTTTTTTAATGACAATGTGTTTTTTTCAATTTTATACCAAGTGTGCTCCCACCATGTAAAGCACAATTTGGTAAACTTATCATTTTTATAAAAAAAAAAAAAAAAAATTAAATTGAGTTTCACATATCAATTAGTGCTTTGAAAATTGTGTTTTACATAATTTGTTTACACTAAATTACATTAATTTTGTAAAATTTATTTTGAATTTATTTTAAATTGGTTATTTAAAAAAATAATTGTAAATGTCCACCGTAGATATATATATCATGGAGGATGAACGAAGAAGATCAACGAAGTCCATATCTCTACGAGAAGGGGGATCGGATCGAGGGTTGTTCATGATATTTAAATATAATCTTAAATCTCCATACATGTGTGTACATATGGAATTGATTTTTTATCAACTTTGTGAGTTAAATTAGTTGTTAATAAGTTTCATTTTTTATTTTTACCGGAGCTAATAAGAAGAGAAGGGTCTCTACTCCATCCATGGAGCATGCCCATAGTTCACCTAGTCGAGGTATGGTTTGAACACAAATTAATCAATGAATATGTACATGTATTTGTATGTATGCATGTATTTTTCAATTGATTATAAATTCGTATTTGTTTATGAAGCTTCTCTCTCCTCTCGAGAGGTTGGTGGTGGTTCAAATCCTCTTAGAGGGCCATTAATAAGTGGTAGCAGGTTGCGTGAAGGTGGTGATATTTATTCCCCCAGAGGCCAATCAACGATTGGTGGTGCTTGTTCTCAACAGGGTCGTTCTAGTTCTTAACAATTTCAGGGTGAAGAAGATGCTAGCCAACAACGTCGAGGTTGCCATCAATTTCAATATTTTTTTCATGCAATTTGTACAAATTTGTTTAGATGTGTTTTTTCTAATATACAAAATTTTATATATATTGATGCACAGGCTAAAAATGCTCCAAATGTTGGTCAAAATAGACGCGAACATATGGTAAAGAGAGAAGGTTGTCTACCCACCATGACTTATCTAACGAGCATTTCGATATGCATGGGAAATAAACATGGTGCAATGCACCTTAGAAAGGTGTCAAAAAATTCGCCAGAAAAATTGCGGAGAGATCTCGTGACGACTCTACCTGGCGAGAGTCGACGAAGCCTCGAGAAATAGTTACACATTCATTGGGTGAACTAGTAAATGTGTACGAAATCTTGGGCAATCAACGATACATTTGTAGAAGTCATGAGAAAGAAGGAAACGATATTAGGTCACGATAAATGGGAGGATGTAAAACAAAGAGTTACAAAATAAATGGCGAAGTCAATGTTTAATTTCAAGTAAGGGAAAAAAAAAGAATCTTTGAAGGTGCGATATTTCAACACACGACATAGCTCATTATTTGTATGATAGGCACACTTCACGACTATGGAAGACTCCCCGTAGACGACGAGGTTCCTTTTTTATTTTTGCGAAATTATTCTACGCGAATTTATTTTGAAATAGAAACCAATTACGTGACCGCCGTCATAATTTTTTGGTCCTAAGAAAGGTCGATTGTGGCCGTCGAGAGGCGCTAGAGGCGAGATGTGTAGTTGCTGCAGGCCACCATTGGTCGGTCGACCTTTTGGTCGAAACTGCCTGATTAGAGATGAATGCGACTTCTCAAATAATTCGAAGAAAGGGATGCCATCATCGACAATGTTCACAGTTGGGTGGAGTTAATGTTTGTCTAAATCGACAAAGAGCACGTGAGAATGCATGTGCCGATTTTGTATATTGTCTGAGATGAAAAGATTGACAACATAAGTGTTGAAGATCTCGAGAATATATGCAAAGAATTGTTACAATGGTTGGCAAGATGTAATTTGTCATGAGGAAAGAGAGACACCAGACGGTATGTGTTAATGACCTTAGGGTTCAATTATTTTAACACATACATGTGTACGATTTGTAATAAATACATGTGTATGTATGTATATGTATGCATTTATTTATGTATACGTATCTAACAAAAATGTATCATTATATGTTAAAAACACCATTTGCGGTTGTCACGCATGATGAATGAAAAAAAAATGTTAATATTACGTTCGGGGCCTCTTGGTTCAAACAATGAAGATGGGTCTCACCATCGAGGTATTGAAGCAAATGTTAGTGTTTTTTACGTGATATTTTTAAAATAAATAATTGTTACACACATATTATGTACATATATAATAATAAAATGTTTTACTTGATTACGATTATGTCGATGTTTTTGGATGACGGTACCTTCTTCTTCCTTGGGAGATGTAAATTCTACTTCCTTAGCGGATGTGCCGGATATTCTGACAAGTATCGACAAATTTTCACTTTTAAAATTTATGTTTAAGTTATATATATTCCACCTCAAAAGATCCATTAAAAATTGAGATATATATATCTATATCTTGAGTTATTTTAAATTTTGAATTTTAGGTTTTTGGAGATTTTTCTTTGGGCCTCTCTTAGGAGATGTCCCAAATTCATCTGAGAAGTATTCAATTTTTCACTTTTAAATGTACATATATTTTTTTAAAAGTTATAATTTATAAACTGAAGTTTATTTAAGTTTTATTATAAGCTGAATCTTGATCTTGAGTTATTTTATACTTTTAAAATTTTGAATTTTAGGTTTCTATAGAATATTTCTTTAATCACAGGACTCTAGTGATGGAGATAGAACATCCACACCATTTCAACCATTTGAAAAAGTTGTCTAACTTTTTTTTTAATATTATTGAAAATAAGTTTATATATACACATGTGCATTTTCATCTAAAATATTTTAATATATATATATATATACGGTTCTTTGTTGGAGATGTTCCCATGGGGAAATTGTGACGAACAAATGGAGAGGGAACCTCATGAGGTATTGCATGATTTTTTTCTATATTTTGTTCTTTACATGAAGTTCTATATATTCTCATTCATTTTTAAAACATCAAATTTTAATGTTTGTACGTGCATTGTGTAAGGGTTCCCCATGCTTCGCAAGATAACGTGTGGATTGAGACTCTGCTAAGAAAGACACTACATCCATCTGTATTTGATGGACATGATTTGTAGATTTGATTGAGATTTCTAGTCTTATATATATATATATATATATACTTGGTACTTGTGAGATCTATACTTTTTGGACATATTTTATTGTGTTAATATAATTTTTTTTGTTTTTTAAAGTTAATTTTTGGATGGTTGAAGTACTTTTGGCATGTGAATGTGAAGTAATGTTGCTATATAATTTGTTTGGTTTTTAAAACTTAAGTTTTGGATAGTTAAACTACTAGTAATGTTGTCATCTATAAATTAATGTTTTGCTTTTGAACTACATTTGGCATGTTATGTAATGATGTGTTATAATTTGTTTTGTTTTTAAAACTTAAGTTTTGGATGGTTGAAGTACATTTGGCATCTAAAGTAATGTTGTGATCTATAATTTTTTGTTAAATTAAAGGTTAAGTTTTGGATAGTTTCAATCTACATTTTGGCATGTGATATAATGTTAAATATTTTTTATTGGATAGTTGAACTACCATTAGCATGGCATGTGAAGTAATGTTGTGATATAATCAAAAAGTTTTAAAACTCAAGTTTTGGATGGTTTCAATCTACATTTGGCATGTGATATAATGTTAAATGTTTAATATTTTTATTGGATAATTGAACTACAATTGGCATGGCATGTGAAGTAATGTTGTGATATAATCAAAAGTTTTTAAAACTCAAGTTTTGTATGGTTGAAGTATAATTTTTCCATGTGAAGTAATGTTGTGATCTATAATTTTTTGTTAAATTAAAGGTTAAGTTTTGGATGGTTTTGATCTACATTTGGCATGTGATATAATGTTAAATGTTTTATTGGATAGTTGAACTATAATTGGTATGGCATGTGAAGTAATGTTGTGATATATAATCAAAGAGTTTTAAACTTAAGTTTTGGATGGTTTCAATGTTACATTTGGCATGTGATATAACGTTAAATGTTTTTATTGGATAGTTGAACTACAATTGGCATTGCATGTGAAGTAATGTTGTGATATAATCAAAAAGTTTTAAAACTCAAGTTTTGGATGGTTTCAATCTACATTTGGCATGCGATATAATGTTAAATGTTTAATGTTTTATTGGATAGTTGAACTACAATTGGCATGACATGTGAAGTAATTTGTTTTGATATAATAAAAAAAATTAAATTCAAGTTTTGGATGGTTGAAGTACATTTGGCATCTTAATATTGCTTTTGATCTCTACATACTCTTCTCTTGTTTGACGAAAAAATTTTCCAATGGGAAGAACATAGCTTTTCAATGCAACTAACCATATCAATTGTTACTCTAATTGAAAAAAGAGTAAAGAAAAGTTAACATGCCACAAAAAATGTCAACAAAATAACATTCGTGGTTGTCATTTTGTTGGAATAGCTAAATCATATTTTAAGGATTCTCCTTAGAAAAAGCAATTTCAATGAAGAGAATCCTTAAATAATTTAGTTATTCCAATAAAAATAACAACCAAGGATATTATTTTGTTGTCTTTTTAATTTTTTTTACTTTTTTTTTCCACAATGAAACTCAGGCAAATGTAGTTGAACCAGTTAGCCTGTTCTTTTCATTAAATTTTTCACTTTCGAGCAATTGTATGTAGTATGTAGAATCGAAAAACAATCTTAAGATTACTTTCAAGTACGATCAAGTGTTCTTGAAACATTTTCCCACATGATGATACCTTCAGTGACATCTAAAAAGTAGTTTATGGGCTGTATGTTACGCACTCTTTCCCATGTCAGTCATTTAATTTTTGATTGGAAATATAAGAAGTAAATATATGTTTGTTGAATTGGGGTTAATGTCATTAATGCACTCGACTAGGTAGCCTTGTTGAATTATAAATTGGTAAATTGATGACATTCGGTTAATTTCATTCTAGAACATATGTTCCATTGTAAACATTTTTCATCGATACATATGGGAAAACTACTTGAACAATTAAATGCATTATAGAACATATATATATATATATATATATATATATATATATATATATATATCAATATTTTTAAAATTTTTCATCAACGCACATGAACATGTCAGAGCCATTGGACGGACAAATTTTGTACTAGATTTTCAATCAAGAATAGAGATGTGGTTCAAATCCCACCAAAAATCAGAGAAGTATAGAGTCTCTTGTTTGAAAGAATCTTCATACAAAATTATCTTTTGGATAATTTATTTACATTGTGGATACTTTTTTACGAAAAATCCTGAAAAACTGAGCACACGTTAGGTTAAGTGTATGTATTCGATCGTACAGCATTTTCATCGATAAACATAGAAAAACTACTTTTAGTTAATTGCATTCTAGAACTTAATATATTGGTATGTGAAACATTTTTCATCAATGCACATAGTAAAACTACTTCGAATAATTAATTTCATTCTAGAACATACATATATATATATATATATATGTATATATATATATATATATATATATATATATATATATATCCGATACATACAACACATTTTTCATCAATGCATGTATGAAAAAGCTACTTTCGATTGATACTAGGAGTGTGCATGTGCAAGAAACAATTTGTACATGTGCAAACACTTGCACGGATAACATAAAAAGACTCGATTTTTTAATTGAGTCTTGGAAGTTCTAGAACATATAATCCAAAGAGAATAAATTGTTGGGCGAGTTCAATCAAAAAAATTCCAATGGAATGCCATCTTAAATAATGTTGTTCATGATCGGATTTTGACATTTTCCATTTCTTAATTTCATTTTTTTTTCTCTTTGATTGACTCTATCAACTTTATGTGTGCGCACACACTAAGTGACTATATTGACAACTTATGAAATCGGGTTCACGATGTTCAAAGTAAACAAAATCACTTTTGATTAAGTTTGTTTGAAAAATAACCTTTAGGTATAATAGATCTTCTTTCATATGGAAATCAGCGGTCATTATAGTCTTCTAATAATTTGATTTTTTTTTTCGGTACGACGCATCGATAATACTTCACATTTTTCATCATTGTCGGTAGGTGCAATTACGGCAAAAACATCTCATGCACAATAAAACAAACTTAACAAAATTATACATATTCAAATTTATGTCTATATGTTTATCATTAGAAAAGAAATTCAGGCTAACCTTCTCTAACGAATCGAAACTCAATCACCATTGGATGATATTGTAGTATCCTGTTGCATTTCTTCAAACATTGCAATGGACATTTTTTCCCTTGTATTTAGCTTTGTATGTTTACAATCTTTTACATACATTTTATTTTCCTAAACATCATTGGATTTTGTGTTTCTGTGAAACATGACAAAAACAAGAATATTTTCTTTTATCAAGTACAAACATACATTTACCGGGCGACTTTATTTTAATTGAATGAAATTTTCGAGTCCATTTTATTGTTTCAACGTCATTTTCAATTGATCTATCTACGTCTTGATCCCAATATGCAAAAAAAACCTTTATGGAAAATTTAAAGAAGAATGTAAATATGATATCCAAATACAATCGAAGATAATCATTGTGATAAATGTAAACTATTTAAAATTAGATATCCAATAAAAATTAAATTGAATGTATTTGTGCACTTCCATTGATCGGTTGAGTCTCGCTGGCTTGGAGCGGCGATGCACCATTTAACAACTTCTTTCGCGTCTAGTCGGCTTGCGGAGGGTTCATTTGATATCTTCGAAGTGCTCGTTTTATGCATGCCCTGCCTTTGTCATGTTCTCCCTTTTCCATGGTCGATGCGAAGAAATTTATGATGTTTAATGCGAGGTTTTCTTATAAGAACAACACAACCAAAAGAATGATCGTGCGAGATTTGAATTGACTTTAACACATCCATCGACCATATCCAATGTTCATTGAATGCTATTGACTGATTTCTCAAGGAATCATAATTTTCCAAAACAATGTCGTACAAAATATGTATCATGTGTTCGATCGTCAACGATATAAAGTGATATTCTTTAATGACATGTTGATTTTCCCTTTGGTGCTTTCTATATGATCGACGTTTTGTTGACATGTCTATATAGAATATGACGAGCATGGAGACTTGGTCGGAATGATAGTATTCCTCTAAATTTCTTTTTGTGGAAAAAAAATGTGCTTAGTTTTCTACAAAATCAATTGCGACAAAAATGGTCCCTGGGGAAAAACTTCACGGGATTTTTTGAATTTCAAGTCTTACCATCAAGCTCTGTGGGAATTCTTGGTGTATTTGTAAATTTATGCCTCAAATTTTCTCCAAAAATTCTATCACAAAAAATTATTCTTCTCGTAATTCAATTCTTTTTTAACAACATTTGCACCTTGAATCGATGTATGGATATATTCACATCTCTTCCATTTCTTTCATGTTGGACAATGATTGATCATTTATATTAGTATGATATTTGTTTTGAAATTTAGTCAAATTTCCACAATCATCGCATTTTTTTACCACCAACACATTTCTTTTCGTAAAATAGTTCATCGCTTTCTCTTTCACATAGAATTTGAGATATGAAATCACGGATGGTGGAAGGAGGAGGTGAATCCTTCCAAAATGTTCAACCAAAATCAAGGAATATGTCATAATATAACTCAAATTCTACATGATAACGGCAACAACAAGTGTCGCGTACGGTGATAGGTTCTACATACCATGGTTTTTGTTGAACAAAAGCACTGATTGAAACATGAATTTCACGATTCTCTTCTTTGAACTTGTTGAACAATTCTATCTGAGTGGTTTCCAAGAAATGTTTTCCATGTTCTTCGTACTGATTTCGTGCTATTCTTCTTCACATCACATGCCTTGCGGTTGGCGAAACACGTGAATTGTTCTTCCAATATTCAGATATTATTTTTTTAACATTTTCTCCAAGGCTATCTTTGTATGGTTGCCTACAAATATCTCTCCAACAAGCGATTTCATCATTTACATCTATTTTCAACTAAAATTTCTGATGTTTGTGCAAAGTTTTTCGCAAGGTTCCTAATGCTCGTGCCATAGATTTTACCAAGTGATTCTCTTTAGTACATGATGAAACCCTCTTTAGTACTTGATGAAACCACTTCCATATGTATTGCTCTACGTACAACTGAAACATTTTTTTGTCTAGATCTTCTAATTGAATTTATAGCACTATTTATATTTTGCTTATCACATTTTCCTTCATTTTTATCTTTGGTTGATTTTCGAATACTTGATAAAGTCGTAGCTTTTAATTTCCTTAATGATAGGAGACCTTTCAACATTTGGGCTTGAATTGTCACCTTTTCCTTTATGAAATACTTATCGAAAATGTAGTTAACACGATATCGTATGTAATGGTCGACTTTTTTATCTCCATATGTGTGAGTGTCAACATTTTCTAACATCTCATCATCGACATTGATTTCCTTCTATGCACATATTCGAATGAATAGTACATAATAAGTTCATATTCAATAAATAACTAAATTAATAAATATATGTATAATTTCAATAATACGTGCATGTGTTCAAAATATATATATATATATATACCTTGTGATTCAATTTCTTCACTTGAATTTCTTTCAACATTTTCACCATCTTCAATCATTGGTTCAATATCTCTTTCACTCTTTCTTTCAAAATTGTGTATCTCATCATCGATGTTTTGAGAATATCTCTCTCTGTTTACGGCTGCAAATATTTTTTCAAATTAGTTCATCAAATAAAATTAAACTACATTTTTCCTAGGAAAATTTTAAATATATCAAAATCATAATATTTATATTTACATACTTGTTTCAACTTCTAGTTGAGGTTGATTTCCCCTTCAATATTTGAAGTGCTTCTATCTTTCTTTTGCGAAGTTGTCTCGTCTCTTCTCTACGTTCCTTAGGGTCTCTTTTTCGATCATATTTTCTAAATTTTAATTCCTTCGATTTCCCATGATAATAGAGTATGAAGTTCAAAACATTTCCTTCAAAAATTTAGACAAAAACTCAATTAAAAAAAAATCACAAAATATTTAATTTAAAAAAAACTTATTTTAATTTTTTTTCAAAAAATACATACTCCAATCCAAAACAATTCCTTTAAAAAATTCAAGAAAAAAATGTCTTATAAAAATGAAACGAAGCTCAAAATATTTCCTTCCAATTCCTACAAAAAAAATTCATTTAAAAAGTTACACAAAAACTCATTTTAAAAAATCATTATAAAAGATTTACTTCAACCCAAACACGTACTCTAAAAAAATGGCACTTCAAAAAATGCCTCCAAAAAATGTCTATTGAAAATTAATTCCAACTTCATAAAAAACACCACTTTAAAAAATACTTCAAAAAATATCGTTTTAAAAAATAATTCCAAAAAATGTCCAAAAAAATGTCCTTTTGAAATTAAGCCCAAATCCATACCCTAAAAAATAATGAAAATTAAGCCCAAATCCATACTTTAAAAAAAAAAAAATGAAGCCCAAAAAACATCCAAAAAGCTGTGTCCACCGCCTCCAAGAAATGTCCTTTGAATGTACCTCAAGAAAAGTCTTCAAAAATGTTCTTTGAATGTACCTCCAAGAAAATTATTTAAACCCAAAGCAATTCTTTGCAAAATCAAACCAAATGTACGAAGATAATGTGCCTCAAAAGAAATGTCCTTTAAATGTACCTCCAGAAAATTCCTTAAACTTGAAACAATTCTTTGCAAAATCAAACCAAATGTATGAAGATAATGTGCCTCAAAGAAATGTCCTTTAAATGTACCTCCAAGAAAAGTCCTTAAACCCAAAACAATTCTTTGCAAAATCATATCAAGACTTTTGTAAAATTAGACCAAATGTGCGAAAAGATGCGAAAAACAATGAATGATTTCGTGGCAATTTATATTGCCACGAAATAATTTTTGGAGGAGCTCGGTGGTGCTAGGTGATGGAAAGTTAGGTAAAGATTGACCCGGACTTTTTATAAATAGTTTGGCCGAACTTTTTATAAATAGTTCAGCCGAACTATTTTGTCGTTTGACTTGACGGGTCATCAGCGCAAAAAACAGTTTTGCCGAACTTTGTTTAAGAGTTCAACCAAACTAACGTGTCACCAGTTACGCAGAACCAAGCTTTGAATACGTTTCTGCAACTTTGGATTGATTAAACTCCATGAAACGTCTGAATTAGCGTAGAAACAAGGCAAGCATTTTCGGGGTGAATCTACTTTCGAAATATAATTTTTATGGAATTTCATAAATATTTATAATTTTAATTACTTTTGTAATAAAATGAATGTAAACAATTTCGAAGGTCATTGTGATTGATTGAAATCAAAATTTTGTATCTTCAAATACATTGTAAAAAAAATTGAAAAAATTATGGTACATTACATTGGTCCATCATCTCTATTAGGTAGCTTTTAGATTTTTAGTTTACGCTTATATGTTAAGATATTTCTTGCGTCACAAAACATATTCAAAATATGTAGTTTTTCATATTCGACCGAGTTCAAAAAATTCTAGTAATTATGATATGCATCTTTTGGCTTTACAGCAAATATGACGAAGGCAAAGTAGACTGCATGCAGATTGTTGTAACACATTTTGTTTGTCAAACACAAATTTTCAAAATTGCAACATTGTGTATTAACATGACTGCTTATGAATCCGTTGATTTTTAAAAGACACACACTCACGAAACGCTAAGTTGACACTCAAATGTGTATAAAAAAATTCCAAAAAATAAGTAATAGAAATCTAACAAAATTTCGACAACTTTTATTTTTATCGCAAAATGAAATTCTAAACAAAAAAATTGTTTTAGCTTGCGAAGGATTGAAGAACGAAAAAATGAAAATTTTTTTTCTCAAAAAAGGAAAAAAATTGTAACTTGACTTCACATTTTCCCCATCATGACAAATCTTGGTCTCATGAAATATTTTCTTGGCATTGAAGTTGAAATGATACGAAAAGATTTTTATTTTGCCAAAATAAATATGCAAAAGATTTCTTTGAAAAATTCAAGATGGATAATTGCAAATCTGTACCTACACCCCTAGTTGCAACGGTACAAAGTTAAGTAAGGATGATGAAGGCGGATATCAATCAACTCCATTTACAAGATTGGTTGGCGACCTCATGTATCCTCCATGACACAAGACTTCATATATTATGCAAATAATAAGTTTGATTTCAGTTATGGAGACTCAAAAGACACATTGGAGTGTTGGAAAAAGTGCGAGATACATATCGGGGAACTAGAGATTATGGCATAATGTATTCAGAAGTACGGAGAGAAAGAAAAATTTAATTGGATACACGAGATAGTGATTTTGCGGGAATTTTGGATGATTGGAAGAGCACATGCAGTTGTCGTTCCATATTGGTTTAGGAGTAATAGCATGAGCATCAAGAAGCATCCCATTGTAACACTATCATGTTGACGGGATATGTAGCGGCAACTTCGGTAGCATGTCAAGCAATATGGTTAAGAAGAGTATTGGATGGACTCAAGCGACAACAACAAGGATCCATGATATAATGTGACGGCACATCGGCGGTACCTTTATCCAAGAATAATTGTTTCATCGAAAAGAAAGCATATTGATACTAGATATCACTTTGATGAGAACTTGTGAGCAATGGAGGATTCACTTGAAGCCTTGTAAATCGAGTGATCAATTGAGTGATATATTTACAAAGCCATTAGGTAGATTTTTGAGTTTCTAAAAGAAACTTGGGTGTTGTAAGCCTAAATTTGAGACACTGAACCCGGCCAGGCATGTTTGAGTTGTCATGAGTTATGTTTATGAGTCGTAATTAAGGGGGTGTTAAAATATATAATTACCTCCCGCATGCATTGTTAGACAATCGGTTAAGTGAGTCGGTTGAGTTGAGTGATAGATATATTTGGTGAGTGAGTTAGAGAGTGAGTTAAGTGAGAGTTTATCAAGTTGAGTTATGTGAGAGTGTGTGCATGTACGATTTGGAGTTAAGAATACCCTTCCGCAAGGTTCATTGTATTCAACGAAGCAAGATTGTGATTTAGAGTGAGTGAAGATTAATTGAAGAATAGTAGCTCATTGTTTCGTGTGTGAAATACTTGTGTTATTTGTGTGTTTGAATCCTCTTCCCTCAACGATCCCAGAGGTAGGTTCACAATAATATAGGCATGATTACATCATACCATAAGGGTGTATATGAAGAAGTTACCATGTGAAAACGATTGCAATAAATGAAAATGTATGATACCAAATTTGGCTAATCAATCTTGGATGTCGAGGTAGGTTCACAATAATATAGGCATGAGTAAATCATACCATAAGGGTTAATATATTGGGAAGAGAAAACTTATTTCTTCGTTCCGCAACGTAATAATGCAAGATAAGGCAAAAGTCTTCGACCATTGGTTAATTCATTGTATGTAACCCTCACTTTGCTTTTGCACAAATTTCAAACTAGTACGATGAATTGATCTCATTGAATGCGATGACGACTCTGATTCCAAGTGCAATTGTAATATGATAAGGTCTGTGACTCTTGTAATGTAAATAAATAAATTAATTAAATTATTAATAAATTCAATTAAATTAAATATATTAATGTGTTAAATTTTTGAAATTTTGTTTAATATTTGGTCAAGCTGCCTAACTAATTAAAAGTCCGCCGAAATCAAATACATTATTACATGCCTTGTTGCAAGGATAATAATAGGTAATTCATGTAGTGGAGCGATAGGCCTATTCTTTGAATCATTACTTTGGGTTTCGTCGGCATGACAATTTGTCATCACAATAAATAATTTGAACTCCAATCTCGGCTTGACACTTGGTCGTTGTATCACGGCGGGTTTCTGGTATATTTGCACAGGTTCCTACGAACTTTGTCATTTCATAGCGCATTTTTCGCAACCGCGATTTAGTATTATCCACACGCACTATTATCCTTGTTTGACCATTGCTTGTTTTGGATCATTAGTAACCTTGTTCTACAAGCGAAACATGCGTGTGGCATGAACCACTGATCTAAAGAATCACAATGCGAGAGCTTCGTCGAACATCATATGAAAGCGTCCATCAATGTAGAAAAATGGCCCCCGATTGAGTACGGTTCAATGCGGCTCTCTTGCATTAAGAACTAAAGAGACGAATAACGAGAAGTTAGAGCAGGATGAGGAACCATCCGCTGCCTGAAACAAGGAAATTATAGTGATGCCACGCCACTAATTCAATTTACCTACTTACTTATAATTAACTTGGGCCAATTTCAAAATGTAATTTCCTAAAATTACATTCATAGCATTTCTTTTCCAAAATATGTTTATGTCTCCGTGTTAGATTCCACGTCATTTGTTTTTGTGCTTGTATAAGAACCGAAACGATTGGAGTGCACGAAAACACACATATAAATGCGAGCATATATACCTCTTATAGGTGGTATACGTGGTGTGTATATGTATATCAACAACTTACGTGTGTTTATTTGTGCACATAGACAGGCAAAGCTTAGCTGACTCATTCGATACTCCACGGCTTCTCGGTGAGTTTTCAATACCCATAAATTTAATCCACATATCTCGGGCAGCGTTGCACGGTCTATGCTTCATAATGATTCCATTTGATGCAGTTACGCCATATCACATACAAAAATGAATACGCTCTTGAGCGATTCGGGTTGACAAATACACTAATTCGAAACAAGAACAACAAAAATGAGACATATGAAAATCAAGTCGTTGAATCATGGAGAAACCGGTGTTGATCTAGGTATGAATTTCGAAACTCGGCCACACAACGAGATAAATTCTGGTGGAATTTGGGGCTTCGAAAACCTAGTAAAAAGTCATTGGGTTCAAATTCGAAGGTATTATTAAAATATACCGTGGGGGATTTGGAAGAATTCGAGCTGATGCCGATGAAGGAAACGGAAACTTTAAATGATTTAGCGAGCGGGCGGTAAAGTCTTTTGTAGAAAGAAGAAACCATCCATAGGAAGGCGAGGTTGAGGTTTCAAATTCTTCACAGTGGGAAAAAATGAAGAAAAACCTAGGGTTAGGGAGGGTTCTCCATTAAATATAGGAGAATCCGGTTTTGGGTTTCGGGTATTCAAGTTTGATAGGCGAAAAAATAATGTTGAAGATGAGGAACGGGTGGGGTGATGCTGTGAAGATTCGAGTGGTATTGATCCTATAAAAAAGCTTAATGCAACAACAAATTCTCGAGTCCCGGGGGTTGAGGGTTGTTGTTCGGAGGATTATGAGCGTTGCTACGGAAGATGATGAGGATCTGAGTTGGGATTTAGATGAAGATGGGGGTGATGTTAAATCCGTTGAAAATCTGTAGACTCACCCTATTATATACAAGTTTCTCTATTGTGTTTTATGTTTTTAATGTTGAGATATTATCTAACTTTGTAGAAATTTCTATTTGATATAGCTCTTTGGATTATGTGTATATTATTGAATCATGAAACTCTGGTTTGCTACCCAAAGTCCATTGAATATTTTCCATAAATGGTTGCCAGAAATGGTATGTAGATTTATTAGAAGCAATCCACCCATTGCATTATATTCCCAAAATATGAAAATAAATAATATTGTTATTGTTGGTGTTCATTTCAATGGTGATGGTGAATGTGATGATTTCAAGACCTTTATTGGTTTAATCACGACCATTTACGTGGGGATCCCGGATATCATGTATGTTATTGATTTTTGAGTAAAGTGCGGAAATTGATTGCCATAATTCTTGAAAATATGCCACATTGGAACATAGCAAAAATTCTCTTGTCGGTTGATTTCACCAGGAGCAATGCAGAAACTAGATGGGCATCCACAAATTGACCCACAAAACCCCATTGACGAATCAACCTGAAAGCGAAATGATATGCATATGCCTTGAGGGGATTATGAAAGCACATGGTGAGTGGCTTAACATGCCATTTCCTTCACTATTTGACCACAACACCATTGCCTAAATTGGTTTCCATGGTTGAAATTTGGTTACTAAGTAACTTTACCTAGTTAACTTATATGTACATCGAAATTCTTTAAATCTTGTATCTCTTTCTTTTGATGGACGAATGGTATTTTTTCGAGGAAAAATATTTTCGTCATACCAATCTTATAAATTATCTTTCTTTTCAATTTGCGAGATATGTATTGAGCTAGTGTTCGAAGTAAAATTCTGATTGTTGGTCATTTCATTATTCTATATGCAATTTCAAACTTTTAAATTTGTGGTATGTTTACATACTACATATTACTAGATGTACGGAGACAATAGCATAGATGTACGGGGAACAATATCATTGGTGTTTCTCACACTTTATAGCTACGGTATTATCAATAAAATGGCTATTACCGTTTTGTTTTATTTTTAATTATATTTTAAATTAGATGTTTATATTCATGTTTTTTTCTTTCATTACACCACTAACTAGATTAAGGTAAGCTTAATGGAAGGGTTATCATATTTATATGCACTTCCACGCTTGATTCGATAACCCGATTTGGTTGTGGGTAACTTGGGTTGAATGCGGATTTTGTTTAATCTTTTGTCACCTAATCCCCCCTTCTTAGAATTGAGCCTACAACATACTACGACTTTTAATGGAGGAATTTAACTCAAATTTTAAAAATCTTAAAAAGTTTAAGTAGATACGAGGATCAAAATTCAAAGCGAACAAAGAGCAACCTTCAATTGATAAAAACCGAGACACGAAATGTGATCTCCATGTAAAAAAATTATTCTACGAATTAAGCAATTTAGGGACCGATACAAAACAATACAAAAACAATATATACATAAATAGAGTGATACAAATCAACATATACATAAATAAAACATATATACATAAAAATAGTTATGGAAGAATTGTGATTTTAGATGAGAATGAATTGTGTATTGTGATTTAGATGAGATAAGTGTAAGTGTTATTGGAAGTGTTGAAATTGTAACTAAGTTAGATATGCATAATTATGATATTGTAAAAAGTAAAAAATAATTTATTTGAGCCAAAAGAATAAGTTATTTTTGGAATACTAAAAAGAAAAGTAAAAAAACGAGTTTCCAAGCTCTTTATAATTATGATATTGTAAAAGTAAGAATGTATTGAGCCAAAAGAAAAAAAGTTGTTAAAGAAGATTCATGATTATGATATTGTAAAAAGTAAAAAAATAAATGTATTTGAGCTAAAATAAAAAGTTATTTCAGGAAGTTTAGAAAGAAAAGAATGAACTACGAGCTCTTCATAATTATGATATTGTAAAAAATAAAAAAGAATGTATTTGAGTCAAAGAAAAAGTTATTTGAAGATTCATAATTATAAATATTGTAAAAAGTAAAGAATATTTGAGCCAAAAGAAAAAATTATTTACGAAAAAAGAAAAAAATGAACTTCAAGCTCTTTAACTCTTTGAGTTTTGAAAAAAAGAATAAACTTCCCAAACTCTTTAACTCTTTGAGGAAGCGGTATCAAGAACTCTACGGTATGGAAACATCTTTTATCTCTATAATTTTTCCATTAAAAAACCTATCGACCTTTCTTTACACCTTGTAAGACAACTATAAGTAAATACCATCATCATCAAACTCATTACGAAATGACAAAATTGACAAGTCGTGGATGCGTTGTGGGTGCCATTAATTTGTGTCGTACACGGCTGCGTTTAAATATGCGCATACATTTCGTTTTAAATTTCTGTGTGTGTGGCGATATTTAAAATATGAAAAATTTTAGAGATAAAATCTTGGTTTTGTTATTCAAGCTTGGTTTTTGACTCTATATATGGATTCAACATACTGAAAAACCTCTAGGGCACTTTGATTGTGCAAAGTTAGCAATCAAACTTCTCTTTCCAATAAATTCTTAACTGGAATTTGAAAGTGCAAGTAAAAAGTCACCATAAAAGCCTTCAAAAGTCACACTAAGAGCTTCACTCGGTTTAAAATACCCAATGTGCCATGAGAAATCGCTTTACAGCTCAGCAATAATATTCCAACACAACACACCTTTAAATGTCGCACATGCCTGCTGATATGTTCATCCACTTAATAACTCACCGGCCTACCATTGGATCATCATGATCGTTGGTAGCCGTTAGATATCAATGGATTCCAAGATAGTGTTTTTTTTCCGTATCTAACAAAAATTTCAGTCACGTCCATCACTTTACTATTTATATACTACAATTAAGTGTGATTATGGGGCAAAATAGATTAGTTTATAAAACGATTATGAAAATTAACCCAAACTTAAGATTCCATGAGTTACAAATTTACTAACAGCTAATTAAAGTTGTTCCATTAACAATATTAAAACACAGGTTTTTAATGCAACACCATAATTTTGCAAGGGAGAACAAATTCAACGCAACACTATCTATAATTTTGTAAGGGAAAATAAATTAAGCTACGACATCGGTATAGATCTATCTAATTTATCTAATCTACGGATTTAACATGAGTTTAGAAAAATCAAATTTATTTTGTTACAAACTTATTTTTTAGTGAAAAATGTTAATTTTTTACTATTTAAATTGCATTTTTAAATGTTATATAGATAAGATAATATGTATTGATCCATTTTATATTAGTTCATATTAAGAGTAGCACTTTATTCATAACTTATATTGGATATTTTACTCTATAAAACATTAATTTTTTTATAATATATATATATATATATATATATATATATATATATATATAGCATATATTTTTTTTTTCAATTTTATTACATGTGATTCATTGATTTTTTATTTAAATAAACTTTTATTTTTATTTTAAGAGGCATGGACATACTTACACATAGCCTTCACACAAGCTTTAGTATAGACTCATTTTAACCAAGTATACGAGAACCTAGAGGATAAAAAAAAATACGTATCGAATTAATCATTTTAGTTCTTGGTAAATATGTTATTAATATAAATCTATAGTGATCATTTTCATTGTATAAATTGTATAGTTTCATATTTTATTATTATTAATATTTTATATATTAAAAATTCAATGAGTTACTCATTTTCCTCTTATTAAGAAGTTCCTCTTTTATACTTTTACCTTTAATTACTTTTCTTTTCTAACTAAAGTTTTTTTTTCTGGTAGATTAAATGCGACGAAAAAATATCTTTCGGTAAAAATCACATCGAATAAATTTGGTTGACGCGTTTCGAACCGGCCGGTGTGGTTCATCATTAAGTCACGATGATGAGCCACTGGCAGGCACCAGACAAACAACGTCGACAAATTTATTTGGATGTGTTTTCTTAGAAGTGTTTTCCTGATTATGAATCACGAAGAAATATTCCTAAGATTAAATATTGCGTGAAGGTTCTTTGTTACAAAACTACCATAATGTAAATACAGCAGGCACGAACGCGGGCTTGATAGACATGCGAGAACGGAAATGCCGTTGCACAAGATTGGGAAACCGATCCTTTGGAGATCGAGTTTGGCCGCCCTTGGGAGAAACCGACCTACGATTCATACAAGAAGACTTAACAAAGGAAAAAGATAGCAATGATCGACCTTTCCCGGCTACGCCGAGACAAAGAAACCAAAATCCCGCCCATGTTGTGCGGAAGTACCCGATGAGCGGAAACTAGGTTGTCCGCGAGCATGATCGAGAGACGGAGGTTCTTACCACCTGCAAGCGTATTCATCTGCATCTTCTTTCATGATGCCTTTGAGGACGCCATCCGAGTCGAGGCCCCGGCCATCTCGTTTTGTGCGTCCTCTGCTTGGCCGGGCAACGTCGGCCCCGACGGAGACGAGCAATTGGGATGGCTAGAGACGAGAGGGACGGAGGAGGCCTCGGGGGAGGTAATGGGAGAGGGAAGACTCTTCTACGGGGGTGACGCGTGATATATCTTTGTGTGATGGGGTTGACATGAGAACACTCGAAACGCGGGTCGGCCGGCCCGAGAGGACATCGGTGGGCGGGGGACGGACCATGGGATCTTTGGAGGGGATTGCGGCCTTTGGGAGGGTTAGCGATGGGGGAGGGTTTGGTTGAGCCAAGGAACGGGATGCCGATATCGCCTTCGACCTCGCCGCAGCGCGTCTCTGAGGACGAACATGATCCTCTTGGCCAGAAGACCACCGAAGACGAGCTGGAATGGGGTCGAAAATGAGGGCTGGAAACCGCGACTTAATCGCTTCGTGTCTACTTTGCATTCTATGTCGCATGGCATGGTGGCGAGCGGAGAGGGGAGCATATTGCGATGGAATGGGCGGTGGGAGTCTCAAAGCTACGATGAGGGCTGTGGCGATGGATTAATCGTGAAATTGTAGGGGGGGGAGAAACGACGCGCGAGGGCCACGGTTTGAGCACGAGAGAGGTTGATTGTTTGTACGAAGTGACTGCGGGAGAAATGAAGCCCACGGCAACGGTTCAAAGCAAGCTAAGAGAGTGCAACGGCCCGATATGGCGGATCTTTGGGTTCGGCGAGCACGAGGAGCATGCTGCTTTGTTTATAGGGGGGCGAGCCGAACAATCCGGAGACGGATTCCCACGGCCAAATGAATACCCATGTCGAAATGAGAGGCGTACGTACGGTGTGTCTTCCCGTCGCGGTGGCGGTTATTGTAATAAATGCGTGTACATGAGGCCATATAGCGCACACGCGAACTCCTTCGGGAGGCGCGTGAGGGCGAGTCTCATCGATGCACGCCATCAACCGCATCCGGCCACTACAACTAAAGTTAACAATAATACACACACATATATAAACACACACACTTTACGCTTGCATACAGAAAAATTTCATACTTAAACATATTAATTAAT
The DNA here is from genome assembly GCA_034641835.2 of Pinus albicaulis. Taxonomy (NCBI): domain Eukaryota; kingdom Viridiplantae; phylum Streptophyta; class Pinopsida; order Pinales; family Pinaceae; genus Pinus; species Pinus albicaulis. The sequence goes on from CM076582.1 coordinate 255,293,891, forward strand.
ATGAATATTCAAACCATTTATTTAAGTTATATATATATATATATATATATATATATATATATATATATATATATATATATATATATAATTTATGTAAAATTATATATAGTTTAAGATAGACATCTAAATATTGTATTTATTACTTGAAGAGTGAAGATATGAAATATCAACCAACGATGTTTTGTTAGTATATTTTTAATTGTTTATTTATATGGTTATTTAATTTTTGTTTTGTTATCGACATAAGCTAAAATTATTTTTATTATTTTTTAAGGACATGACTTACTTACATGTCTCTCATAGAATGAGTCTCTCGACTCAATTACATAGACATGATAATTCTCTTTTATTATTTAGTTTTCTTCTGGTTTAACAAATAGCTACACACTTTAATTTTCCATGTGCTTTAACCAATAACTTCACACTTTAATTTAGAAATAAGAATAAGAAGTTGTTGAGAGTTTGAGATAGCTAGTATAAGAGTCTACCAAATATAAGCTAATCAAACTCATCATATCACCTGAGAAAATTGTGAATATACTTTTATTTTTATTTATATATAAAAGTTAATAATATCACATGTGAAAATTGTGAATATACTTTTTTATTTTTATTTATATATAAAAAGGTTAATAATATCACATGTGAAAATTGTGAATATACTTTTTGTTTATATATTTATATATAAAAGTTAATAGAAACATATGAATGTTGCTATATATAACCTTTATAAAAGTTATATTAAATATTTTTAAAAATTATTTTGATATTTTAAAAATTATTTTTGATATTTCAAAATATATTTTTATTAAATATTTATATATTTTAATAAAAATAATTATTTAAAAAATATAGAAGTTTTACTAGATATTTATATTTTTTATAAAATAATTAATTAAAAAATAAAAAATAAAATTATATTTTTTTATATCATGTTGGAGATTCAAGTGTTTTTAAGTTTAATTTCTCATGATTTTTTGATCAATTATTAAGCATTGCATCTCTGAATAATTGTATTAAAAATGTTTGAATAATTATCGAATTAATTTAAAAAATTTTATTATGACAATAACAGTATAATTTTGGAAATTTTTCGTGAATTTTTCTGGTCTTATAATTTCTCTAAAATCTAGAAAAGAATGAAACATCATTAGCTTGATGGATAATTTAGCTAATTTTTTCCTTAAATTTAAACACTATAAACTTCCAAAAAATCACATTAAAAACATTTCCATATAAAATAAAATGTGATTTAGCGTAGTCTAAAAACCATAGCGTTTTCACCCAGAATCCGGCGATCATTTTTACAAAATTAAGCAAAAGATTTGCCCAGAAACTTTGTTTATGATTGTTAAATTTTGATATTTTGAGTGCCCTGAGGGTTTTGATAGCGCTGAATCCATTTCGAGCATCAAAAATGAATTTTTTAAACACTGTAAGCACATGATTTTTCTAATTTTGGTTAACGAGATTCTGACAAATTTTTACCGTCTGGGCGATTTCGCGTGCTCGGTAGACAACTCCCCTTCGATTTTTTACACTCAGCTTAAATCACTTAGCTACAATCCTCAAGATTACTTTATCATTATGCCACTCAAACTAGAATCACATGACTATACATTAATTTCTGTGGTTACGAGCTGCGTCTTAATTTTAACTCTAGTTTGGTTAAGTATGCCTAGCCTCTACGTATAAGTAAACGTTCCTAGACCTGCAATCGCTGGTACAGATTTTGTTCATCATTCTCCCTCTCATCTAATTATACATCTCGCTCCCCCGTCATGTCTAACAGAAACTTAATCTTGCTTCTTGTGTTGGCAATCTAGGCTTTAATGGACCACAGCGACAGTAGTCACAGTATACCAGAAATGCTGTTTCAGTTTTGTTTAAGAATTCAATTCTCTGAATTTATGGGATTTCACAATTATTTGAACTCTTGTGTTCCTTTTCTAATATGTCGTGCTCACTCATTTTGGCTAATGATTTTTGAATGCAGATTGGAGCAAAGTAGCAATAATAACGGGGGGAGCAGCGGGCATAGGAGAAGCCATCGTTCGGCTCTTCCTGGCTTACGGAGCCAAAGTCATAATCGCAGACATTGCAGACGAAAGGTGGGGAGAAAGCTGGTCGGATCGGTTTCTCCTCCGGCAACTTACGTGCGCTGCGATGTAGTGTGGGAAGACATCAGAGCTGCGGTGGATTTGGCCATGGAGAAATACGGTCAACTTGATATCATGTATAACAACGCAGGAACTGTCAGATCTGTTGCGGCTGACAGCGTGGCGGAGTATGAGATGGAGCAATTCGATCGAGTAATGAGGGTCAACGTGAGAGGGTGATGTTGGGCATTAAGCACGCCGCCCGTGTGATGATCCGCGGAAAAGGGCTGCATAATCTCTACTGCCAGCGTTGCAAGTATAGTAGGAGGACTTACACAGCGCATATGGCTTCGAGCATGCAGTGATGAGCTTGACGAAGACGGAGCAGCTGAGCTCCGGGGAAATACGGGATCAGAGTCAACACTGTGTCTCCCTTTGGCATAGCCACCAACCCTTCTAAACAATTACAGTAAACCTGGCAATACCTTGGCTGTTTCAGAAGAGGATAAGGTCGCCTTGGAGGGCCTTCTGCAATAGTACCGCCAACGAAGGCAGCAACTCTTAAAGCGGAGGATGTTGCGGAAGCGGGGCTGTACTTGGCGAGCGATGAGGCTAATATGTTAGCGGCCATAACCTTAGCAGTGGATGGCGGATTCACCGTTGTTAACCATTCGGCTGGAAGCTCTACCGTTGATGGTTGTTACTGCCAATTGTAAGTGAAGCAAAAGAGGTGCTAGAACCACCAAATATATAATAATATCAATGCATAGTATGTCCAACATCATCATCCACCGGTTTAAGTTTCCACATGAACCGTTGTAATTTGTCATTTCAGTTTACATATTGTCTGGTGTCCTACTGAGCTTTGTAATTTGATTTCAATGAAATAGCAAAATATGCTAATTTTATATAGAATGTATAAAGTAGTAGGTTGTAAGCTACTACTTTGGCCTCCAAAGAAAGATCTGAAAACACTGCCAATCATCATATGGCTTGAAAACAGCTTCATATTCAACGAGAGTAACCTTGAACTAGTATTCGATTTTCCTTGGTGGATGGATTTCTTCCCCACCACGGTTGATCCTTTGATCGATAAGGAGCCATGCTCTCTCGGTGTGTGCTTGATTTGGACAATATCGGCTTCTTGGTTACACTCTATAGATGTGGTGAAAGGATACAAAAGTGAAGGTGTTCTTCGAGTTCTTCTACAAGCGGGAGGCACCTTGTAATTGACCTTTCTAATTTTTGGAGCTTTGCATCATTCAATAGCTAGTTTGGAATCCCCATATATATTCCAGGCTTTTGAGACATCGTTCTCTTGCTAAGTTCATTAGGGTGGTGGTTGCCTTTACTTTATAAAAATATGTTTGGAAACACCTAATCCACATTCAAAGTTAAAAATATTTTTGGTAGCACCTAATCCACATTCAAAAAGTTCATTACGATGGTGGTATTTAAGCACAAAATTATATGTGGCGGCACCTAATCCACATTCAAATGAGATTGGCTTTTGTGTTTGAATTCTGGAATAATAATAATCCCCACATCACTCTATTTTTGAGTCTCTGCTTGCTTCCTCATCGAAGAATCCATGAGGAATATTAAAGTTTAGGATAGATGTCAAAGGGCTGGAAGAATCTGTAGGTATAAAAGTTTAGGGAGAGATGTGAGGGGTTGCTAGATTTCTTTATTTTCTTGCGTTGATAATTTTTGGTAGCAAGGTAGGCTCTCTTGAATTTAGGGAATGTTCAGTAGAGACTACTTTATCTTGGAACATGGCTGACCTCGTGAATCAAATTTCCCAGACAAAAAGGCGGCGAGAATGGTGGCTCTTTCAAGCCTCATTTATTTTAAACCGAGTTTCAGACTTGTTTCGATTGATTCTCCTTCCCAACTTCCTTTTCCACCACCGTGAGAGGTTGTCCGGACTCAACACTTCCTTCGTAAAGGGACAATTCAAGAAGAGATGCATGACACTTTTGGAGCTTTCACTTACATAAACAATAAATACGAGGTCCTTATCGAAGACCCCTTTTGTAGGTAATCCTTTGATTAGTTTAGGATCAACCATAGGAAAATTCTTGTTTTAGAGGAGGATCTGGGTTCCACATCAAGCATCATGAGGATGGAAATTAGCATTTGATTTATAGCGGTTGCTTTGTAAGGTCCTCCAATGCAGTACATTGCACATACTAAACAATCGAGGCTACTATCTCCCAACTGTCAAGGGTACCTTTTGAGACTCACATGAATTCTCCTACAATTTCATTTTCCGGTTCATCTCTAAAAGTCTGAGACCCGTGCTATTGTAGGTATGTTGGTCGAATAAGAATGACCTCTAAGATTCTTATTAAGGTCTCAACCCTTGAAGCCAACTTAGGATCAAGTAGATTAGAGGGTTGTTGAGTGGGTCGTGTGGGGTGGTGGCGCGGGGGGTCCATATTGCACAGATAAAGCTGCTATAGATACGATATCTTACTTGATTGATTTATTCCTTCAAAGAGGAGGCGGACGGGGTGAATTGAAAGAGGACATGTAGGGAGGAAGATAATCAATGAAAATAACTTTGGGCTAACAATGGCAGGTAGCTCAAAATTTTTAAAATACCAACATTCTTTCCTCGATATGTAATTTGAGAAGGATGTGAATCAATCTCCTTGGAGAAAATAACCATATAGGGGTACCTCTCCTCTCCAAGGCCAAATATCCAAGAGTGCAAAGGTTGTATGGGTAAGAGGTAAGCTTGAACAAAGTCTCTAATTGAAGTGGGTGAGGTCCAAATCAACTTGTATAGTGGCATGTGGAACTATGTTCTCCATATGATCATTTGTTAGAGCATGATGGTTGGAATTATCTCAATAAGTGTTGACTAACTCACACAAGTTTGGTCTATTTAAATATTTGATCCATATAATACAATTGTTCTAATAAGATAGTGAAAGAGTGCCATCGTGATAGATGTCTTGAAAATGAAATTGGGAGCATTTCTTTTCCAAAAAGCTAAAAAAGTGTATCCCTTGCATAGTTGCATTTGAAAGTTGGTCGAAATTGAAAGGTGGCATAAAAATTATAAATAACTTAATAAGAATAGGTAGGGGTGATCTTAACTCATTCTATTATGTTGGATAAATAGACCAAGACATAACATCTTTCGTTGCACTAAACAAAAGTATTATTAACCTTACTAATATTAACAACCCCAACTTATGAATGTCGGAAAAATAAGACAACAAATAAAGTTGTGATTGAAGACTCTCAAGAGAGAAAATTAAGATCAAATCGATCAATGAAAATAAGTACTTAGACCATGGTGTAAAATTCACCCTTCATTGGCATGTGTCATCTCCCTTAGAAAGAACTAGTCGAGCTCATGATTCAATGTAAATCACGATTAAGATGGGGAAACATGTGCAACCTTCTTTAGCCTCAACACTTAGAATAAGGAATAAGGAGAAGCCATCATGTTTCAAAATGGCCCCGGTAATTGATCAATAAAGCCTCATGATGGCGATGATGAGGGCTTGTGAGATACTAACATCTCGATCTATTGAAAGAAAATGCTTGGGTATGCAATCAAAGGCATTCTTGAAGTACCTGGCTTACCAATAAATCTTAGCACATTTTTTCTAGCTTCTTCAATGATAGCTTGTAAAGTGAAAATGTGGTCAATTTCTTGGTGGCCCTTTTCTAAGTCTACTCTCTAGCTCTAGATTACTCTTCTCTAAATTTTTATCCATGCATATCAATAACCTCATCAATAAAATAAATATTGTGTGTGCTCGATCACAATAGCGCTATTTTTTTCGGATCGAGAATAATCCTAGATTTATGAATATGAAGAATAATGTCATAGTCGGGGATAAAGGGAATATTCAATAACATATTTTCATTTCTATAAATTGTATTCTAATGCGAGGATCTTTGACTTGATACATCACAATACTGGTCATTTGTCTCAAATGTTGGGTTTCAAATATATTATAGGGTTGAGGAAATTGAGAATGATTTTGATAAATAATCGAGCTTCATTCTAACACATATTCCATCCAACCGGTATTTCAACTCAACCATTAAGAGCACAAAGCATTTTCTAGACAAGAATTCTAGAGCGAAAACCACAATTGGATTGGGTTTACCATTTATGGTGGTGTGAACCACTTCAATTTTCTCTAAAGTTTGTTTCCATGTTGAATTTCCAAGAAAGCATTATTGTTTCTCATGCTATAACAATTTTTAATTAGTGGGGGACATAAATTGTCTCTATACTATAATATTCTAGAAGTTTCATGGTTGATTTCACAGCTTCATGACATGACAATTGTACAAATTATTCTTTTCCATTGCTCATGATTGCAAGTTCGACAATTGTACAATTAGTCTTTCCATGCTCATGATCAACATTCCATGGATGAAAATGATTCTGAAGCCATGTAAAATTGTTGATTATTTCTTTGAATCAAAACAATAATCTGAAAAAATGAATCATATGAAGCCTAAATTTTGAGACATATATAGACTCATTTACATGCTTTACTATTTTGATATTTTTCATTTATCTCACTGTATTCTGAAAACTGCATATTTATGTCGTTTTCTCAAAGATTGTGAACATTCAGAATGTTATTAGGGTGAATGAATATTTCTTATTGACTTTCTGGAAACCTAATAATGTTTGTTGCTTCTACTTAGAAAATACAGAGACCATGAGGTGGAAATAAATTCAACTCTACAATTTCTGTACAACAATAAATTCATGCCCATTTTTTAAAATCAATGGTTTCTGTGATTATTCATTTCAAGATTTTTTTTTTAAAAATAATATCTCTTGACTATGTTTTTAGAATGAATCATTCAAATTACGCCCCTTCCCCTAGATAAATTGCAAGCTTAGGGGACTATCACCACTAATATGGGTAAAGAAATATTTTTACCCATGACTTATAAGTGCTCACATATGTGGGTTTGATGCTTTGCCCACCTAAGTGGACCTCTGGGGGAAGATCTTGTTGGGAACCGGCTACAATGAGAAATGCTTGTGGGTGATTTTTATGTATTTTAGAGAAATGTTTTGAAAAGGGTTTCCAACAAATTTTAAAATGAGACAAGATTTTTTCGTAACTTATGTATATTTGTAGAAAAAAAATTGTCATTTTAACTTAAATAAATATAAAAAACAATTTTAAATAGAACAACTTGGGAGGATCTATATGGCTAACAATATGATTTAAAAAATCAAAATAAATTTTCAATTCTATATATTCTCTCATAGAATTAAAAAAATTATGTTGAAAAAACAAAACACATGTTTTCAGCACAACAAGAGAAAATTTTGAGATTTCTGTGAAATATACTTTTAGAGGAGCTACCCTTAGTAAGGGGGTTGAATAGAGGGATCGACACACGTGGCAATCTTGGTGTATTAGTTCGATTTTGTCGCATAATTGGTGAGAGAAAATAGGAGAACCCATTATCATCGGTGCTTCATGTTTCATTCTAGGTTAGTAGATGTGCTTAAGTTGTTTTTTGTTATTTAATACTATAATTTACTTGATTAAAATAGGTTTCTTCTTTAGTCAACAATGGTTTGATAAATTTCTTTCAATTTTATTACTTTCGAGGGGGCCAATGAACAAGTAAAGGAGACGATGTCGAAAGCGGTCAAAGGCCTTTCTTGATGTAAACGAATCCCTTTGATGGCTTCCCTCGAGCCCCAAATTTCACCTTTATAATGGTTGCAATAGATACTTGCATAAGTACCAAGCCAACATATAAGTGACCAGCACCACAACGGGGATTGCTATCCAAAATCAAACAAATCATATTTATGATAGATCCCCCCACATCAAAAAAAAAAAAAAGTGGAGTGAACAACGCCTAAAAGCGATTTGAGCTTCAAATTAGAAAACGAGCATCAAATCGGAAAATGGAATAACTTCTCCTTATCCCACTAGGAAACTCACCTCTAATAGTAATAGTAGTGTAATTCTGAGATATCATGAGAGCATCAACTAAACTATTCAAGAAGACATGGCGATTATCCTATGATCATGTAAACGGAGGATTTTTAATGACTCTGAGAAAGTGAAGAAAGAGTTCCAAAATTGACTTTAGGTAATTGCAACAATTTGAATGGAAATGAAGGTACATTATCTGGGAAGAAGTTGAGATGTTTGGCACAATTTTATAGGTCAAATTTTATTCCTCGCCTCGGGAATTTTGAGGGGCCTCTAAAGTGATCTAAAATTTAGAGGCTATGGGACTTTGAGTGTGTACGAAGTGATATAAAATCAAAAATTCTTAAAAGCTTGTTTTTTGAGCGTACTTCATGTAGCTTTTTCCCTTAAGTAGTTTTGAGTAAAACTAAGGTTTTCTAAGCCATTTCAAGGTATAATTCCAACATACCTTTAGGATTTTTAGTTTTTAGGGTCTGATAATCTAGAACACCTTAATTTTTTTGGCAACGAACATTTTTTACTTAATTTATTTTTTAAAGTCCTTTGTATAAAAAAAAATGAGGAAATAATACGCAACTGTAGGTCGACTACGAAACTTTGTAAAGTATTGGGAATAAAAGGAAGAATGGAAATTTCCTATCAAATATATTCTGCCAAAAATCATAAATACCGGTATTGCTAAAGGAAAACACCTGCCAACATTGCATTCTTAGGTTTACGGTCATCGATGAAAATATGGAAAAAAGAAAGGAAATAACGAGATAGACGAGGGATTAAAAAAGAAAACATTTATCCATTTTGGTCGGTCATAAGTATTAACGAGAAAATAGTATGTGGGTTTTCGAATATCTACAAACTAAAATATTATTGTTCTTGATATGATTCAACAAAAATTCCTTATTTTTTCAATATTCAACAAGAAAAAATTTCGGATGCACAAGGGATGCATCATCGAAGACGATGAGAGAAGAAAAAAAAGTCTATTTGTTCATAACTCGGGGCACTAGCCAATTAATAGCGAGATAATGGAGGTGAGGATGAAAATAGGTCATAATTTAGGCATCAAGCAGAGATTCCAAAACAAATTATATGATAAATTAGGTCTATAAAATTATGGCATCCACATTCTTCGTGTATTTTTTGACTTAAAATGAGGGTGTATTGATAAACCAAAACGGAACCTGAAAAGAAAAAATTAGGGAATTGCATACCCTCTTGAACATCTTCTCCCGATTATGTGTTCGTCGAAGAGGTGAGATAATTTACCGTCGAGAGACGGTGGCACCACGGACGTTGTTGTTGTTGTTGTTGTTGCATCCACATGAAAATGTACCTTGACACCTGCGTCCGCTCTCTAAAGAAATTGTAATCGAAAAATGTTGGGTCGGACATGAATATGTCCTAGCCAACTTATGCAAAGCATAGACATGAATATGTTCATTGATGGATTTCTAAACACCAAACATCTACATCAAGTTTTCAAATATTAACCAACTTGTACTATCCTATTGTAGTTACACTTCCTTCTTAGAAAAATAACGGAACAAATAGGTCAGAAGTACATGGGTTATTCAATTTTCCACCAAAATATTTAAATGTAAACCAAAAAATCTTAAAAATTTGTGAGGAGACGAATGGAAACGGTGCCAAAAATTGGACCACGAACAATTAAACTAGATTAAGGCGAATATGAAAAAAATAAAACATAGGTCGATCACTTATTGACGGCCCAACAACGAAAATGATGGCTAAAGATGCAGCTATTTGAAGAAAAATTGGGATCACAATGTCTACCACGGGGCAATAATAAAAACTCTCTAAAAGAACTGAGAAGCAGACAAATTAAAATGAACGATGAAATGACTTAGATGGGGGAAGAATCCAGGAGTGAAACTTCAACATCAAAGAAGCCTATGATGACTTGGCATCTCCTAATCCACCCTCTCAAGAATAAATGGAATATACTATGGGAGAGAAATAAATGGCCCAAAATTTCCATCTTCCTTTGTACTACAATGCTGAAGATCATGACCTTTGGGAAAATTTAATAAAGAAAGGTTTCATCGGCCCCTTTAGGTGCATTCTCTATTGTGTCATTGAGGAAACCATCAACCATTTATTAAATGAATGTAGGTATATTAAAAACATGCGATTGGGATTTTTTGGTCTTGATACCACGAGAAAGAGACCATGCCTCCATTCAGCACATCGAACTTTGGCGATACCATCTCGAAACAACCCCCGATTAATAGGGCTGGAATCACCTCACGGGGATGATTTACTGAATCCCTATGGAAGAGCGGAATGCAAGAACATTTCGGGGAATTATCAAACTTTGGAAGAAAGAATTGTCTCTTGATTAGATGAACGATCGAGGAGAATCAATCACCACATCGAAATTGGGAAGCTCTGCCAACCCTCCCAACACAGGAAAATATTCATATCCTTTCTTTGTTGGACATCCCTATCTCCACTATTCCCCACAGTATCCTAGACCTCCACTAAACATTGCCTTGATCAATCTTGGCTCCCTCGATGCGGAACTTTGAAGCTAAATTATGATGGGGTCGCCAGGGGAAACACGGGACGACGGAGTTTTGGAGGCACCTTCGGGACTTCCGGAGGAAAATCATGCGAGTTTTATGTCGTAAATCATGGCCATTCCCTGTAATCTTGTAGAACTACAAGCTCTAGAATACATAATTGATATTTCTTGGGCCGACAACCACGGCACTCTTATTGTCGAGGAGAATCAACGGTCGCTACCCAAGTTTGTAGAAAAATCCAACACGGGAGAAAAAATATGCAAGTGTCGGACATGCGGAAGCTAAGTAAGATCCTCGGTAGGATTCAAACACACATTCATCACTCTAGGGGTATCACCTTTTAGGCAGTCCCGGACAATACGGCGGCCGTTGGGCGATAAGATAGCGATGCAAGGGTGGAGAGCTCACACGTAGCTACTCTCGACGACGGGACGAGATCCAATCGAGGACATTGAAGGAGAGTGTGTCATTGTAGGCGATATCACCAAGGCAGGGCATGAAGGGATTTATGAGCACAATGTCCACCTTTTGCGGAGCTCTAATCATGATGTCGTCTCACTTTGCATGATCATCGGAGAGGAAGTATCGTGCACATCATGCTAAGCCTCAAAAAGCATCACAGTACGGCAACCGCCTGGTACAACACTACCTCGGTGTTCATTACTCCCCTTTTGTCTTCTCCCCCTACCCCCTCCCCTTCCCATGCCTATGAATATGAAGCCCTATCTCCATTCTTTTCATTTGACTTTAATTGTTCGTGCGCGATACTCCCTCGCTTCCACCCTCCCTGGAAGCCATCGCCCAAAATATCCTTGATTGCCTTGCCAATCCCAACTTCTACTCTAATATGTCCACGCGTAGTGCTAATTCCTACGGTCGGAGGAATTAATCATGGTTGTGAAGCGTAGCGAGGGCTCATGCATCGCATTGGGCTTCTCCTAGTGACTCCCACCACGAGGGTGGAGTACGTGACTGACAGGCTACTATGAACTATGAGGTTGTGGTTAATATGAACACTCATAATAGGGTTGTTGAGTTAGAAAACCAAGCGAGAAATTTGGTTTCTAGCGGTGTCACTAAGGAGGTTGATGAAGACTTCAATTGGATTCTTGATCTCAACCTAACGAGGCTTCCAAGGAAAATTTGTTCGATAGGGTAGTCAAATTGCATTGATAGGCTAAAACCATGATAGTTCTTGTCATGCGAACGGGAGAGACCAATAACATCTTGAAAGGAAGGTTTGGATACTCTCTTGAAAGTTCACTCTTTATCGGCGTTGTTCATCGTTGCCACTTCCTCACCAGAGAAATTCTCCCATTACGCATTGTTAAGAGAGGATGGAAAGTGGTGGCAGCACGCCCCGTATCAAGGAGAATTCGGGGGGTGCCACCTGTGGCTTGACCCCGAGCCACTAATGAAGCACCACTAACGAGCGGCCAATTAGCGTCGAGGCTAAATTTGCGGGGATTATCTTGTAACCAACGACCATTTCGAAGATTTGTATGTTTTTTAGTCTTTGGTTCGACCTCATAATCGCTAATACTATGTATTCGGCTCTCGAGAGGCCTTTGTCCCTACTCGGCCAAACGGGTCACCAACCGACGGGCTTCTACGTAGCCTTTTGATTGACCAATCTACCCACATGAAGATTCAAGCTCACACGACACTTTGGGGAGTCTGTTCTCTACAATGGTCGAAATTTGTGTAATGGAATTACTAGCAACTCAAATCTTGCCATGATAAATGTTTCCCGAATTTGGTTGATGATGCATGTCGCTCACACCAACTACTTCGTAATGTAATTATTACGCCTTAGATTGTTAAAAGAAATATCTTATTCACAAAATAATAATAATAATAACTTATAGCTATACTTATTTGATATCATTAATATTTGGTATCCTTCAATTTTTATCCATATTTATATTAGTCGATTTTCAATTTTAATTAATATTTTATTAATCAATTGACCATATATCTATACACATAAAATATTGAATTAATTGTCTACCTATACTATTTTTATTATTATATAGCATTATCATATATTGAAATTAAGTTTTAATTGTGGATGTAAATTGAAATAAAATTTAATATAAAAAACATTATTTTATAATACAAATATAGATTACTAGTTTTAAAATTAATGATTCACACCGAATATGTCTTATATCCATGTTTTAGGTGATATCAAGCGTACTAGTTATCATACATTTTCATTTGCACGGTGAACGTTCTTTCCAAGAAATTGTTTGCATAGCAAGATGTCATCATATTTCCCCTTCGAATGATTTTCAGATTTAACTATGTCCTTGATGTGGAAGCTAAATGAACATGCCCATTTAATGCTACTTTGATGTTTTACCTCTAGAATTATAATCAATATTTAACAATAAAACCCTTTTTGGTTACCAATGATGTTTGGACACTAGAATTATAATCAATTTTTAACAATAAAACGTTGTTTGGTTACATATGTTTTTAATTCGGCGGGAAATCCAAAATCATGTATACAAAATATACATGTTCGTAGCAATGGACATTTAAATCTCATAACTTTTTCTTACTCAATATTTCGACATCAAAGTTAATCTTTTTTCTAAGAGGATAGCTAAAACCATTTATTGACATAATTTAATTCTTGTGTGACTATTAGATTCCAAAAAAGCTTTCAATTGAAGTGATATCTCACCAGATTTTTTGGAAGAAGGTTGAAATAATATAAAATAATTTTTCACAGAAGCACAAGGAATATAGGAAAAGGCTCCCTACACTCTTACGCTGGTCAAAATAGATATTATTTAGTGTGAATTGTTAATTTTTTACTATTTAAATTGCATTTTTGAATGTTATATAGATTACATAACATGTGTATTGATCCATTTTATATTAGTCCATATTAAAATGTACTTTATTCATAACTTACATTGGATATTTTATTCTACAAAACATTAAATTTTTTTAATATATATATCACTTATTAAAATATTTTTGAAAATCATAAGGTCATATATTTTTTTTAACTTCTAATTACTTTATGATATTGGGTTATATGGAAAACTAAAAAAAAAATGTAGCATATTTTTTTTTTCAATTTTATTACATGTCTCAATACTTTTTATTTAAAAGGTACATTTTAATTTTAAGAGAGATGGACATACTTATACGCAACCTTCACAAGGTTTAGTATAGACTCATTTTAATAGTATCTACTAAAAGCCTAGAAAAGAAAATTAAAAAAATACATGTCAGTTAATCCATTTTAGTTCTTGGTAAATATGTTATTAATATAAATCTATAGTGATAATTTTTCATTGTATAAATTGTATATTTGTATATTTTATCATTATTAATATTTTATATTAAAAAATTCAATAGGTTACACATTTCCTCTTATTAAGAAGTAACTACTACTTTACCTTTAATTACTTTTTCTTTTCTAGCTAAGGTTAACAATAATACACACATATATATAAACACACACTTTTTGTACATAGAAAAAATTCATACTTAAATATATTAATTAGTATGAATATTCAAACAATTTATTTAAGTTGCATATTCAAATATTTATAAAGAAATATATATATATATATATATATATATATATATATATATATATATATATATATATATATATATGTAGGTATATTATTTAGATAGACTTCTAAATATTGTATTTATTATTTGAAGAGTGAAAGTGAAATGTTAACCTTTGAGTTAATTGTTGTGTTAGTATATTTTGTTGTTTATTTATATGGTTATTTTATTTTTTTATTTTTTGTTTTTGAATGATATGAACTAAAATTGTTTTATTATTTTTTAGAATATGACATCTTACATGTCTCTCATAAAATAGAGCCTCTAGACTCAAGAATATAGGAATGATAATTCTCTTTTATTATTTAATTTCTAATTTAACAAATAGCTTCAGACTTATAACCAGTATGAGAGTCTACCAAATATGAGATTAATCAAACTCATCATATCACATGTGAAAATTGTGAATATACTTTTTGTTTATATTTATATAAAGCTAATAGTAACATATGAATGTTGTTATGTAACCCCTTTTGGAAAAGTTATATTAAACCTTTTTAAAAAATATTTTTGATAGTTTAAAAATATATTTTTATTAAATATTTATATATTTTTAATAAAAGTAATTATTTAAATAATAAGTAGTTTTATTAAATATTTATATATATTTTTATAAAATAATTAATTAAAAAATAAAAATAAAAAATTATATTTTGGGATTCAAGTGTTTTAAGTTTAATTTCTCATGATTTTTGAATAATCTACTTATGACTCATTGTATGTGGTGATGTGATGCTTATTAAAAAAATAATTTTGATGAATATGAATTAGCTTTAAAAATTTTATAATATACAAACTAGTAGTGTGATTTTTTGAAAATTTTTCTGGTGGATTTTTCTAGTCTTATAATTTCTCTAAAATCTAACGGAAATTCATTGAAATCACATAAATCACAAGCTTGATGGGTAACCCTATACGTCGAAATGCCCTAGACATTTTTAAGTCAAAAAACCAATTTAAATAACACAAATAAAAATTCAATCTAAATTTTTTTCCTTATCCTTAAATTTAAACGATATAAACTTCCAAAAAAGATCACACTAAAAACATTTCCAAATATTTCGATTTCACACACAAGCAAATCACATGACTACAATCCTCAAGGTTATACTACTTTGTCATTATACCCTCCAAACAAGAATCACACGACTATACATTAATTTCTGGCGTTGCGAGCTGCGTCTTAATTTTAACTCTAGTTTGGTTAAGTTTGCTAGCCTCTCCCGTATAGAGTAATCGTTCCTGAACCTGCAATCGCTGGTACAGATTTTGCTCATCATTTCTCCTCTCTCATCTAATTATACATCTCGGCTCCCCGGTCATGTCTAACGAAGAGATTAATGCAGCAGCTTCTTCTAAGGAGCAATTTAAGCTTTAATGGACCACAGCGACGGTAATGATCACAGTATACCAGAAATGTTGTTTCGGAATTCAATTCTCTGAATTTATGGGATTTAACAATTATTTGAAACTCTTGTGTTTCCTTTTATAATATATGTTGCTCACTCATTTTGGCTAATGATTTTTGAATGCAGATTGGAGGGCAGAGTAGCAATAACGGGTGGAGCAGCAGCGAGCATAGGGAGAAATGTCGTTCGGCTCTTCACAAAGCACGGAGCCAAAGTCATAATCGCAGACACTGCAGGCAGAGGTGGGAGAAAGCTGGCCGGATCGCTTTCTCCTCCGGCAACTTATGTGCGATGTGCGTATTTCTCTCAGAGCTGCGGTAGATTTGGCCATGGACAAATACGGTCAGCTTGATATCATGTATAACAACACCAGGATACCACCAACTTAGAGGCAGCAACTCTTAAAGCGGAGGATGTTGCGGAAGCGGGGCTGTACTTGGCGAGCGATGAGGCTAAATATGTTGTGACCATAACCTTGTAGTGGATGGCGGATTCACCGTTGTTAACCATTCGTGGAAGCTCTACCGTTGATAGTTGTTACTGCCAATTGTAAGTGAAGCAAGAGAGTGCTAGAACTACAAATATATAATAATATCAGTCCATAGTATATCCAACATCGCCATCCACCGGTTTAAGTTTCCATATGAACCGTTGTAATTTGTCATTTTAGTTTACATATTGTCTGTGGTGTACTATAACTGTAATTTGATTTCAATGAAATAGCAAAATATGCTAATTTTTTACATATAGACTATATAAAGTAGTAGGTTGTAAGCTACTACTTTGGCCTCGAAAAGATCCTGAAACCTGCGATCATCATATATGGCTTGAAAACAGCTTAATATTCAAAGAGAGTAATCTTGAACTGGTATTCGATTTTCCTTGGTGGATGGATTTCTTCCCCACCCACGATCGATAAGGAGCCATTTGATCGATAAGGAGCCATGTTCTCATCTGTGTGTGATTTATGAGACAATATCAGCTTCTTGGTTGCTTGTGTAGATGTGGTGAAAGGATAAAAAGGTTAAGGTGTTTTTTGATTTCTTCTACAAGCTAGAGGCACCAGCATGGTGGGAATACTTTCTAATTTTTGGAGCTGCGCATCCAGTCAATAGCTAGTTTGGAGTCCCCATATATATTTAGGCTTATGAGACATCGTTCTCTTGCTAAGTTCATTAGGATGCCTTTACTTACGTAAAAATATTTGTGGCAACACCTAATCCATTCAAAGTTAAAAATATTTGTGTAGCACCTAATCCACATTCAAAGTTCATTAAGGATTATGGTAGCCTTTAATTCTACAAAAATATATGTGAAAACACACAATCCACATTGAAATGAGATTGGCCTTGTGCTCGAGATTCTGCGGAATAATAAGAATCCCCCACCTCCCTCTATTTTGAGTCTCTACTTGCTTCTAATTGAAGAATCCATGAGGAATATTAAAGTTTAGGATAGATGTCAAGGGCCGAAGAATCTACGAGGAGCATTAAAGTTTAGAGGAGAGATGTGAGGACCAACTAGATTTCTTTAGTTTTCTTGCTTTAATACTTTTTGGTAGCAAAGGTAGGCCTCTTGAATTTGGGGAAGGTTAAGTAGAAACTAATTTTTCTTGGAACAAGGCCTCTCTAGGCCTTGTGGATCAAATTTCCCAAAAGACAGAGGCTGGCAGGGGAATGGTGGCTCTTTCCGGCCCTCATTTATTTTTTAAACGAGGTTTCAGGGTTGTTTGATTGATTCTCATTCCCAACATCTTTTTCCACCTTTGTGAGATTTTGAGGGTTGTCCAAACTCTACACTTCCTTCCATAAAGGGACAATTCAGAAAGAGATGCATGACACTTTTGGAGTTTCCTTACATAAACGGTAAATGAGGTCCTTATCGAGACGCTTTTGTGGTAATCCCGGATCGGTTTAGGATCGGCGAGAGGAAAATTCGCGTTTTGACGTGACTGAGTTCCACTTCCAACATCATGAAGTTGAAAGCATTCTAATTTAAAGCTGAGTTTTTACTTTGTGAGGTCCTCCCATCTTACAATACATTGCACATACTAAACAATCGAGTTATTGTCTCAACCTATCGAGTTGCTTTTATGACTACGTAAATTCTCCCTGGTCATTTTCAATTCATCTCTAAAGTCATGAGACCAATGCTATTGTAGGTATGTTGGTCAAATAATGACATCTAAGATTCTTATTAAGGTCTCAGCAGCAGGATCAAGTGGATGAGAGGGTTGTTGAGTGGGTGGTGGGGGGTGGTGGCACGAGAGAAGTCCATGTTCTTAGACCAGAGCTGCCTATAGACATTGTCTACTACACATGATTGAGTTCTTCCTTCAAAGGAGGTTGTCGAGTGAATTCAAGGGACATGTAGGGAGGAAGACGATCGATAGAAATAACTATAAACTACAACAATGTAGATACCTAATTTTTTTTTAAATGCCAACATTCTTTCCTCAATGTACTCGAGAAGGATGTGAAGCAATCTCCTTGGAAGAGAAAATAGCCATATGGGGGTACCTCTCCTCTCCAAAGGCCAAATCTCCGGGAATGCAAAGGTTGTATAGGTAAGAGGTAAGCTTGAACAAAGTCTCTAATTGAAGTGAGTGAGGTCCAAATCATCTTGTATAATGACATTTTGGAACTATGTGTACATTTATTGGAGCATGCGGTTGGAATTATCTCAATAAGTGTTCAATTGACCTCGGCCAAGTGTGGTCTAGTTGGATATTTGATCCATCTAATACAATTGGCTTAACAAGATAATTGAAAGTGTGACATCATCTATAGATGTCATAAGAAAATGAAATTGAAATTATTGCTTGCTTTTCCAAAATAGCTAAGGAGTGTATCCCTTGCTTAGCTGCATTTGAGAAGTTGGTCCCAAATTGAAAGGTGTCCTTGAAAATTATAAATAAATTAATAAGAATAGGTAGGGGTGATCCTAACTTGTTCTCCTCTGTTCGAGAAATGCAACCAAGACACAACATATTTGGTTGCATTAAAAAAATGTATTCTTAACCTTACTAAGAATAACGACCCCAACTTATGAATGTCAAATAAATAAGCCAACGAATAAAGTTGTGATTGAAGACTCTTAAGAGATGAAGCAATTAAGACCAAATCAGTCAAACGAAAATAAGTAATTATACCATGGAGTAAAATGCGCCCTTCATTGGCATGTGCCATCTCCCTTAGAAACTAGTCAAGCTCATGATTCAATGTAAATCTTGATTAAGATGGGGAAAAGAGTGCAACCTTGTTTAAGCCCACAACACTTAGAATAAGGCCAAAGAAACCACCATGCTTACAAAACCAGCGATAATTGATCCATAAAACCTCATGATGCCGTAGGTAATGAGGGCTTGTGAGATACCAACATCTCAATGTTTGTTGAACAACAAGTGCTTGGGTATGGAATCAAAGGCCTTCCTCAAGTACACAAAAAACAAAAAATCTTAGCACATTTTTTCTAGCTTCTTCAATGATAGCTTGTAAAGTGAAAATGTGGTCGATAAGCAATGGCCCTTTTTTAAGCCTACTCTCTAGTTGTGAGATTTCTCTTCTCCAAATTTGTTCATCAGTACATATCAATAACCTCATCATAAAAAAAAAATTGTGTGCTCAATCACAATAGCACTCTTATTTTCAGATCAAGAATAATACTAGATTTATGAATATAAAGAATAATCTGTCATGACCAGGATAAAGGGAATATTCAATATCATATTTTCCTTTCTATAAATTGTATTCTAATTTGTGGATATTTGACTTGTTGTGTCTAATGTTAGTCATGTGTTTGAAAAGTTGGGTTTCAAATATATGATGAGGTTGAGACTTGAGAATGATTTTCATAAATAATCGAGCTTCATTCTAACAAATATCTCATCCATCCAGTATTTCCAAGAAAGCATTATTAATTCTCATGCTATAACATTTTTTAATTAGCGGGGAACATAAATTGTTTGTGTATACTATAATCTTCTAAGAAGTTTCACTGATTTCTGCTTCATGACATGACAATTATACCAATTAGTCTTTTCCATTGCGCATGATCAAAAGTTCCATACGTAGGAAATAAATTATGAGTCACTTAAAGGTGTTTAAGTTGTTGATTTTGGAATCAAAACAAGCAATGAAAAATCAATCATATAGGCTAAGCTTATTGAGGTTATATGTCAAAGGCTTGAAAACATGTGATTTTACTATTTTCAAAATGCTTTTATTAATTTATTTCTCGTAGAAATAAATATATGTTGGGCCAATTTTGTCAAGATTCCTTATGAAACTCTTCAAGGAAATTTAAGTCAGGATTCATATCAAGATCTCGTTGACTTTCACCAAGCCTAATAATGTTGTGGAACTACTGAGAAATGTAGGGCCAACATGGACTCAGAGATAAGTTAAATTAAGAATTCTCATTGGAACGATAAATTCATTCCCATTTTCGAAAAATCAATGGTTTACCAGCAACTATTCATTTCAAGGTGTTTCTTGAAAATAATATCTTTTGACTATGTTCGAATATAGATCATTCAAATTACGCCCCCTTCCCCTATATAAGTGCAATCTTAGGGGACTATCACCACTAATATGCGTAAAAGAGAATATTTTACCCATGACTTACACAAGTGCTCACAGATGTGGGTTTGATGCTCTGCCCACCTGAGCAGACCTCCAGAGGAAGATCTCGTTGGGAACCAGCTACAATGAGAAATGTTTGTGGGTGATTTTTATGTATTTTAGAGAAATGTTTTGAGAATGTTTTCCAACAAATGTTAAAAATGAAGAGAATATCTTACCATAAATTATATATCTTTGTAGAAAAAATAATTTCATTTAGCAAATCAATATAACAAAAAATTTTAAATAGAACAACATGAGAGGATCTATATGGCCAACAATATGATTTAAAAAATCAAAATAAATTTTCAATTTTATATATTCTACTAAGTGGAAACAATTACGTTGAAAAAACATAACACACATGCTGTCCCGCCATAACAAGAGAAAATTCTGAGATTTCTTGTGAAATATCCTTTGCATGACCTACCCTTAGTAAGGGGTTGAATAGAGTGATCAACACACTGCTGGTAAGAACTATTGGTGTATACGTTGGATGTATTGGATAATTGGCTAGGAAAATAGGAGAACCCATTATTGTCAATTCTTCATGTTTCATTATAGGTTCATAGATATGTTTAAGTTGTTCTTTTATTTAATACAATAATTTAGAATAGTTAAAATAGGTATCTTCTTTAGTCAGAAATGGTTTGATAAATTTATTTAAATTTTATTACCTCTGAGAGGGCCCCATGACCAGGAAAAGGAGATGACGTAGATGCAGATGAGAAACACCACTAGTACTATGAATCCCTTTGATAGACATCCTTCCCTTGAGCCCCCAAATTTCATAGAATGGCTGCAATAGATACTTGCAGAAATACAAATTGCATGCCAACATATAAGAATTCAAACATTTCACAACGGGAATTACTCTTCAAAGTGAAAAAAATCATATTTATGAGAGATTCCTCTCCCCCCCACCCCCCCATCAGAAAAAATGGAGTGAACACCGCCTAATACAATTCACCCAAAACTTCAAATAATAAAACTAGAGCATCAAATCAGGAAAATGGAATAAGTACTCCTTATCCCACTAGGAAAATCACCTCTAATAGTAATACTAGTGTAATGCCTAACACATATCACTGACAGCATCAACTAAAAAATTCAAGAAGACATTGCAATTATCCTATATGATTATGTAAAAAAGGTTTTAAGACTCTATGAAAGTGAAAAAGAGTTCAAAAATGACTTTGGAAATAATTGAAACAATTTGAATGGAAATGAAGGTACGTATACAGGAAAAAAGTTGAGGTGTTTGGCACAAATTCTGGTCAGGGATTTATTCCTCCATAAATTAGAAATTTTAAGAATCTTGTGATCCAAAAGTTTAGAAGACCCTTATGACTTTGAGTGTGTCTGAAGTGATAGAAAATCTTTAAAATTATTAGAACTATTTTGAATTGTACTTCATGTAGTTTTCCCTTAAGTAGATTCTAAATTAAAACTAAGGTTTTACAAGCCATTTGAAGGGTATAATTCCAACACCTTCGGGAGTTTTTTAATTTTTAGGGTCTATGAAGTGATCCGAAACCTGTAGAATTTTTGGTTCGAATTTTTTTTTACCAACCAAAATTTTTTGCTTAACTGATTTTTTCAAAAGTCCTTTGTATAAAAAAAATGAGAAATAATCATTTGGAACCTTGGGTCAACCTCTGAATATTTGTAAAGTATTGGGAATAAAAGGAAGAAGGGAAGAATTCTATCAAATATATTCCTACAATACAATCATCAATGGCCAGGTATTGTTGAAGGAAAACACGTGCAACATTGCAGTCTTAGGTTCATTTCCCATCTATGAAAATATGGCAAAAAATAAGCAACAAATAGACGAGGGATTAAAAAAGTAAAGAATTTTTTTATCTAATTTGGTCAATCATAAGCATTAACAGAAGATAGTATGTGGGTGTTCGAATATCTACAAATTGAAAGATTGTTTTGCTTAATATGATTGAACAATAGTTCCTTATTTTTTCAATATTCAACAAGAAAACATTTCAGATGCACAAAAGGATGCATCATCAAGGGCCAATGGGAGAAGGAAAATTTTCTATTAATTCATAGCAAAGGGGCACTAGCCAATTAATGGCCCAACTAATAGGTGAGGATGAAAATTTGTCATAAAGAATACCAAAATATTCCCAAAACGTTATATGATAAATTAGATGCAGCAAAGAATTGTAGCATCACATTCTTAGCATGGTATTTTGGATTGAAAATGAGGGTGTAATGATGAACCAAAAAATACATAGAAATAAAATTGGAAATTTACATGCCCTCTTGAACATCTTCTCCAGTTTCACACTCGTAGAAGCCGAAATAATTTCCGGTTGAGAGCGCGGTGGCGCCCGAACGTTATTGTTGTTTTTTGTTGCCTCCATATCATCTTCCACCTTGACATCTCGTACGCTCTACGAAGGGCTGCAATCAAGAAAATATTGGGTCATATCACAAATAAGAGAGCATATATATGTTGATCCAAGGAAAAATTTGATAAAGTCATAAATTGTGGGCAATAAAAACCTTACTCCCAAAGAAAACAAGGCATACTTTGCGATCATGCGAAAGTGGAATGACCTTCCCTCTCTGACGTAAAATAACTCTTCAATCTCCATATTTAGCAATGATAACTTGACATGACCCCAAAATATAAATCACACGGCGAGTCCTAGTTTTAGGGGAAATGACCTGCGAAACATTCTATGTGGCTTCCCCTCCTTTGTCTCTTACGGTAGGCTCTGACCAACTTCAACATCAAGTTTCTTGAAGCAACTAATCCTTTTCCCGAGGTAAACCATTGCTATTACTACAATCGATGTTGATACTCACCATTCATTGCGACATCTCGACCTCTGTTACAAGCTTGAAAAAAAATTAAAATGAAATAGTTAATTTAAAAATGAAAAAAAATATATATGCATGAGCGTCCCCACACAGGCGTTTACTTCAGACTCTCATTCCCTACATCTAGTCGGTTGGAGGTCTTGTGGCATGTTTCTCTTCATTCCTTACATTTGGCCATATGGGGTGGTTGTGGCATGTTTCCCTTCGAAACATTAGAGTTGAGTGAGCCCTATAAAGGCTTGTTAGAGCAAGATTAAGGGACATAAAAAGTGAGTAATTATTTGAATTACTTTAAGGAGTTGTTGGCAACTAAGTGTAAGAATTTGAAGACCATACAGGGTTTGGAACATGTAACACAATTTCAATACATTGGATATTTTCAATCACTAGTGGTGTTCTTTGAAAATCTGAATGTATGGTAGAGAAGAGAATTCAAGGTTTGGAGAAAATGATGCGACTTCCCGAACTAGACGTTTCTTACTTCTTTTGAGTTAGAAGAGTTTTCAAACTTTAAATGTTTTAAGTCTTTGATGAGGTTGGAGGGATGATATTGTACGAAGGCTGAAGAATAAAGGGTTGGCACAATTGGCACAACTTTGAGAACTAGATGTTTCTTTCTACTCTATTTTTCTTTACTGCTATGAGTTAGAAGAGATCCCAAATGTTGGATATTTGCAATAATTGATGGTGTTGAAGGTGCCTTCATGAGAGAAGTTGAATAAATTTTGGAACTGAAACACAAGTCCCATTTGGGCCACCAAGAGATGCTATATTTGTAGTAATCGGTGGTGTTGAAAGCCTCTACAAGAGTGAAGCTAAAGAGATTTTGGGACGACACAGAGTCTGAACCAAACGTTGACGATTAAATGACAGAGACAATATTCACAGTTTGATAGCTTCGTAGGCTGTTGCATTTTCTATTTTTATTTTGTTTTTTAACACTCATGATAGGATAATAGAAAGATAAGGGTGAGTTTAGGAATGCGTTTGAGGAAGAAGAAACATGGAGGGCAGGTTCGTCTTTTTTCAAGACGGGGAGCATCGAACTTGAAAGTAGTGCCCCTGGATGACTTGATGTTCATGAAGGCGATAATGCGGATGATGAGGATGACGAGCTCGGGGATGAAGAACAAGATGACGAAGGGTTTTAGAATGACAAGAAGAAGGAGGTTGAGAATCATGTTAAGGACGATGAGTTGTCAAAAAAATTGCGGAGTTGTCAATAATTAACAACGAATCATCCTTGCGGTAATTATCTTTGTATGATGTCATCTGAGATCTCTATATTGGAGGACGATGAATCTCTACAGTGTCACTAAGAATAAACCCACAATAAAATGCCTATCAACTTAAATATGTTATTTAAAAAAAACAACAAAATTTAATTTATAATCTAGGATGAATATAACTTCCTATTTTATTCCATTGTAACTACACTTTGGTATGTAACGATGTTAGATATTGGAGGATAAGTATCTTTCTCATCCCCTAGTGTCGGGATTCTCCATATTATTATATGTATAAGCACCAAGATGGAGTGTTCCTTTGGGAAACAATTAAGCATAGTTTCCTTGAGTCATATCCTAAATGTATTGAGGCTTATATTTTGAGGTCTGAAATTTAAAATTCATTATCATCTTGTGTGGGAGTAATGTTACCCTTTAATCCAATTTTCTTGGCCCTCGACTTGTTATTAAAACTTATTCACGAACGATCAATCGACCAATTTAACTAAACTAAAATGATCAAACTACATAAATACTCAATACGATTACAATCTAGCTTGCTTTTTGAGCCATAAGAAAAATATGAGCATTGAAACCACCACATTCTTCTGCCACAAAAACAATGTGATTGTGCATAAACCCACTATTTATCACATTATTCATGAAATAATTTATCGGTGATCACTGATTCAAGCAATCAAGGCTAACAATGATACATAAGAAATTGTAGATCCTCTAGTAAAACAATCAAATTCCACTAAGTGAATAATCAATTACATTCGTTTACTCATAAAATTCAAGTGAAGGAGAAAAAACACACAATTAACACATCAACCATAAACAGGATATTGGAAAACATAGTCCACTCATTCTTTGTTTCCATAGACATAAGATATTAGATTGTCAATTGTGTGCATAATAGTCAACATCACCATTTAGGCATCAATTAACATTCAAGGGTATGCAAGAGCTTATACCATAAATATGAAATGAAAGAAACATCACATTTCATAACTCAAAGATATAACTACAAAAGACTTATTTGAGTATGTTAAGATGGTTGGAAACTTAAGGAGGGAATTCAACTCTCCACCCAACCATAGGCTATCTAAACTACAATTTTTTTATAGTTGACCACCCACAGATTAAGATCCAAGGAGTCTACGAGGATTCTTGCTCGAGAAGAATTCGGAACTCAATCATGGTAGACATCCACTGAAGATGGAGTTCACTATCTTGGTGGTTTATGATTTCTCTCACAGTAGTAAGCACCATAATGACTCACTTGTTCTCTAAGTTCAATCCTGAGAGGCTTCATCTAAGGTCTCGATGGGATATTTCTCAAATCCGAGGATATTAAATCCACTATTTAGATGGTTTCTACTTTGTATTCTAACATCAAGCAACGCAAGAGTCTATAAATGGTTTATTAACTCTTCCCGATGGCACCACTACTGCCTTATATTTCCTTCTCCAAGAGGTTTAACAACCATACAACAAGCACCATAGTGATTCGATTTATCCGGCCAAACTTCCCATGACCACACGAGGCTTAGAAAAGACAATCTGGGGGACACAAACCACATCGATACGGGAGTATCATCCCAAATAATCGATCACTAGGCTCGGTAAGAACTACAATGTTTCTCATTTCCTTTACTCCGGTAGTTCATGCTTTCCACTAGACATTATCTTCATCTCCTCTTTTTCCTCACATTGAACCCAAATTTTTCTCTTAGTATAATGGATCTCCCCAACCTCGATCACATGAGGGGGCAACATGGATGTGTGCAATCCTTTGCTCATGCGTCCAATCCCATCTCTTCAATTTTTGTCGGCACTAGTGTTTGAGTGATCCAAAAGGGTGTTGAAGAAGAATTTAAAGAGGTCGGCCCATCGTATGCTCAAAACACCTGACAAGCCACGCCCCTTAGGATTTGGATGTGTATGTACCTCACGATTCCAAGAACCAATCACATTGGATATTTAATTTTCAAGTATCGACCAACCATGACTCTCATGTTGTTGATACACAATTATGTCTCATACATGGGGTGAAGAAAAAGGGTTATTATAGTGCGAGAGAGACTCTTTAAGAAGAGATTATTCATCCCATAACTCCAATTTCTCGATGGGTTTTTACCTTTAAGTTCGAAATTCCTAAATTCGGGATCGAGGTATCACGATTGAGCTAAATTATCCTATTAGACATCATCGGGTTTTTTTTTGGGACAAACTTTGCACTTTGGATATCACGATCTATCCTTATAGCTCGTACTGTATACTTAGACATAATCTCTACAGCAGGTGATTCCTTTCTTGCATAGTGGCTAGAATGTATTCTACCTCTATAGTTAAAGAGCCACTATGATACATCTTTTACTCATCCTACGCATTTTAGCACCTCCAAATAGGCTAAACACATACCCGATTGTAGATCTTCTTTGGTCGAAGATCTCCGGCTAGTCTGCATCAACAAAACCACAAATGTCAAAACTCTATCCAATCTTTGGTCTTCACACAGTAGCACAAACCATAATCACTAGTGCCACGCAAATATCTGAAAACCCGCTTCCGCATTGTCTAATGCTCCTTCCATGGTTTTGACATAAGCTTGCTCAATACTCCCAACGCATGTACGATGTACGATGCAATGCAAAAAATTTCATACATCGGGCTACCACTTCTTGCACTTGCATATGGAACACAAGACATACCCTCCTCTTCTTCTTTTGTCTTGGGACAACTGCATTCGTGGGAATGGTTACACCTACATGAATAGGAACCTTCAACTGGTTTAATATCTACATATTGAACCTACTGCATAAGTGTGTCTCGGCACACTTCCTTTGGTTTAACTAGAGCTTCCTCTTTGCCTGATCTCTCTTAATTTCCATGCCCAAAATATAGTTTGCAGCACCAATATCCTTCATGTTGAATTTGGAGAACAATTCCGTCTTCAAATCCTAGATATTTTCTTTGTCATTTCCAATCAGCAACATATCATCCACATACAAGACCAAATAAATAACACGGTCACCAATTAATTTAAAATATACACATTGATCCTCTTTGCTTATGGTGAAGCCAAGTCCCCGTATGTAGGTATCAAATTTTTGATACCACATCCTTGTGGAATTGGTTCGCCGTCTGAGAGACCTTTTTATGTATACCGATTGTTTATTACCCTTCACCATAAAGCCTTCGGGGTTTCTTCATGTATATCTCCTCTTGAATCCCCGTGAAGAAATGTTGTCTTCACATCCATCTGTTCTACCTCAAAATCAAAGGTAGCAACAACAGATAAAATTAATCTAATAGAAGTAATCTTGGCAACAGGGGAAAAAATATCACCAAAATCAATTCCTGGCACTTGAGAATAACCCTTTTCTACCAATCGAGCTTTGTATTTCTCCACCTTGACTTCTACATTCATCTTCTTCTTAAACAACCATTTTTATAAAATTAGGCCTTCAGTGAGCAACTCCCACCGGATCCATGCCTCATTTTTTTGCAAGGATTCCATTTCATCAACCATGACCTCCTTCAAGAATTTTCCATCCACATGAATCTACTTCCTCCATGACGGATTACGGGATCATAATTAGTTCTAGTTAAAACAAAATTTGAACGAAAGTAGATGGACTATACCTTTTTCGTTGCCTTCTTTCCTAATTGATCTTCTCATAGGCATTTGGAAGTTTGTAGCTCTTCCTCTTATGAATCTTCTAATACCCATTGTAGAGTCTGATTCATCCTCCTTTAGCTCAAACTCTATCTTCTCAGGTTCCTTTGGTAGGAATTCACGTTTAACAATATCTTTCACCTCTCTAAGAACCACATCTCGGTTGTCCACAACCTTGCTTGTTTCTAGGTTCCAAAGCTTGTAACATTTTTAACCATCCTTATACTCAATAAAAATTTCTTCAGTTTATTGTCAACAGTCCTTTCTCCTTTGGAACATGTACATATACATCACATCCCGATTACCCTCATATGTGAAAGAGAGGGTATATTTTACCATTCCATACCTCATGTGGAGTCTTATCCTCCAATCCTAATGAAGGTGATCTATTAACCCGGTACATGGAGTCTCCATTGCTTCTGCCTAGAATTCATGTCCTAACCATTCCCACTAATCATGCTTCTTTCCTTTTCCATCGACGATACATTCATTCATTTTCAACTCTATTTTGATAGGGTGTGTATGGATTAGTCTTCTGTCATTCTGTCTGAAGCTTCTTACATAATTATTCAAATTCCTTCTTCAGCTTCATCCCATCATTATCTATCCTCAACATCTTTATCTTCTTCTCTGTCTTGTTTTCCACGGAGCCTTAAATTCTTTTCGTCGAAAAAGACTTCAAATTTCTTCCGTAAAATATATGTGTATTCCTTGAGAAGTCATCTATGAATGAGACATATTATAGATTTTTACGGTGATGGAACCGACATAGGTCCAAACACATCATTATGCACAAGCTCTAATATCTTGCTCACCCTCTTAGCACCGAAGGAAAGCTAGCCGATTATGTTTTATATACAATGTTCACGGAAATCGAAATCCGGAGAGAAATTAAGTATACCTTATATAATACCATTTCCATGTAGTATCAGAAACCCTTCACTCCAATATGTCCAAGCCTTTCATGCCATAGCATGGTCTTTTCTCAAGAATTTGCTAGCCTTTCCCATCACTTTCGGGAACCACAAAACATTTTGCACCCATCAATAACATTACTGACTTATACGTGTTCCAACGAGCTCCTACTGAATTAATACAGTTCTCCTCGAACCATCTTACCGAGTATCTTTCTCGAACACTATTTTTACACTGCATCGTCCTGCCCTTCAATCGTTTACGTGTAGGAATATGAGCCTGGAAAGTGTTTAATCCTTCCACTGTACGGCTTTAAACCTTGTGACTTTTCCACGTCGCCGATTTTGGTCTTCCTATCATCCCCTGAAAGACATCACCACCATAATACTTCTCATTCTACTTAAAATCACTCCCTATGAGGAGGTGAAGTGAAAGGATGCACCTAAGTACGATCAACCATGCCTCATGATCTAAATGTGTATTTGAAGAAGAAGCCAAATACACATCCCCTCCTCAAAGGTGGTTTGCCTCTGTAAGAAGGAGAATCATCATATCCCTTTCCTTTCTCGGGAGCTTCATATTTGCAATCACGCAGTGCCCTTCCTTTCGCATTTCTAGAACACCTTTATAAACTTTCCTAGAGATTTGAGTCTCCCTCTGAATTTAGATCTCCTACTTAATCAAAACCTTATTCTTGTTTGTAAATTACTTGTGACCTTCCTGAAAAAGATAGGGCATCTCCATTATGTCCCTCCATATTTCTCCTCATCATTTCCTCTAAAATGTAGAAGTGAAAATGTCATCCAAAATTCAAGGTAGTTGTATTGCAACACCTATTGCAACTCTTGATTGTCCCAGATACGTAGAGAACCTAAGCGGTATGTCTTGTCTTAGTTTGTATCAGCAGGATAACGTTTGACTTACCACAATATTGAAGGCATTCATATGCTTTATCACCGAGTCCATCCTTCATCGTCATGTTATACGGCTCTTTCGTAGGAACAATTTATTTACCGGAAGACTTGGGTGGTACAAAGTCCCTAGCTTGTCCCACAAAGTATTCACCATAGCTTCCTTAGATACATTCAACAATACAAAAATAAAAACACCAGCTAGTATTGTGCTCTTCCATATTAGATCCAACTTCTTGATCTTCATATGACATTGTCATTGGTTTAGTACGATTTTCCACGATCCACTAATCTTTATCCACCGTGAGATCCTCCATCTTTGAGATTCCACAACCCAAAACTATGACCATTAAATTTCTCAACCTCTATCTTTCCATTGCTCATCATCTTCTTTCATAGCAAGAATAGTCATACGGATCTCACTAAACGAGGTCTACCACAAGCCCGAGAAAAGAACTCCTCAGCAGCAAAGGTGTCCCCTTGAATCCGAAACGACTTCGATACGAAATGTAGGTTTTTAACCTTGTAAAGAAATTATTTGCAAACAAATCTTAAAAACTAGAAAATAAACAATAGCGAGAGAACAAAACATAAAACATATATATACAGAGATTTTCCCTTGGATCCAAAATCGGGACTACCAGCTTGATTTTTCATTATATTCCTTTTAGTGTTACAACGCATATATACATGCCGAAGAATTCATAAAATCCAATCCATTAACCCTTGATTATAACATAATTGTAGTTTCCTTGACCGGATCTACAAAATACCAGGGGACAAAAACAATCATGCCCCAAAACCATGTGCAAACCCATGCATAAAACCATGAAACGGATACCCCATCAAAAAAAATATGGTCCAAAAAAAAAAATTCCCAAAACTTGCTCCCGGATCCTAAACCCCCTATTGCCGGCGCAATGTACGAGCCGGGCCCGTTATCCCTCTCCCTGTGACACCCACATACGTGCGGCCAATCGTGGAAATAATATAACACATACCCAAAAAATTCCACTAAAAATGGCTTGGGCATTAACTATACATAAATCTCAAGTCACGGCTACCAACAACGATAGACATTGGAAAAATTGAACGAAAAGGTCTCACATTCACAACAATTTCGAGAGTCCCTTCACTAAAAAATCATTGAATTTTCCCTGCATTCACTTTCGATCGTTTCATGAAAATGAAAGACAACAAAAATATTGCTTGCAAAAAACACACAGAAGAACTTCTTCGTTCAATTTCTCCTACAAATAACCAACTTCATTCCATATCTTAACATCTCCTAAAGGTTTTCACATATTATCAAGTCCAAAATGTTTTGATAATGTATAATTTCTACCTATTAACAATAATCTAATTTACTCATTATTAATACATGGTTGAAAATATTACTGATCCGGATTTATGCAGGAACGCAATAGAATAAACATATAACCATAAATACAGATGTAGCGGAAATAACACTTCATTTCATTAATATCAAAGAAATGGAATTTTCTTACAGACAGAATGGAAATAAAACTAGCTAGGGCGCTGGTAGCTATCTCTGAGAAGAGATGTGGTGGCTATAGACCTCTGAATTGAGTTACAATGAGGCTCGAGGGCCTATTTATTATTGAGAAACAAGGGAGAACCTAAACATCCAAAAACCTAACCCTAGGAGATGAAGCACCAAAACTATGGGCCCCGTTTGGGTAAATTGGTGTTTCAACTTCCCAGGGACGTAACTTTGGCATACTATCTCTGTTTGATGCACATGATAAATCATTAGAAAGCTCTATTCGAGGAATAAAAATTTCAAAACGGAATGATAAAAAACGTCTTTTAGACCCCTCAGCAGCTTCGAAAGTTTAGGACTGAAAAGCGCTAAAAATAGTAATTTACAGAAGCTGAAAAATGAAGAGACAATGGTGAGGGCCCAAGTGGAATAGGTGGGTGGCCACCAATATCCACGGATCATTCCTCCCCCTTAGGAATCAATGATCCCCATTGCATTGAGTTCCTCCATGAGATGAGTAAAATTCTCCTGAACTTGGTCCATGGTGAACCACTTGCCTTGGTGCATGAGTTGGCCAGCTTTGACAACCCAATATAGTTGGATCTTCTATTGGCGAGTGTTCTTGATTTGCATGTCCATGATACAATCTGTGGTGGCCTGTTCCATGCAGTCTTTGTTTAACTCTGTTGTTGTGAGTTGTTCTGCAATGTTAGAGGTGTCCAGTAGAGGTGGGAAGTAGGGACGAAGAAACGATCTGAAGGCCAAGGTCTGAGACCAAGGAATGGAGGAATACTAAGCTCGAAGGCATTGTTCCCTACATCCTTGGTGACAGTGTACGGCCTGTATCGGAGTGGGCGAAGCTTGCAGTGGGGTCTAGTGAGGCGCTCCTTCTGCAAATGTAGCCAGACTTTGTCACCCACCTGGAAGTTGTGTGGCACCCGGTGTTGATCATGGCGCTGCTTGTACTTCGCAATTGCTCTGTCCAATATATCATGAACCTGTTAGTGGATGTGTTGAATGCGCTCGATGAAGCTACTTGCTTTGTTAACTTCAAACTGGACATGAGCTGAATCGGCCTGAGCAGCTGCAAATGGCATGGCTATGTCAATGGGACATAGTGGTTGGAATCCCAAGCCCACCTGAAAGGGGCTATGGCCCCTTGAAGCGACCCTGTTATAACTATGTTGTACATAGGGAAGCTCTCATCCCATGTGCATGGATGCTTTGAATTGTACATGCGCGAGAATGTGTACAATCATTCTATTGACGACCTCTATACGGCCATTTGTTTGGGGATGGAAAGAGCCTGGCAGACTTAGTGAGCTTGTGTCCAACATTGACTGTTTGGACTTAAAATGATTTGAGGAACACACTATCTCGCCTACATGGATAGATTGTGGGATCCCAAAGTGCACCCACACTCGTTCAAAGAAGAGTTTAGCAGCGGCTTCTGCTGTGATATTCTTCTTACAGGCCGCCATAATGGCCATCTTCGAGAATCTATCAACGACCACGAAAACACAGTCATTTCCATTCTTAGTAGAAGGCAGGCCTGACATGTAATTCATGGAGATGGATTCCCAAGGTCGACTAGGGATAGGTAGTGGAGTATATAGGCCTTGCTTCTTGATGGTCGATTTGGCAATGGCACAAGCAGTGCAGGCTCTGATGTGCTTCTTGACATCCTTTCGAAGGTTCGGCCAGTAGAAATACTTTTGTAGTATTGCTACTATTTTCTCGACCCCGAAATGCCCAGCGACTCGACCGTAGTGTGCTTCCCATATCATCTTGGCACGCTTGCTTGAAGGAACACAAAGGTGTCCCAGGTGACATAAAATTGCATCTTGGAGGTGAAAATTTGGAACTTGTGTACCCCCCAAGAGTGCCTTGTAAGTGTGGCCGAATTCTGGGTCACTCTCATAGAGAAGCGGCCAATCAGAAGTCTCGTGCCCACAAGAGTTGAGCACGGTGGTGAGCGCCACGATCGGTGGTCGACTGAGGCAGTCTGCAACATTATTGGTGCTACCCTTCTTGTACTTGATGTTCAAATGAAACTGTTGCAGATATGTGGACCACTTCTGATGGCGATCATTCTGCAACTTCCCTTGTGTCTGTATGAACTGCAGGGGCCGGTCGTCTGTGTGGATGATTGTTTCCTTCCCCAAAATGTAATGCTTCCATTTTCGATAGGCTTGCACAATGGAATACATTTCTTTGTCATAGGTGGGATACTTGCGAACTGTCTCAGACAATGTCTCACTGTGATATGCCACTGGATGTCCCTGTTGAGTAAGAACTGCCCCAATAGCATAGTCGGAGGCATCTGTCTCGATCTCAAATGGATGTTGCAAGTCTGGTAATGTGAGCACTGGGGCAGAATAGAGGCAATTTTTCAATTCTGTGAACGCCTTCTGTTGAGGTTCTGACCAAAAATTTTTTGCTCTTGCTCCTCCCCTAGTGACTTGACTCAAGGGCCAAGTGATATGAGAGAATCCCAACACGAATCTACGGTAGAAATTAGCAAGACCCAGAAAGCTGCGAAGCTCTATTATAGTGGTTGGGGCTGGCCAATCCAGAATGACTTGGATCTTGGCTGGATCCACATGCACCCCCCTTTCATCAATAATGTATCCCAGATATTGAACCTGGGTCATGCCAAATGTGCACTTCTCCAAATTGGCACACAACTTGTGTTGCCGCAGTGTTTGGAGGACTTGTCGGATGTGGTGAAGGTGATATTCCCAAGTCTGGCTAAAGATCAGAATGTCATCCAAGTACACCACTACAAATGAGTTGGTGAATGGCCGCAAGATGTTGTCCATCATCCTCATGAAGGTTGCGGGAGCATTCGTCAACCCGAAAGGCATGACCAGCCATTCAAAAAGGCCTTCCTTGGCTTTGAAGGCAGTCTTCCACACATCGGAAGGTTCAATTGGTACCTGGTGATACCCAGACTTCAGGTCGATCTTGCTGAAATATTTTGCACCTTTGAGTTGGTCCAGAAGGTCATCAATCCGTGGGATTGGGTACCTATTCCGGAGAGTGATCTTGTTCAGCGCCCGATAGTCAATACAGAGTCTCCACGTCCCATCCTTCTTCTGTACCAACACGATCGGGCTCCCACAGGGCGATGAACTTGGTCTGATGTGACCTTTCTGCAACAACTCCTGAATCTGCCTCTTGATTTCATCATTTTCCAGAACAGAACGTCGATAGA
Source organism: Pinus albicaulis (assembly GCA_034641835.2). Taxonomy (NCBI): domain Eukaryota; kingdom Viridiplantae; phylum Streptophyta; class Pinopsida; order Pinales; family Pinaceae; genus Pinus; species Pinus albicaulis. The sequence continues at coordinate 255,328,426 of CM076582.1, forward strand.
TCGGTCCATTGGGTAGTGGCGCACCTGGGGTCAGATCAATCGGGTGCTTGACCTGGCAGTGCAGAGGAACCCCTGTGGGTGAGGTGAAGATGTCCCCATACTCCTCCACGACCTTATCCATTTGTTGTTGTCGTGCAGAGGGGCCCTGTCTAGAGGTCGTGGCCACAGTCTTCTTCTTGCCCTGGGGGCGGATCATCAGGAAAACGAATTTTCTGGTTTGGGAAATGAGCTTACTGCATTGTTTTGCAGTAACCAAAGAGATAGTCGTAGGAGGTGGTACCTCTGGTATCCTGTACAACTTATTTCCCAAAGTAATAATAACAGCACGAGGTCGAGACTCATACACAGCATGATGCTTCCACAAGTATGGTTGTCCTAATAATACATCAGAAACATCAATAGGAGCAACATCACATAATACCTCATCCGTGAAGGGCTTGATGCTATAGGGAAGGCGATACTGTTGGCCGATGCGGAGATCTCATCCTTGGTGAAGCCACCCGATAGTGTATGGATGTGGGTGAGCTGTGGTCGGCAAGCCCAACCACTTCATGGCATTTGCTGAAATGAGGTTCTTTTGGCTCCCATTGTCGACAATGAACTGTACAGGGGAGCCCTTTACCCACATCTGGGAGTGGAAGAGGCGTTCCTCCTCCTCTGGATCTTCCGGTTCCTCCTTCTGGATCTTTGTAGTGGCAATTTGGGCATTGGGCTCTTGGCCTGCTTTCTCATATCCCAGAGGTTGTTCAACATATACCTCTTCCATAAATACTCCATTTAGGAATGTTTATTTCACATCCATTTGGTAAACTTTCCATTTGTGTTGTGCTGCTATAGACAACACTACTCTTATTGTTTCCATTCTTGCAACCCGTGCAAAGGTTTCTTCATAATCTCTTCCTTCTTGCTGCTTGTAGCTTTTGACAAAAAGTCTGGCCTTATGCCTTTCAATCTTACCTTCAGCATTTCTTTTGGTTTTATAAACCCATTTTACTCTAATGACTTCCTTACCTTTTGGGAGATCAACTAGTTCCCATGTCTTATTCTTCTTTATGGCATTTATTTCTTCATCCATAAAATCTATCCATTTCTTATCTTTACAGATTCTTCAAAATGAATAGGATCCTCTACATGACAATACAATGCAAATAAAGAGTTCATACCTTCATTTGCTGCCTCTTACTCATAAATTTCATTCATACTTCTGAATCTGGTTCCTCTTTCACTTGTTGAACTTGTCCTTGTAGAAGCACTCAAATCTGCTCCTTGTGATGTGCTTGGAGAATCACTGTCATCACTTCTCAAGGGTGTTCACATACTTGCTTGTGGTGTCCCTTGATGTCCTTGTGTTGGTGGAGTTGGTGTTGCTAATGAGGGATGTCTTTCAGCCATTTGTTCCTCATCTTCATCATGAGACAAACAACTTTTCACATTCACTGTTTTCTCAATGCTTCCATCCCAAGCTTCTTCCTCAATAAATTGTACATCTCTGCTTATCATATATTTCTTAGTAGATGGGTTATACAATCTGTATGCTTTGGATTCTTCACTGTATCCAACAAGTATGCACTTCTCCCCCTTACTGTCCAACTTCTTTCTCAACTGATCCAGAATGTGTGCATAAGCCACACAACCAAATACTCTCATGTGGGTGACAAATTGTTTTATGCCACTCCATGCTTCTTCAGGAACTTTGTTCATTACACTCTTTATTGGGCATCTATTCAGCACATATGCTGCACAATGTAGAGCTTCAACCCAATATTCATTTGGCAAATGTTTTTCCTTCAACATGCTTCTTACCATGTCCATGATGGTTCTGTTTTTCCTTTTAGCAACTCCATTTTGTTGTGGTGTATGCCTTGTTGTATATTGTTTGTGTATCCCATTTTCTCTGCAAAAATGTAGAAATTCTTTGGAGATGTATTCTCCTCCTCTGTTTGTTCTTAAGACCTTAATATGTTTCCCACTTTGATTCTCTACAAGAGCCTTAAAGTGGCAGAATTTCTCAAACACTTCACTCTTCACTTTCAAGAAATAAACCCATGTTTTTCTTATGTAATCATCAATAAAGGTCAACATATAATGGTTGTCTGTTAATGATGGTGTTTGCATTGGTCCACATAAATCAGGATGGACTATTTCTAAGGGTGCCTTTGCCCTTCTGCTCTTTCCTGATGGAAAGCTTTCTCTGTGTTGTTTGCCCAAGATGCAACCTTCAAATAGGTTTCCTGGATTTTCAATCAATGGTAATCCCTTTACCAATCCTTTCATATGCAACAAATTCAGACCTCCAAAGTTGAAATGTTCAAATCTCAAGTTCCATAACCAGTTTTCATCCTTTGCTTCTATTTGGTAAGTCTTTTGTGTTACTGCTGCCATTGTAGCTCCTTTCTTCAAATCTGTTCTCATCTTGAGAAGAAACATTCTGTTTCTTGTCATCTTCACTTGTGAAATCCTTTACTTTCTTGGTGGTATGTCCATGATGGTGCATACATCAGCTTCAAAGAATACATTGTAGCCTTTTTGAATGAGCTATCCTATGCTCAAAAGGTTACACTTCATATGAGGTACACAGTAAACATCTTATACGGTTTTCCTTTCTTCTTTCTTTGTCAATACATTTAATCTGCCTAAACCATGATAGAGACTTTACTGTCTATTCCCAATGTTACTTGAGACTTCACATTTTCATCTAACATGGAAAACATAAAAAAATTTCCAGTCATATGGTTGCTACATGTTGAATCTAAAAACCATATATCTTCATTTTTCTCTTCAACCAAATTACATGCTAAAAAGAAATTTTCTTGACTGAGATTTTCTTTGGTAAAATTAGCACTGGATCTATTACCCATGTCACTCTGTTTCTTCCTACATTCATTGGCATAATACCCATACTTCTTACAGTAATGACATTAGACTTGGGATTTATCATACCTTTGTCCATGTGCTTGATTTTGTCCACCTTATTGGTTGTTGCCTTAGCTTTGATTCTGACATTGATTGCTGCCCCTTCCACTTATACTTGCAAGGTTGTTTCTCCTGCCTCGGTTCTGGCTTCTGCCTCTACCTTTTCCTCTGTAGTTTGATCTAGCTTGACCTCTTCCTCTTGTAAAGGGCATTTGGGTCTTGAATGCATGCTCCAAAGATGAGTTTTTTGTTCTACTCAGTCTTTGTTGATGTGTCATCAATAATGCATGAAGCTCATCAACAGTAAACCTTGAGAGATCTTTTGTCTCTTCAATGGTTGTTACTATCAGATCAAATCTTGAGGGTAAGCTCCTCAATACTTTCTCCACTATTATTCTCTCTTCTACTGTCTCTCCATGAGATCTTATTTGGGTAACCAACCCAATCAATAATGTGAAGAATGAGTCTATTGTATCAGACTCCTTTATGCAAATAACTTCAAAACCTCTTCTCATTAATTGAAGCTTTGTTCTCTTTACCTTCTCCATACCTTGATAGGCTGTTTGGAGGGTATCCCATGCATCCTTGGACTTATTTGTTGCTGCAATTCTTGGAAATATGCTTTCATGCACTGCCTGATAGAGATAGAAAAGGGACTTTGAGTCCTTCTTTCTATTACTCTTCAGCAAATCTTTCTCTGCCTGTGTCAAGGCATTAAATGCTTGTTCATCTGCTGGTTCTTCTAGACCATCTTCAACTAGTTCCCATAAATATTGAGAGGAAAATAGGGCTCTCATTGTGACTGAACAATAGTCATATTTCTTCCCAATGAATTGTGGGAGCTGAGTATTTCCCATACTCGTGCTTGTGTTGGCTCCTGCCATAGCTATCTTGATAAACTATGCTAAAAAATTTGACTGTGTTTTTTTTTAAATAAACCTTCTCATTGCTGAGAGATAAACTTTGTATTCAAGAGAGTTCTTTGTACTGCACTCTTCTAAAATAAACACAAAAATCTATTTTGATAAATACCTTGCTTTGTTGAACCTTCACACTGTTGGAGAAAACTTCAACAAGCTTTTTCTTCCTTCCTTCGGCTTCTTTGGAAAATGCAAAGAGCTTGGACTAGCTCTGATACCACTTGATGGAAATTTATGATAATTCCTTAACAAATAAGCTCTAATACCATGTTGGAAATTTCTAACGCTCGGATAACGTGCTGGAATTTCTGGTTATTCCAAAACAATGGAGAGGAAGAAAAAATTCATCTTCTAACACAGATAATAATAAAAACAATGTGGACAGAGAGATGGAATAAAAAACTATTTCATTAAAACAAAAACTGATTGTTACAAAATACAACCTTTCATCAGAACTATAGTTCTAGATTCAATCAAAATACTCCTCACTGTGTTTTTCATTTTCTCCCTTTACACAGTCTTCTGTTGCTGCTACACCCAGTCTCTGTTGTGGCAATACATAGTCTTATGTTGTTGCTACACACAGTTTCCTTTGCTGCTACACACAGTGTCCTTTGCTGCTACACACACAGCTTCAGTTTCAGAAACACACAGAGTCAGTTGCGGCAACACAAAGAGTTTTCTCTGCTGCTACAAAACATAGCTCTTCAAGCTTTCTTTGTTTTTTGCTCTCTATGTCTTCACTATTTAACACACAGTCTCTCTCTTACTCACACACGCAGCATCATATCCTCTACTGTTGTCTATTACATATATATTGTAAATATATTATGACCTAAAACTTTAAAATTCAAAATTCAAACTTCGTCCTTTCGCGCCTCTTTTTAAATGCAGTTAGGTGAATGATGTTAAGGCGAGAGGTAACGTGGTGCAGACCACGATTTTATGGATCGGGAGATGGCTGTGGCCAGGTTGCTGATTCAGGGATCCAAACACAAAAATTTAATGCACGATTGAGTGTAAAAATAGATCAAGGCTTTTGCTGCTCCCGTCAAATCAAAAATTTGAAACTTGTTGTCCTGCTGCTCAGTTTTGCAGTTGGAATTAATTTCCAACATTATTTGCCCGCATCATTTTGTATGTTCAAATATAAATCATTATTTATGAAGAAAGTTGGACAATTAAATAGAATCAAGTGCATCAAATAAGAAATTGATCTAGGATGCTCAACTAGAAATTCATTATTTTAACAAAGAATTTAGGAAAATTAAATATCATCTATGATGGATTAGCGCTTATATCCTAGATGCACAGTAGTAGTACTTTATCCATTTACTAGTTGTCATAATATCCTCGGATTACCATCAAAAGAGCATATGTTGGACTTTCCATTGCAACATAATGGTGTTGACAGGTAGGCTGGCTTTGGAAGTGGCTGAAGGATTTGCTAAAACTTCTCAACATAATGGTGTTGATAGATAGGCCAACTTTGATAGTGTCTGAAGGATTTGCTAAAACTTCTCTTAAGGCATGTTCCTTCCTTTCTTCTAACAAGGCCAAGAATGCTTGTTGATATTATTCTTCATTTACGCTTTTGTCAGAGTTTGGAAATCTTAACATTTTAGTTATGAACTCGAAAAATATTTGGATGAATAACTTTGAATTTACAGGGTAACTATGGATATTTTTTTTTGTATCCTAATACTTGGTTTGGTGAGAAACACTATTGAGTGGTGTTGATAAGTTGGGTGGTAGGGTGTAGTGGAACAAGATAGATTTTTAAAAGAAGATATTCTTTACTTGACTCACATGTAGGGTGTAGTGGAACAAGATAGACTTTTAAAAGAAGATATTCTTTACTTGACTCACATTCTTGATAGATATGACTTTTAAGCTAAATAATGTATCAATTCAGGATCCAAGTATCCCTAATACCAAGGGAAACTATCTCTTAAAGCATCATTAAGTTTTTTTAGGAACGCCCATCCTAGGCATTTGAATACGAGCCTAGAATTCATGACATGAGGTTAATAACACCTGCCCGATATACTCTGAAGTAACTCAGCATGTTTTTATTCCGGTTTCAATGAACTCCCTAGCAATCACAAGATTGAATATCATAGTAGACAGTTACTGCTTAGTAAATACCATCACATCATCTGTGAAACTAAATGCTAAACGAAAAAATTTACAGGTCGTGGATATGTAGTGGGTCCCATTACATTGTGTCGTACATAGCTCATCTTTCAATATATATTGCATTGGCGGATGTTTAATAACCTGATGTGTGATGGAACCATATACCACTTTAGATCTCAATCGTTGGATCTTATCAGGTTCCAACTTAACTTTAAATGTCTTACACTTCATTTTCCAATATGCTTTGTGATAGGTTGATATATCTGTAAGTCAAGATTAACCATTTTATTTTAAGGAGTTGTTGAATAGTTTGAATGGTAATTTTTTAAGGAATATGATAAAAAAAATTCAAAAAATCAGATAGTTGGAGTGTCTAAATTGTATTTTTGATAGTGAAAATGGATTCATCATATTGAAAATGAGAAGGCACCCAAAACGCTGAATTTTGACAATTTTATCTCAAATTTTCAAAAATTTGTGCCAAAATTTTTAGTAGTTTCTAAATTATTTTGGAATTTTTTTTTTAAGACTACAACCAATTTTAAATTCCAATGTTGTTATCATGTCAGTGGGTAGTCGTTAGATTTGATTGGATTCCAAGTTAGTATTAATTTTAGATATTTTTTTTTATCCAAACATCAGATTTGAATCATCTACCACGTTAAGATTTACATACTACAATTATGTTTGATTATGCCTCAAAATTAATTATTTTATATAGATATTATCCACAAATAACTACTAATTAAAATTAGTTAAAATTTACTAACCACTAACTAAAATTATTCTTAAGAACCCAGATTCTTTTAACAATATTAAAACACGATTAGTAACCCAATTTTAACAATATCAAAACACAGATTAATAACCCAATTTTAAAATTCTACTAGTTAAAAAATTACTAACCGCTAATTAAAATTGTTCTTACAAATCCAAGTTCGTTTAAAACACAGATTTTTTATCCAAATCCTGAATTTTTCAAAGCCAAATAAACTAAATTAGGACATTACATAAAAATGATAATTCTCTATAATTATTTTTACATCGAAGGTGTTTACTTTTGAATCATTCCACTGTTCATTATAGTCGGTCTTTTTATTTTCAGTGCTTGATTCAAGTGAGCAACTGTTACATTGTCTACTGTTGGATTTGTATAATAAATATTTAAAAAATATATAAAATCCAAAAAATAGTCGTTCTTTTTAAAATTAGCAATGTATTACATATTTACATAGACAAATTCTTTCCTTCCATTTAAAAAGCTTTTTAGGTCTTTGAAAGCAAAAATTAAATTAGAAAATGGTATACTTTCTTATTTCATTATGACTTTCCATTTTTTTTTGTATTTTTTTACTTTCTCTTTCCCATTTTCTAAGTTTTTTTAAAAGGAAAAATGAAATCACAAAATGACAAACTTTCTTATTAGAAAATTAGAAAATGGTAAGTTTTAACCATTTATGTTATAAATATTGTTGTGATACGGTACTTCCTGAAGATGACCAGCTTCCTCCAAGTTGTTATTTTATACACGTCTCAACTAGTCATGGCTTCCCCAACACCCAGATCTCAATGGCTTCTCCAACACCGAGATCTCAACTATTGTAGCATAGATGGTGACCTAGTTCTAAGTGTCGGAGATTTATGGATTTTCCAAGAAATCCCCATTGCGCTAAAACACTAGTGCTCATTTCCTTAACTACTGGTTGCTAGCAATGTTAGAAGATGATTTTTATGGGTTATTAATTACAAGTTGTGTTAACAACCATACAAATTCTACGAATAATAATAATAGTGAGAGATCGAAGTCTTTGGATCGTGTCAAAGTATTATTGAAAGAAATTAGAGAAAAAAAAATTTGACATTATACATCCTAAAAAACTGTTTTCTTTGTGAAAATAATACCTTTCATTTACTATTTTTTAAATTTATTTTGAATTAAAAACCACACTTATCATTTCTTTTCAAAACTTATATTTCTTTTTAAACTTGAATTTAAAATACTTTTCAAATTTAAAAACTTATGTATCTAAAATTCTTCATAATAAATATAACCATATTTAAAAAATATATAAAATACCAAAATAGCCACTCCTTTTAAAATTAGAAATGTATTACATATTTACACAGACAAATTCTTTCTTTTTCCATTTAGAAAGTTTTTTAGGCCTTTAAAAGTAAAAATTAAATTAGAAAATGGTAAACTTTCTTATTCCATTATGATTTTCCATTTTTTTTTGTATTTTCTTACTTTCTCTTTCCCATTTTCTAAGCTTTTCAAATATTTGAAAGGAAAAATGAAATTAGAAAATGGTAAACTTTCTTATTCCAATACCATTTTTCATTTTCTTTTCTATTTTTTTACTTTCCCTTTCCCATTTTCTAAGCTTTTTTCTCTTTCCCATTTTCTAAGTTTTTTAATTACATGGAAGCAAAAATGAAATTAGAAAATGGTAAACTTTCTTATTCCATTATGATTTTCACTTTTTTTTTTCTATTTTTTTACTTTTTCTTTCTCATTTTCTATGTTTTTTTTAGGCAACACTAAAATTAAAAAATGAAAAATTTTCTTATTCCATTATAATTTTCCATTTTCTTTTGTATTTTCTTACCTTTTATGTGTGAATATTTCCATTAATATCTTCTATTATTGAATATTTCTAACCCTCTCAAGAATCACTAAATTTGTTTCACATGCAATTCTTTATTTCAAAATGAATGTTTTTTGTATTTTATTAATTTAGGACCACATGATGAAATAATATTAAATTAAAACGAGATTGTACATTGTAAGAGCAATCGGTTTCAAACTCAGTCGCTCTTGAAATTATTATATAATCTTTGTCACTATGTTATTATCATCACGATTGCAAGTTGGCATTATATATATATATAATTTAAGTTTAGTAATTTTTTTCTTTCAAATTTTATATAATATATTATTTTAAAATTTAAAATTTGAAAAAAAATTGGTGCAGTTTGACTTGGTAAAATTATTTAACAATAAATTTGTAAATTAGAAAATGGTAAACTTTCTTATTCTATTATGATTTTCTTCTTTTTTTTTGTATTTTCTTAGTTTCTCTTTCCCATTTTCTAAGCTTTTCAAGTCTTTGAAAGGAAAAATGAAATTAGAGAAAAAAATATGCACAGAATTGAAAAAGAAGGAGTTGTAGCTCACGGGTGAGTACTGCACCTGGAGACTACACTCAAACTGAGAGATCACTCTCGTACACTCTACATTCATGAATGAGAAATTACATCATTAAGTACATCACCAGAAATCACGAAGTTGCAAACAAACTCCTAAACTCTAGGAACTAATCTTAAACTAAGGAGATACGTTACAACTTGTGTAACCTTTTCTCCATTAATACAAAATAATATAATTATTTTCAACTCCCTCCTTAATGGAGAAAGGATTGTCTTGAACTCCTAGCATCCTTCTAAACAATTCAAATTTCACACGTGCAAGAGGCTTGGTAAAAATATCAGCCACATTGTCACAAGTTTTACAATACTCAACAGTAATTTATTTTGACTGTAGTTTCTCTCTAACAAAATGGAACTGAGTGTCTATATGTTTGGTGTTTTTATGAAACACTGGATTGTATGCTAATTTAATAGTGCTCTGGTTGTCGCTTTTGATGGAAGTAGAGTTCTTCTATTCTTCTCCTGCATCATTGAGAAGCCTTCTCAACCAGATCGCTTCACACGTTGTTGCACACAATGCTTGATACTTAGCTTCACATGAAGACAGTGATACAATACTTTGCTTCTTGCTGCTCCATGCTATGACCCCGGATCCTATGCTGAATGCGTAACCTGTTATAGACCTTCGATCATCCAGGTTACCAGCTCAGTCTGAATCTGAAAAACCTGCTAGAATCACATCAGATGTGTCAGTGTATAAAATTCCATAATTAACAGTACCACAAAGATACCTCAACACGTTTTTTGCTGCTACCCAGTGACTTTCAAGCGGTTTTGACATGAATTGGCTCAACACACTAACAGAGTATGCCAAGTCTGGTCTGGTTGTTGTGAGATATATCAAACTCCCAACCAGCTATCTGTACATCGTGGCATCCACCTCCTTAGTGCCATCGTCGCTGCACAACTTCAAGTTCTGCTGCAAAGGTGTTGCTGCTGACCTACACTGATCCATGCCAAACTTTTCCAACAGATTTCTGGCATACTTCCCTTGGGTAAGGAAAGTTTGCCCAGTATCTCTCCATACTTATAATCCCAGACAGTAATGGAGACTTCCGAGATCTTTCATTTCAAAAACTTGTGCCATAAGCCTTTTGATTTCTTTGATTAAATTATTTGCATTTCCTGTTATAATCATGTCATCTACATACAAAGAAATCAAAATAATTTTCCCCTGCTTATTGTACTTGGTATACAAATTTGGGTCATTTAAACTCCTATGAAAACCATGCTCTAAAAAGAAAGAATCAATCTTTTTGTACCAAGACCTGGGTGCTTGCTTTAAGCCATATAGCGCCTTTTTCAATTTGCAAACAAGATGTTCCTGCCCCTGCTTTACAAACCCTTCTGGCTGTACTAAGTAAATTTCCTCTTTCAATTCACCATTTAAAAATGCAGATTTGACATCAAGCTAGTGTAGCTCTCAATTATGTTTAGTAGCTAAAGAGATAAGCATTCTGATAGTATTTAACTTTGCTACAAGTGCAAAGGTATCATCAAAATCTATGCCTTCTTGCTGTGAGTACCCCTTTGCAACCAGCCTAGCTTTTAGTTTTTCAATACTTCCATCTGCATTCATTTTTGGTTTAAACAACCATTTACATCCTATAGGTGTTTTATTCTTAGGCAGTTCAACTAAATCCCAAGTGTTATTTCTATGAATAGATTCTATCTCTTCATTCATTGCAACCCTCCATTCCTCAAATTGACTAGCTTCTTTGTAATTAGTGGGCTCTACAATGTTCAAAATATTTGACATTAAAGCATAGTCTTTCAACCTTAATGGTTTTTGAGTCTTCCTACCTGATCTCCTTGGTAGGGGACTTACCTCAAATTTGTTTTCTTCAAATCTAATTGGGCTTGCATTATCACCTTCTTCTTGTTCTTCTTTCTGCTCCTACTCTCTTTCATCCTCGCTGCTTTCATCCATCAACAATGGTATGTGCCAATCATCACCAATGTCATCTTTCCCGTCTTGAACCTATTCATGAAACACTACATCCCTGCTTGAAAATATCTTATGAGACTGAGGATTGAACAACTTATATGCTTTAATTTCTGTGCCATAACCAACAAAGATGCATTTAATAGCTTTAGGGTGTAATTTCCTCCTATCAGCTTTGGGTATATGGGAAAATGCTTTTGACCCAAATACTCTTAAATGATTTACTGTTGGTTTGATTCCATACAAGGCTTCAAAAGGAGTTTTGAAGCCAAGATACCTGGTAGGACTTCTGTTCTTTAAATATACAACAGTATTAATAGCCTCTGCCCAAAAACTATTAGATATACCCTTACCTTGTAGCATGCTCCTTGCACACTCCACTAAGGTTCTATTCTTGCGTTCTGCCACTCCATTCTGCTGTGGCGTGTGTGGCACTGTAAACTGCTGAACAAACTCGTGATATTTGCAGAATTTCATGAATTCCCCTAACTTGTATTCTTCCCCTTGATCAGATCGGAGAATTTTTATACTTTTTCCAAACTGTTTTTCCACCAAGTTTTTAAATTCTATAAAGTATTGGAAAGTCTGACTCTTCTTACTCAGAAAATAAACCCATGAATATCTAGTGCAGTCATCAGTAAATAACAGAAAGTAATATGCTCCACCTAGCAACCTTGTATGCATAGGTCCGCATATATCAGGGTGCACTAGTTCTAAAATATATGTTTCCTTCCTTCTATCATGCACAAGAAACTTTTCTCTATGCATTTTACCTAAGACACATCCATCACAATTTAACTGAGTATTATGAAAGACAGGGAGTCCCTCAACCATACCTTTTCTCTGCAATAACATTAGGTCCTGCAAATTCAAATGACCGAATCTTTGGTGCCAGAGTTTTTCGGCTGTCGATCCACCTACAACCATGGCTCGCTGTTGTATACTCTTTACATCCAGAGTCTGTATAGGCTTCCAACGCGCACTCCTGTTGCAAAAATTTCTTTCCTGCAATCCTTTATGACACAATGAGTCTTGAAGAACTCGACTTGCATATCTTGATCAGTTATCATGGATACAGATATCAGATTTTTCTTAATTCCAGGTACAATTTTTAAGATGACTGATTTTACCATTTGGTAGCTTTACTGGAATATCCCCATAGCCTCTAATCTCGTATCCACTATCATCTCCTAAATAATTTTTTGATCCATATGTACTTTCTTCAAGATTTTCAAAAAATTCCTTTTTACCTGTCATGTGAGAGGATGCACCGGAATCGATATACCAGATGTCGTCCTCATTAGATTCTAAAAGGGCACAATTAGCTGTGAACAGTCGAAATTCGTGACTGAAATATTCATCTTCTTCAACATATTCTTCAACAAAATATCCTCTGTGCTTCACCATCGCCAACGTTTTCTTTGCATCATCTGCCTGCTTCTTAAAGCATTCCATCTGTATATGACCCTTCTTTCCACAATAATAACATTTCTTTACAAGATGATTTACAGACATACCTTTATACGGACTCTTCTGCGATGTACCTCCTCTCTGCTACAGTTGTGACTGTGATTGCTGTTGTGGCTGCTTCCCTCTGAATGGTCGTTGTTTCGCCATCAGAGCAAGATCATCGATGTGGGGTTTCAAATTTTGCCGCCGCTCCTCCTCTTGCAGCAAGATCCCTGTCAGATATTCAAATGTAGGCGCTTTCTCTCTTGCCACCAATCCAGTGATGAACATTTGAAATTCATCTCTCATCCCGTTCAGTGTGATTATGACGAGATCTGAGTCAGACACTTTTTCCCCGATGTCTCCCAATCCATCTTTCACATATTTAATTCGCGCGATAAATGCAGCAGCGGTCTCACTTTCGTCCATCTTCATTGAGAACAACTTGCTTTTGAGTGCCATAATTCGACTTGTATTCTGGGTCTGATATAGCCTTTTGATGGTCGTCCAGATCTCCGCGGACGTTTTACAGTCTCTGATATGTGGGATAATGTTGTCCTTCACGGACATCTTCAGCAAAAGTTTCGCCTTGTTTTCTCGTTTATCCCATTCTTGCTCTTGTCTCCCTGTGTTCAAATTCAGCCTCTACTCATCACCTGTAACTATCGACCATGCATTCGCACCCTCAAGCAAGGTCTGAATCTTAAACTTCCAGTTTGTGAAGTTAGATCCATCGAGTTTTCTAGACTCGTGGATATAAGATTCCATAGTGTTACTCATTCTGAACTGATCTACAAGTAAATGAATCTACCCAACTGATTTAGAAAAAAAAATGAATACCTGTCAGATCTTGTCACCCGATCTGCCACTGCTCTGTTGGTTCTCCTGATCCACCCACTGTATCTTCGATTTAGATCCAGCAATATCTGACAAATATGCAATTCAATCTTGCTTCGATGAGAAAATCCGTTGTTTTCCAATACAGCCATAAACTGATCCGATCTGCTCTCCTGGATAGATTTGCAACTTCTCTGATCTGCAACTCCCACAAATCGTCCAGCGAAGGTGAGGCTTCCCGCGGATCTCCTTGAAGGTAAGGTGGCGCCTTCCCAAGCGAAAAATCGGCACCTAGATAAAATCGATGCAAGGCAAAATTGCTGGCGCGTTTTTTCCATGCAATTCCGCGCCAATCTGGTATTTTGGTGCGGTGGCGCGATTATGGGCCTGACAGATGCGCCAGTTGCGCTTCCTGGCGCGATTGTCAGCGCGAAAAGCGCGCCAACCCCCTTCTGCTCAGAAAATTAAAAAATCATCTGAGTCCGTGAGCCAGGTGTTACTGCAGTCCACCTACTCGGTCGAGCACAAAGCTCTGTGAGCACACAGCTCTCGTGTACACGCGGCCACAAAGGCACTTTTAGCCACGAAGGCAATTCTGCCACAAAGGCAAACTGGCCACAAAGGCAATAAAAGATTAGGCTCACCCACTCTGAGCTCTGATACCAAGATAAAATATCCACAGAATTGAAAAAGAAGGAGTTGTAGCTCACAGGTGAGCACTGCACCTGGAGACTACACTCAAACTGAGAGATCACTCTCGTACACTCTACATTCATGAATGATAAATTACATCATTAAGTACATCACCAGAAATCAGGAAGTTGCAAACAAACTCCTAAACTCTAGGAACTAATCCTAAACTAAGGAGATACGTTACAACTTGTGTAACCTTTTCTCCATTAATACAAAATAATATAATTATTTTCAACTATTAGAAAATGGTAAAATTTCTTATTCCAATACCATTTTATGTGTAAATATTTTATGTGGTTACATTTTATGTTTTTATTTATTGGATTGTTTATTTTGCAAAATTGTAAACAGAGGTATTCATGTCCTCACAGTCACATGTTGTTACAGCCAATTTCCAATATTTACATGATTAGCACATGGTTTTTAGCCTTTTGATATTGAATTAGCCGGATTATGTGTAAGTCCCACATGGTTGTGGTTAAAATTTACATTAGCACATTTTTTGGCTGCTGCACTCCCAATTCTTAAATTTGGAAAGTGCCCAATTGACATATTTTATTGATAATTCTTTTAGGATGTTGTATGTATAACCACAAGACAAAATTTTTACTTCAAGCACAACAATAAAAGACAAATCTTCCCAAATTTTGATGAAATAAACTACCTTCGATGTATCTTTGCACCTTTAGAAACAACTGCTAGTTTTACTCAAATAAAAAATCACTTATGAATAAGTACTCTTAATACAAATACCATTATAGTCTCAATACCATTATAAAACACTATCAAATATAACCTAATCAAACTCATCATATCACATATGAAATTTATTTTTAAAATTTGTTGTAACCATCACTCGATGCTTTCATGGAAACTTGTTCACAATAACATCAATAGTACTACAAGTGCTTATGCCAGAAAGGATTTTGTGGCCGTAGGTCACTATTTTTCTTTTCTTCAATTCTCAAGTAAATGAGAGCACTGAATTTGATGAAGAATTAAAAGCATTTCTCCCTTTTATAACACGCAAAATGTTGGGTTTTTATTTATTTTTGGGTTATAAATTGAAGTTCACGAAGAATAGAGTTACCGACTTAGTGGATGTGGACGTGGACGCAACCGCCTCGTTTGAAATTAACATTGATAATACTTATTTGAAACGTACCAATTTTATTTTGTTGTATAATATATTTAATTAATTTATAATTAATATAATCATATTTGTCAATATATTTGATATAGGCCTATATCACCTACGGCATATATTTTATCAAATAAATATTATATATTTATGAATATAATTACCAATATATTTTATATATTTACTTATAATATATATATATATATATATATATATATATAGCAATATCATAAGGGATTATTAATATTAGAAACCAAAAAAACTAATAAATTCAAGGGTTTAATATTAGAAACTCAAGGAATTGGTGAAGCAAGAAATAAATATTAATATTATAAATCAAGAAATTAAAAAACTCTATAAATAAATATATTAAATTCAAGAGATTAAAAAACCCTGAGAATTAACATTTAAAACCCAAAAGCTTAAAAAATTAATAAACCCTAAAAATTAATATTTTAAACTCAAGAGATTAATAAACCATGAAAATTAATATTTAAAACCCAAAAATATAAGAAATTAATAAACCCTAAGAATTAATATTTTAAAATCAAGAGATTAATAAACCTAAGAGATTATTAACAATACAAACCAAAAAAACTAATAAACCCAAGGTTTAAATATTATAAACCAAAGAAATTAGGCTCCTAAGAATTAATATTTTAAAATCAAGAGATTAATAAACCCAAGAGATTATTAATAAGACAAACCAAAAGAACCAATAAACTCAAGGCTTAAATGTTATAAACCAAAGGAATTGGTGAACCCAAGAGATAAATATTAAAAACCTAAGGGATCAATAAAGTCATGGATCAATATTAAAAACACAAGAGATTTGTAAACCCTAAGAATTAATATTTTAAACTCAAATACCTAATAAATTCATAAGCCATAAGAATCAATATTTTAAACTTATATTAATAAACCCAAAGATATTATTAACATTATATACCAAAAAAACTAATAAACCCAAGGGTTTAATATTATAAACCAAAGGAATCGGTGAGCCCAAGAGATCAATATTAAAAACCTAAGGGATCAATAAGGCCAAGGGATCAATATTAAAAACAATATAAATTAATAAACTCTAAGAATTAATATTTTAAACTCAAGAGATTAATAAACCTAAGGGGTTATTAATATTATAAACCAAAAAAACTAGTAAACCCAAGGGTTTAATATTATAAACCAAAGGAACTTACGAACCCAAAAATAAATATTAAAAACCTAAGGGATCAATAAGGCCAATAGATCAATATTAAAAACAGAAGAGATTAAGAAACCTTAAGAAATGATATTTTAAATTCAAAAACCTAAGAAATTAATAAACCCTAAGAACTAATATTTTAAACTCAAGAGATTAATATACCTTAAGAATTAATAGTGTAAACCAAAAAACCTAAAATTTAATAAAATGAAGGGATTAATAAACCCAAGGGATTATTAATAATATAAACCAAAACAATTAATAAACCCAAGGGTTTAATATTATAAACCAAATGAATTGGTGAACCCAAGGGAAAAACATTAAAAACTTAAGGGATCTATATTAAAAACACAAGAAATTGACAAACCCTACGAATAAATATTTTAAACTCAAAAGCCTAAGAAATTAATAAACCATAAGAATCAATATTTTAAAATCAACAATTTTATCAACCCAATGGATTATTAATATTATAAACCAAAAGAACTAATAAACCCAAGGGTTTAATATTATAAACCAAAGGAATTGGTGAACTCAAGGGAAAAATATTAAAAACATAAGAGATCAACAAGGCCAAGGGATCTATATTAAAAATAGAAGAGATTAGTAAAGCCTAGGAATAAATATTTTAAATGCAAATGAATGAGAAACTCACCACATTAATAAAGAGATTAATAAAGTTTAGGAATTATGTTTTTTAATAAAATTTATTGATAAAGTCAAATGATTATTAATATTATAAACCGAGGGGAATAATATTAAACCAAAGAGATTAATATAATAAACCCGAAGTATATAAAATTACTTTGATAAATACTATAAACCGTGAAATAAACATGGTTAACCATGCTTGATTTAAACATTGAGATAATTGTTGTCATAATGCGACATTGGACCAAGTATAATCATGGTTGGCTATGGTTGATTTTCATATTGAGACAATCTTTGTCACAATATGACATTCCACCATGGAAGACATTGGTAGAGTATGACTAACGTTGATTAATAGTAGTTTCTCATACTTGATTTTCATATTGAGAAAATGTTTTTCATAATGTGACATTGGCCCATGCATTAATATTAAACTGTAAGACAAATATTTTACACTTGAAATTAATAAACCCAAGGGATTATTAATATTATAAACCAAAAGAACTAGTAAACCCAAGGGTTTACTATTATAAACCAAAGGAATTGGTGTACCCAATGATAAATATTAAAAACTTAAGGGATCAATAAGGCCAATGGATCAATAGTAAAACACAAGAGATTAATAAACCCTAAGAGTTAATATTTTAAATTAAAAAACCTAAGAAATTAATATACCCTAAGAATTAATATTTTAAACACAAGATACTAATAAACACAAGGGATTATTAATGTTGTAAGCCAAAATAAGTAATAAGTCCAAGTGTTTAATATTATAAAGCAAAGGAATTATTAAATGATAAAGTTAAGGAACAAATAAACAAAAGCATTTAATATTTTAAACCCAAGAAATTAGTAAACCCAATGGAAAAATATTATAAACCTAAGGGATAAATATTATTATTATAACCCAAGAAGTTAATAATCCCTAAGAATTAATATTTTAAACTCAAGAGATTAATATAGCCTAAGAATTAATAGTTTAGACCCAAAAATCTAGTAGAGTTTCGATTTACAAGTTCAAATGTATTTACAACATTATCTCTAATTAGATGTTGAATTATTGCAATAGTATTTAAATACAATTTTTTATTCTTACGAGAAACACATAGCACTTTGATATGCCTTGTGTCATATTTACCGGATCAATTAATTGTCATGAAACTTAGTACTTTCTAGCTTTACAAGTGAAGTATTATTTCACATACAAGTTTTTAATATCTTTGGAGATGAAGTATGATTAGCATAAATGGATAAATGTCATAAGTTTTTATTCTTTCACCAAGAAGCACCCAATATTTAGCTAGAGCAGGCATGAAACTCTTGGGACATGCCACTCTAGGAATTCCCAGGAAGAAGAGAGAGTTTCATATATAGAAACATCATTTGATCAATCAAAATATACCCATATAATAGTACTTACTATTGGGCCAACTTGAGCACACAAGTAAAAATAAAAATTTCTAGGATGGAAAATTAGGGAATCTACAATAGTACCTACATCCAAAGAATGGAGAATTCACTGCTCTGTTTTACTTCAACCAATATTCGAAACATAAAGGACAAGATCAAGATTTCACATGAAGTCCGATATATTTTTAACTATGGGCAGTAAATAATGATTCACACTAATGGTTTGGATACCAAGAATTGAACCTAGGCCATTGAAGATAAAATATCACATTGCTTTATTGTTGAACGGTAAACCAACTAACAGATAAATGTCCAAAGTTATAATGAATTCTAGGCTGAGTGGTCTATAGGGCCAGAAAAACATAGAGGACAACCATTAACTATTATAGGATTGATCCCACCAGATTCTATGGGGTCCAAGGCTGATGTGATTTTTCCCTCCCTTACTCAAATTGCAAGTAATTTCAATGTTGTGCCTTGTGGGTAATTTTTGGATTTTTTTTATGGTAGTTTCAATGTTGTGCCTCGTGGGTCTTTTTTGAATCGTTGTTATTGTTTTTATTTATCTAATGTTCATAATATTTGCATGTCTTACTACTACGACGAAATATCCTTATGTGAAGGATTTCATTCTAAATTCATACTCTCCTTTCTCCTAAACAAAAATAGGAATTGTAATAATTCACCTCACAAAAAAATAATTTGCAATAAAAAAAAATATGTGACAAGAATAATTCTTGTAGGTTTGAAATGGTAGGCATACATCTGTGGAGGAATGTGACTTTTAATGTTTCAAGGTCAAGACTTATGGGCAAAGCTAGCATAGTTCAAGGTTGTGTTCCTAAGGTTTCCAAGACTATCAAAATTACACATAAGGTTTCCAGTGCTCGTTATGTTTACCTAAGATTAATTCTCATAATTTTTATAGATGTTTATATTTTCATACATGCTAATGCAGGGATGAGAAAGAACAAAGGCTGTAGTTGGGGTCCTAGGTGACTTGGCCGAAATATTGAGTTCAAATTCTGCACCGTTGCTACAAAAATGTTCCCTTTTATAATGAATTTATTGATTAATGCTTGTCACATGATGATCAACTGATTAAGGAGATTGCAGAATAGGTTTGCCTGACTGTTGAGCTGCCTTTTTGTCCAGATTTTTATGATTTTTATCAAATGATGATATGCTTATGACTAGTGTTTTTAATCATTATTATATTATTAAGCTGATAGTTAGATGCATTCATAGGAAATAGTTATTAAATTATGAATTGTTCTTGTTAAGTGTTTTGTGTGTAAATGTCATTAATAATATGTCATCTTGGTGGCAGTTGAATAAGTCATGTACTAGCACCAACAGTGCATGAATGATTCTTGAAGCATATTTAAGTACAAATTCATCTCATGAACAAAAGCAGTAGCCTGAGTTCAGTGATAAAGATTGAGAACTACATTCTGCACCTCTTGTCGAGTCTCAAAATGAGATTGTACAGAGAGATCGCTGAAAAACACCCACGCAATGTCATTTTTATGCCAAGGAACTGTGTGAGAAGATTGGCCATTGTAGGATTCTTGACCAACATGATTACATACTTGCAGGAAGAACTTCACTTGCCACCAGTCATGGTTGCGAACACTCTCACCAATGTTGGTGGCACGACAAGCTTGACTCTATTGTTGGGAGCGTTCATAGCTGATGCTTATGTGGTCATTAAGGGTTTCCTTCTGCGCAGTAATATTGAAGAAGAACAATGGAAAACAAATGTTTTTGAGCTTTAGCTTTAGAGGATCGAATGTTGTAGCTTCTACTAAAACAAAATCCATCACCGATTCAGGGCCCTTGTATTATGACAGTAGTATGATAGAGGAAATTAAGCCTTATTTGATTGAGGACTGCCTGGCCCTCGTGAGAAAAGTTATGGTGGTCGTAGACGCCACTCGAGAGGCCAGGAGAGCTCTAGTTTGGATTCTTATGCATGCTCTGCTAAAGCATGACAAATTTATTTTGTTACATGTTACGCCACTTCCTCCATCTGCTTCCAAAGAGAAAGGTCCTCCTTTTTCTAGTAAACATTACACAAATCCTATGGATTCTAGTCTTTTGAATTCCTTTAAAGCACTTTGTGCACAATGAAGATCAGAGGTGGAGGTAGAAGTGATGATTGTAGGAGGAAATGAAAAAGAACCCACCATACTTCACAATGCCAAGAGGCGTTTGGTTTCTCTTATGCTTTTAGGGCAACCCAAGCCACCATTGATGAAAAAATTGCGATCCCTATGGTCAGATGGAAATTCTATGGGTAAATCAAAGGATATGGCAGCTGCAGTGGTGGAGTACTGTATTCAAAACTCAGAATGCATATCTATTGCAGTGAAAAAGAAGAACCAAAAAAATGGGAAAAAATTGGAATTACTAGGTGAGCAAAAGAAGGGAAAGTGGGCGAGTGGAAGAATTTTTTTTCAAAGGATTGTGATAAGGATGATGACAGACTTGAGCCTACCAACTATGCATTGCTTCTGCCAGAAATGCGATGGTCAATTTTTTCCAGAAGTCAGGATCGCACTAACTCAAACTCGGATTGGAAAGAAGATCTTCTGTTTCGATTTTAACTAATTTGTATTAACCAAAATCCTAAATTCATAATCTATGTGCACATTCAATCCATTTTAATCTAAGAAACATTACTTCTATATAAGGGCGATTGTTGTACATTGATGGAGGAGCTAGCTGGTAAAAAGTTAGAATTGTTGTTGTTGTTAGGAAGAAACACTGTGACTTATGTTAATTGGTTTTTGAGCTCTGTTGTTTTGAAAATATACATGATCACCTTCAAGTTGTGAGAATAAGCGTTGTTTCCTTGGTTGATTACCAATTATGTCTTTGATGTTTTAAATCCTTCTTCCATTACAGTAAGTCAGCTTACTCCAGGCGTGGGAGGGCCCACCACCTTAGGCGCTAAGTTTCATGAAACAGTTCAGATAGCTAGATTACATAATTTAAAGATTTCTCTCCTGTGGTGAATATCTTTGATTCATTTTATAACCTGAGTTCACATTTTAACACTGAGCCATGCTTTTGTTCTCAACTTGAATCACATTTATTTATATTTATAATTGGAGCATCCATGATATAGGAATATAATGATTTTTGAGTTTAATATATGGTGTGGATTTGAATATGAATATATGGTTTGAAAGGTTCTGATTGTAATTGTAATCAATTTGTGTTTGATAGCAATAGGTGTCGTGTTCTTCATTTGAATTGTATTATTTATCTCCAACATTATGATTATTTAATTCAAGTCAATTTCAAGTAGTATCATCTAATTCAAGCAACGTGATTTAATTCAA
Source organism: Pinus albicaulis (assembly GCA_034641835.2). Classification (NCBI taxonomy): domain Eukaryota; kingdom Viridiplantae; phylum Streptophyta; class Pinopsida; order Pinales; family Pinaceae; genus Pinus; species Pinus albicaulis. The sequence goes on from CM076582.1 coordinate 255,350,288, forward strand.
GGTATTTCATTTGGAACATTGATATTTTCCAAGGATAATCTTGATTTATTTTCACATGATAGAATAATTTTGATTTCTATTCCTAGTGTTGTAGCATAGAGTTTGACTTCATAGCAGTGTAACAACAATTCAGTTTCATTTACAAACTAAGAGAATTTCGTTAAGATTTCGTTTTCCTTTAAGTACCGATAGGTCAGTTCAAGTTGATTTCAAAACCAGTCTTTGTAGTAGTGTGGTTTGAATAGAATAGCCTAGTCACGACAATTCAATATTTGATTCTGGTTTTATTTTTCAAGTTGTAGCATTACATTTCGATTTCTTAGATATTATGTTTTGATGATTTCTTTACTTTTCCTTTTGAATAATGAGAGTTTGAACTTCCTTCTTTGAAAAGGTTTATTTCAAGAATTGTACTTAGATTTATTTTCATCAAGCCTTTGATTTCAGCGGGTTTGTCTTTTTATTGTAGAAATTTTGAATAATTTTGAATACGAAACATAATGTATTGAGTTAAATTGATTTCCTTTAGATTGCTTATGTTAGAGTGAAGAATTATTTTATGAGGGTGAGATGAGTTCTAGTTCACTTAATTGATAGAAGGGCGTTTTTATCATTCTATACTTAACGACCATTATTAAGGAAACTTATATACTCTAACCATTAAGCTGAGCCAAAAACACAGTACAACTCATGTTTATGACTCCCAGATTGTCAATTAAATATAAAGAGCTTTAATTCACCAATTATAACTCTCAACAATGACTGTGCATCAAGTTGTTTCGAGTGGATTGTGTTTAGAAAATTTGGAAATGCATGGCGTAGTTTGGTTGAGAGGATCTGGGAATTTGATTCCTACCTATGCTAACTTTTCATCTCTTCCATTGCTTGGCAGCAATATTATGAAAGTATTTCCCAATTCCTTCTTGTTAGCACCCCTCAAAGAGAGCTTAAACTCCACTCATGATTATGAAAACAACTCTCTGTATTGTTTTTCTATCAACAACTAAAACATCCACCTTGGTTTCTTTTATTATGCTTACAAAAGAATCAAAGGTTGGTTTGAAATAAACAATGGAAATGTCAAGATTGCATAACAAGAAAAAATTATCATTACTTTCCTTCTTCTCACATTTTTTTCTTAGGATTAATGTTTATGTATTAGCAAGGTTCATAAAATATTAGCATTTGGATTTCCACCTTCTTATCTTCCATGTTTTTCCCTTATTAATTGAATAGGTTAAATATTCTTTATCTATTACATTTATGTTTAGGATTGCCTCAAATCAAGCATGCATATGCAGAATAAATTTATGCAATGCATTACTAATTTGAGTTGAATCCTTCTTTCTTTCTCGTATAAATATTCTTCTATTTTCTCATGTGCTTATGTCTATCTTCACGGTGCTCTCATGTGCATGTTTGTTGTTTAATGTTGGCCAATACTATATGTATTATTGTGGATGAGATGAACCTGTTATATTTTGGTTGGAAGTTTGTGGATGTATGGATGTTCAATTCATGCATCTTGTTTGACGATTTCATGGAATGATAATCCCAAGAATTTCATCAATATACCCGCCTAGTGTGTGTATGATTGATTCAAATGGATATAGTAGTTATTATTTTTTCTATTAACTCACCTTCAGGTGGTTGATTTTAAGTCCTTTATTTATCCTTTCTGGTTTATCATGGTGAAGGTCCATCCCGTACTAAATAAGAATTTTTGCTTTGTATAGTGGGATTTGTGCAATTTATTCATGCTTAATATGATCTATTCCAATTGATATGGAATTATTGCTGCTAAAAAATTAAGGAAAATGCTTGTGCTACAAAATATATATCTATTCATTTACTTTAACTTAATCTCTAATATTATTTTAATCCATGTAAAATATATGCGAAGCTTCTTGAATTTAGGCCCTTTCAGTATATAAGAGCATGTATTTCAAAGGAATAGGGTTGAGGTGTCTTAATTTTAAGTTTTGAACTAACTATGATTTTTTATATTCTACTTTCACTTTGAGAGTAAAAGCAGAACATGAATTCTAGATGTGAAACAAGTCCTTGAAGGAAAACATGAATTTCAGATGTGAGAGCTGAAATATTGAAAGATCAATGGGAATTACAAAGATTGTTCTCCCTCGATGGAGCCGTGAAGAATCAGGATCAAGGGCTTCTTACTGCAAACTCTTTCTTCACATGTTCCAGATGCTCGATCTACTTCATCACAAGTCATAACAAAGATTGATAGCATTGAGTTACCTCAAGGCCAGTGGCCAGATATCATCAAGACATTATTACTCAACATGGATGGCCCACAAATGGAACAACCCACGAATCTCAAACATGCCACTCTAGAAACTCTTAGATATCTTTGTGAGGAGGTTGTTGCAGATATTCTTTCCCAGGATCATGTTAACTACATCCTTACAATTTTTGTGCAGGGAATGAATTCATTTGAGATTAAAAATGAGGTTAGGCTTGTAGAAATTATATAACATATGCATGTATATATCCAGATTCTCCTGATCTAACAATATTTATCTTCTTGCTAAAGACATAATCCTTCCACTGTTAATCTTTGCGGAAATTTAAACTCAATTGCAAACACATGAAGCAATAAAAACAATCGCACATAACACAGTTGTTTAACGGGAAATCCTGAAGCTAAAAACCCTAACTATCATATATTATGTATCATGGAGATCATGTAACAATATCATACAAAGCTTAGTACATCAAGCTCTTAGTACAATACAAATTCATTACACGTTGTCATGCAGAAATTTGCATCTCTATGCCCCAATTTCTCGCCACCTGATAGCCTGTCTTAATTGTGCAATCCCTACTAAAGAAGACCCCTGAATGAATTCGAACTGGCCTTGCCTTGACTGCACAATCATCATTGGCAACTCCAATGTGTGTGTGATGCAATCAATGCATCACTATAGTCACAACGGATAGTCCTTCTCACCCTTTCACCTACCTCTCCACTGGGTCTCCACGGAACTGACATGCACTGTAGTTAACTATTGTATTTGTTCAGTTGATTAATGAGTTATTATTTTTGAATTAATTAACTAGTTAATTCACTCCACTCTCACTAGTGTATCATTCAGTTAGACCAGATACAACTAGCTCAACTAAGTTTAACTCCAATAATTGAGTTAAACTGAATAAAAATTCCATGAACTACTCTTCCAACTCTGTCATAACTTTTCCACTTCAGTTTTAACTGGGTCCTCCATGCATGAACCACTAGTAAACCCTAGGAATTGCGTAATTCCTTCAGCCCACTGATTTTCCAAATCTGTATACTGAAATAAAGTGCTCCAAGAGAATAAGTTGATATTTAGAGTCTGATTATTATTAAGGGCTAATAATAATCGACACATCTATTTTTAGATCGATGATCTATAAATAGACTTCGCCCAATATTCTAAAAATATAATTTCATCTATTTTTCAAACTTGAGAAACCATCCACAAATAGCAACCTGAAACTTCTGAAATATGATCACCATGTCTAAAAATATACATAGTCTAAAAATAGACTTGCACCTAAAAATAGCCTGCGGGCCCACATAGTGAAGGTGACTGATTTTCACTAAGTTTCATCATCTTGTTGAATCTCAACACTCCCTCTCAACAATATAAGGATTATCCTTCACCCCGATCATGTCTCTATGGTATTCAAATTTGCTCCTTGTGAGTGCTTTCGTCGGAATATCTGCATCTTGATGTTCTGTAGGAATGTACTGAAGTAACATGATCTTCAGCTGCACACAATCTTTGATATGATGATACCGGATATCAATATTTTTAGATCTATCATGAAACACAAGATTAATTGAGAATTTAGTGCAACTCTGATTATCACAATGTATCACTGTAGGATCTAAATGTGAACGGAACAAACTGACCAGGATCTTCCTCATCCATATAGCCTCACATGTAGCTTGACTTGCTGCCATGTATTCTGCTTCCGCTAGACTGAGTGCCACAGATCTTTGTTTCCTTCTGTACCAAGAAGCTGTTGTAGATCCGATACTGAAAACCCCTCCTCATGTGCTCTTTTTGTCCGTTGGGCTGCCTGCCCAATCTGCATCAGTGAAGCCATGCAACTTCACCTCATCTGTCTGTCTGTACCGTGGCATACTCAGATGTGCCCCTGAGATATCTCAGGACATGTTTGCCTACCTTCTAAAATATCTTGGTAGGCTTAACCATCGCTTGTGAAAGTTGGTTCACCGCATAGCATATGTTCGGTCTTGTATTAACTAAATACATGAGCGAACCCACCAACTGTCGATAAACAGTGGCATCCACTACCTCTGCCGATGTAGCATCCTCTTTCCTCCAATTTCCTGGAAGAGGAGTATCAATAGGCTTGCAGCCTTCCATTTGAAACTTCTCAAGTATCTCCCGAGCATACTTGCCTTGAGACACAAACAGTTCACCTTCCCGCTGCCATATTTCCAATCCAAGGAAATAATGAAGGAGGCCCAAATCCTTCATATCAAAGTCCTTTGCAAGATCTACCTTGCATGAGTGTCTCAACTACTCATCACCCGTTAGTATTAAATCATCAACATAAATAACAATGATTAAAATCTTACCGTCCACCACAATTTGGTACAGGTTTTCATCTGCCTCACTCTTGGTGAAACCAAGTCGAGTGAAATAGCTGTCGATCCGAGTGTACCAAGCACAAGGTGCTTGCTTCAACCCATACAACGCTCTTTTGAGTGTGCATACATGCGAATCACTACTGAAGATCTCAAATCCTTCAGGCTGCTCAATGTACACCTCTTCCTCAATGATCCCATTAAGGAACGTCGTCTTCACATCCATCTCATGGATGTGCCAACCCATCTGTACTGAGAGAGAAAGGATGGTCCTTCTGGAAGAATACCGTGCGACAGGTGCAAAGGTTTCTTCATAATCAATCCCCTCGATCTGTGAGAATCCCCAGGAAATAAATCTTGCCTTATACTTCTCGACGCTCTCATCAACAGCTTGCTTTACCTTGTAGATCCATCTTGAACCTACCATTCATTTACCCACCGGCCTTGGAACTCCCAAGCACTGTTTCTGACAATGGAGTCATACTCGTCCACCATGGCATCTACCCATGTGGGCTCCTACACTGCTTCTTTGAAAGAATATGGTTCTGTCACAACACACTTTCTCATAAGAGCCATGTATCTAGTAAAACAGTCAGGTGAATGTCTCTGTCTTTGCTGTGATGTAGGGACTCCTACATTCTGTGCCACATCAAGCTTCAGTCTCTCAACTTCTGTGGTATGTTTTCTGCCTATTTTGATGTTTGGTTCTACATGAGTGGACTCCTCCACTCCATGAATCTCCTCCTGTAGCTGATCCACATCTAGAGGCTCATCTTTGGGAACAAGAATTTCCTCCTCTACATGCAAGTGTAGCTCCCTCTCAAGCGACAACTTCATGGCTTTCACCTCATTGAATTTTATATCCCGTCACACCACAATCATCCGACTGTTTGGAAAATACACACGATAATTATGGGGTGTTTCTGTGTACCCAACAAATATCCCAACTTTTGTAGTCAGCTCTAGCTTCTTCCTCGCGTCCTTTGTCACATGAATGTAAAAATATGAGCCAAAAATATTCAAATGAGAAATATTAGGTTTCTTACTAGTAAAAGCTTCTTTAGGTGTACTCATGCCAAGTACTCTATGAGGACAACAATTTTTCACATAAACCGCAGTGTTGCATGCTTCCGGCCACAAGTGCATCGGTAGGCCCTGGTCATGCAGCATAGCTCGTGCAGAACCCATTATTGTTATGTTCTTCCTCTTCGTGACCCCATTCTGTTGTGGGTTATGAGGCACTCTGAGTTCTCTTCGAATTCCTTCTTTGCTATAGAAGTCTTTGAATTCGCTCGAGATATATTCACCACCATTATTGCTCCGTAGAGCCTTCACTTGCTTCCTCAACTCCTTCTCCACCAATGCTTTAAACTCACCGAACTTTGAGAATGTTTCGCTCTTCTTCTGCATGAAGAAGATCCAGAATCTACGAGAATATTCATCAAAAAATATAATATAATACCTGTGTTTTGTTGTTGAAGCAACCGAGAAAGGTCCACACACGTCTGTGTGAATTCTCTCCATGATCACCAAAGCACGGTTCTCCTTCTCATGAAAGGTGGTCTTCAAAAAATTACCCATAGTACATCCCTTGCACTGAGTTGACTGTGCAAGAGTACCCTTGGGAAGTCCAGTAGAAATCTACTGCAAAATCTTCAAAGCGCCATGGTGAGTATGGCCCAATCTCCTGTGTCATAATTCGTCCTCATCCCAACTCACCACTTCTTTTTTTTTGCCCATCATTGCAACACAACCATCTACCTCCAGCTTGTAGAGATTATTAACTCGAATCCCTATCCTCTTGGTTTGACCCGTTGTTTTATGTCGCAAGAAAGCTTTTCCCTCGCTAAAAACAACGTCATAACCTCTATCTTCCAACGTTGCGACCGAGACCAAGTTCTTCTTCAGTCCCGGAACATGCATAACATCTCTCAACATAAATGGATTACCTGACTCCCTCTCAAAGGTAATGGTCCCAATTCCAGTTGCATTGTATTGACCATCGTCGCCCATCTCTATATGCATTTGGAGGTCTTTCTCCTTCAGATCACTAAACAACTCCTTGTCTCTTGTCATATTGAAAGACACACCACTATCAAGATACCACACCGATCCCATTGCACTTGAAACCAAGCATGTGATCAAGGAGAAATCAAGTTCAAATTGCGAGGCTAAGGCCTCACCCACTGCAGCTCCAGCAACCTTCTTGTTTTTCTTCTTCTATCGACAGTTAGTCGTGAAATTCCCATGTTCGTGACAATGAAAACACTTTACTTTGGACAAATCATGCTTCTTGCCTTTAGCCTCGGATTTTGGAGGGAATTTCTTCTCCTTCCCTTTCCTTGCTTTGGTAGCCAAAGCGCAATTCTCTTCATCATCATTCTTCGATGAAGAGCCATCCCTGGTACTTTGCCTTATCTCCTCCTGCACAAGATCCGACCAAAGTCGCTCCCACCCCGGCAGTTTCTCCAGTCCATTGATAGAGTCTTCATAGCTATGCTAACTCTTTAGAAGCTTAAGGAGAGCCAATCTCACCAAGTCATAATCATCAACAGTAATCCCCACATTTCCCAGTTCATCCCTACAGTGGACAAACTTCGTGAGATATTTTGGAATACTGTTGCCCTTCTCCATTTTTTTTTTCTGAGCTTATCTTTCAGTGCCAACTTCCTCTGGTCGATGTTGCTTTGGAAAATATTTATTAGAGCCTTCCACATTGCAAATGGAGTGGCTTTCCCGGGAATGCTTGACACAATATGGTCCTTCACACCTTCCAATATAATTCTTCTTGTTTTTGCTACCTTCTTTTTCCCTGCGTCAAGTAATGCAGCATCGCTAGAACCTAGCTTAGGAACATCGTTATCAATGAACTCCTTCAGTCCATTATCTTCCAACACCGCCTCCATCCTATCCTTCCAGGCTATGTAATTTGAGATGCCCTCAAGGGCATACTCCAATCGCAACCCATTAAAAGACATTTCAATGTATACTCAACTGTCGCACCAAGAAATTTCTGCAGCAAATCCGAATTGTCCACCAGCACAAACTCAACAATTCTTCACAATGACAATCTTCAAGAATTAACACTGCTATGATACCATGTATAAATTATATAACATATGCATGTATATATCCAGATTCTCCTGATCTAACAATATTTATCTTCTTGCTAAATACAGAATCCTTCCATTGTTAATCTTTTACAGAAATTTAAACTCAATTGCAAACACATGAAGCAATAAAAACAATCGCACATAACACAGTTGTTTAACGGGAAATCCTAAAGCTAAAAACCCCAACTATCATATATTATGTATCATGGAGATCATGTAACAATCTCATACAAAGCTTAGTACATGAAGCTCTCAGTACAATACAGATTCATTACACACTGTCATGCAAAAATTTGCATCTCTATGCACCAATTTCTGGCCACCTGATAGTCTGCCTCCACTACGCAATCCCTGTTGAAGAAGACCCCTGAATGAATTCAAATTGGCCTTGCCTTGACTATAAAATCCTCATTGGCAACTCCAATGTGTGTGTTATGCAATCAATGCATCACTATAGTCACAACGGATAGTCCTTCCCACCCTTTCACCTACCTCTCCACTGGGTCTCCACTGGAACTGACATGCACTGTAGTTAACTACTATATTTGTTCAGTTGATTAGTGAGTTATTATTTGTGAATTAATTAACTAATTAATTCACTCCACTCTCATTAGTGTATCATTCAGTTAGACTAGATACAATTAGCTCAACTGAGTTTAACTCCAATAATTGAGTTAAACTGAATAACAACTCCATGAACTACTCTTCCAACTCTGTCATAACTTTTCCACTTCAGTTCTAACTGAGTCCTCTATGCATGAACCACCAGTAAACCCTAGGAATTGCGTAATTCCTTCAGCCCACAGATTTGAAATAAAGTGCTCCAAGAGAATAAGTTGATATTTAGAGTCTGATTATTATTAAGGGCTAATAATAATCGATGCATCTATTTTTAGATTGACGATCTATAAATAGACTTCACCCAATATTCTAAAAATAGAATTTCATCTATTTTTCGAACTTGAGCAACCATCCACAAATAGCATCCTGCAACTTCTGAAATATGATCACCATGTCTAAAAATATACTTGCACCTAAAAATAGCCTGCGGGCCCACTTAGTGAAGGTGACTAATTTTCACTAAGCTTCATCATCTTGTTGAATCTCAACAAGGCTTGCTACTACTCGAGCATTGTATAATGCTTTGAATTTTGGTCTGACGAATTTTAATAATGATATAGAGAGGGATTGTATTATGAGAGTAGTGTGTGAAGCAACCCTGTCCCAGGAAGTAAGGATTCAACAATATGCTTTGAATGCTTGATATCTTCTACACATTATGAGAAGCTTTTCCCTTACATGCAAGACATATTTTATATTATTGAAAAAGCCGTCAAAACAGATGAAGAGACGGTTTCTCTTCAAGCTATCGAGTTTTGGAGTTCTATATGTGATGAAGAAATTGATATATTATAGGAATATGCAGGAGACCTAAGGGATGATCCAGATGTTCCTTGCTTTTATTTTACTAAGCAAGCACTTTCTGCTCTTATGCCAATGTCATTAGACACATTGTTGAAACAAGAAGAGGACTAAGATCAGGATTAGGGGGCATAGAATCTCTTTATGGCTAGAGGAACTTGCTTGTGTCTTGTTGTGTGGATTGTGGGAGATGAAGTTGTTCCCATTTTTATGTCATTTGTAGAACAAAATATATCAAAACTAGATTGGAGATGTCAAGAGACAACTACTTATGAATTTCGATCAATTTTGGAGGGACCTCATAAGCTTACGCCTCTTGTCAATGTTGCTCTCAACTTTATTCTTAATGCAATGAAGGATACGAATTAGTCATGTTAAGGACAAAACAACATGGACCCTTTGGAGAATATTCAAATTTTTCAATGGTTCAACAATGGAGGCACTATACTTTTTAAGTATATGACCTATTCTAGAGAATTACTAACAAGACATGAAAGGGAATTGGAACAGAACAAGAAAAAGGTCTATGAGTCATGTCTCATCACATAGGTTGGAAGGTACCGTGTGAAGCATTTAATTACATTTGAGTGGTGTGCTTTGTGTGCTCAAGATCAAAATTGAAATTAAAAGAATGAAAAAATTATTAATTTGATCCGCTACTCTTTCCTATGTTGTCGTAATTTCGAATTAAAAGAATGAAAAAGTCATTATTTTTTATTTGCTAGCATTTTCTATACTCCTTACAACATTTATTTTGCAACATGTGGTGAAATTGCTAGTTATAAGCTTTATTAAATTGAGGAGAAGAGTCAAAAGAATTTTGAAAATAAAACTAATTATGAAAATTAATAGATTTATTATTATTAAATAATAGGATTTATTGGGCTAGGATAAAATATTCTTACAAAAAGGTGATTTGTTATAAATTTTCTTACTATTACAATGACATTAAAAATATTATTGTGGTTGGTATAGTGGAAGGATTCATAAATATAACAAAAAAAAAAATATTACAACATGAAGAATGCCTTACTCATGCACACATTTACATGTATAAAAAGGTTATGGGTCAACTTTAACTTAAGAAGAAGCAGGAATTACACATCTTATTGTAAAATGGATAATTTTTCTAAATAAAATTTGATTATATATAAATAAATGTTATAAATAATAATGAGGAAATTATCATGGAGGAACTTCTTAGAATTGGAATAATATCAAATCCCTACGAAATTGGTGGGTGGAGAGCCACTTGGCAAGAATCTAATTTTTAAAATTTATTAAAAGTAATGGACCATTTTGCTAAATAGAATTTGCTTATATATAAATGAATGTTATAAATAATAATGATGAATTTATCATTGAGGAACTTATTAGAATTGGAATAATCTCAAATCCCTAGGAAATTGGTTGGGAGTGGTGGCACAAATCTAATTTTAAAATTAAATTTATTAAAAGTCAATGCAACCTAACAAACTCTGTAATACACTACATTGTGAGCGTTGAGACTAAACATATGATGAGCATATTCCCTTGAGAATCAATCTAACTCCTCAATTAAAAAAATTAAAAAAATAAGTCACTAGACCCTCATCCACCTTAAGTTGAAATAAAAAGCCTTCAACAATAATGAGAGAACATATTCCCTTAAGAATCAATGTAAGCCCTCAATTTAAAAAATACAAAAAAGTCAATAGATCCTAGTCCATCTTAAATTGAAATAAAAAGCCTTCCTAAATAATAAGAAAAAAACTCAAAAAAATTATGAAAAATACCCTTAAAAGATGACAAATAAGAATTAGAATATGTATTAGGGTTATATGAAAAAAAAAAAGTTAAAAACCCAATTAAAAAAAAAAGAGAACAACTTTGTAAATTTCAAGTACCTCTCACATTTTAGTGCTTTTAGGAATTTGAAAATATATATAAATCTTCATGATTAATGAAAAAGATCATTTTACCCAAAAAAAAAAAAAAAAAATAAAAATAAAAAATAAAATAAATAATTCATAAAAAATAAACTTTATTTGATAATAACAAATTCCTCTCTAAAATTTAGTATTTAAAAAATAATTAAAAAAATACTAAAAGCTATAATCAGTAATTTCCTTTCGAGTAAATGTTATAGAAGAGAATCTAACAAAATTTGTCTTTTACGTAAAAGTTATTAATGACATGTTGAATCACAAGAATACTATTATTAATTATCTCGTTCATTAATTCGAAAATTGGAACGAGTGGTGAATAAGTTGGATACGTGTTCTTGTTAAGTTCTCAGATCGCAAATTTAATGACCCGACACTGGTATAAGTTTGGATAGTCTGTATAGTACAGGTCAACATTAATAGATGTGCAGACACACGTGTTGTTGATGCTTCATCACTTCTCCATCTCATCCATCTGCCCATCTCGCTACCCACTCATCTCTGACGAAGAGCTTATTGCAGCGGCTTCTTGTGTTGGCAATCCCACCTTTAATGGACCACAGCGATGGTAATCACAGCAAAGTAGAAATGCTCTTTCGGCTTTTGTTTGCCATCTTTTTGTTTCAGAATTCAATTCTTTGAAACTTTGTGTCTGCATTTTTTCTTTTTAATTTTGGGGTGGGGAGGAGAGTGGGAATGTTGCTGGGAATGTTGCTTTTTAATTTTGGGGTGGGGAGGAGAGATAAAATAATTTCTTTTACTAGAATTTAGCGATACAATTTCAAATAAGACTCTGATTTTTTATTATATATAATATATTTTTAAATGCATAAATAAATTTAACAATAAAATTTTTATCATTTATATCACAATAAGAAAACTCTCTTTTAGCACCATAAGTTAGCACCACTTACGTTATGTGGTGTTAATATGGTGTAAAAATTTATGTATTATATTAAAATTGAAGTATATCACCATAAGTTAGCACCATTTATGTTATGTGGTGTTAATGTGTTGTAAATGTTTATGTATCATATTAAAAATGAAGTATATAATCACCATATTTGATGGACAAGTTAGCACCATTCTTACTATGTGGTGTTAAAGTGAAGTGAATTTTTATTGATCTTATTGGAAGTGGAGTATATCACCATATATATTTAAAGAAGTAGTGTATGCTATATTGTCAAGTTCTATAAAGTGTGGTAGTTAAGTTTGTGTTTGCCCACTTGGCATGTACTAGTGGATTTATTTATGTGAATTGCCACCATAACCATACAAAAATTATAAATATTTATATTATGAATATATAAATTAGAACTAAAGTCACAAATATTTATTTTATAATATTTATTTATTTGTCATGTTTACATGTAAAACTAAAATTCATTTATGTAAGTTTTCACTATAAATACAACAAATTCAAAGTAATTGTTTTCTAAATATTTTATTTCAACTATTTACTTTTTATATTATTCTCATGAAAAAATCAATACACAAAACCATAATACATAATTATTTATTTTATGAATAAGCCATTTAAGATAAACATTTTTATATTATTGTGATTTCAAAATAAAATAAGGGTGAATTCGATGGAGTTGGGTTACTCTTTTTTTGAAAAACTTATGTTCCAAAGGTTGAAAATGTATCTTTGTGAAGGTATTTTTTAAGCCCTCCATCAAGATTTTAAAAGGTCCATCTAGGACTAATTTAAACCCTCAATTAAACTACATAGCTCCATCGTGTTATTGAGCATGATGGAGACACATAGCTTACATGTGCCATTAATTTTTTCTTCAACTTAATGATAGTGTTTTATGGGCTCATGGCATTGAGAATCCAATAGTATTGCACATGGTATAGTATGGTTTTTATTTTTATATTATACTTAGTATATTTTTTATTATTTCATTACATATATGTATGTATGTAATTTTAGAATTTGTTATTGTTATTAATTTTATACATTTTATAGTGTTTTTTTTTGTAAGCTTGGTAGGACTCATTTTTCATTCATTTTATAAACAAAAAACAACTAGATTTACCAATTTGGTGGTCTCAACTTACCCTGAGCGGGGAGTCGAGTCTGTTGGCCACATGATGGCATGGTATGCCATAAAAAAAAATAAGGTTTTGAGTCTGTCATACCAAACAAACAAAGCCTGGATACTCACACGTATACAGTTTTTCACAGATTGACTAACATATTTACTGGATCCTTGAAATTTAAATGTTAGCCGCAGATAAATACTAAGAAAAAAGGAAGATTAAAACAGTCATGAACTACTCAACCTCGTCTGGAACCTAGGCTGACTCCACTAGTGCCGAATCCTGAACCGAGGTACCAGCCTGCTCAAAAGGCTTAGAAATACATGGGAGGTGATAATCAATACGCTCAAGGTGCCCATCCTGTTTCCTCAACTGGAACTCGATCTTATCGAACTCGCTCTTGTAGTCTGGAAAGAATTGGGCTAATGTCACCAGGCTCATAGAGATATGCTCCAAGGCTTTGCCAAGGATGCTCTTCATAGACCAATACAGATACAGTGTCAGCTTGAATTATGTTAGTCTGCCTCTTGTTTGTCCCATATCTGGCATTAAACCTTTCCATTCCTTAGTATCCATATTTGTCTATGCATGTCTATTTATGTCAGCTTCCCATTTTTCAATGAGCTTTTGAATTTCCTCTGATGTGTTCTCGTGTTATGCTTTCACTGCCTCTTGGATCACATCGATTGCAGGCCTCCTTCCTCTCGGCTTGCTCGGGGGTGACACAGGTTGGGCTTCTACCACCTTCCCTTTATCTTTCCAGCCACGGCCTCAAGCTACAGGGCTCTTGGAATGGTCACGAGCTGCAGGACCCTTGGAGCGTGCCATCCCACAATCTTTGAGTAGGTTTCCGGGTAGGTGACCTATCCACACAATTAAACAGAGGCATAATTTCATATAATGAAAACGATCAAAGGTCCATGCATCCCATTTATCAGAAGAAAGGTGATCCGGGGGCCTCTTCCCAGGACTTCTCCCCTGGCCATACCCATCGCCCTCATACCGTGCTTAATTTCTGGCACCCTGTGTCCGTGACGATCGCACACACCCCAACAATTATCCCATAACCCAAAGATCTCCCACCTTCCTTCAATCTCCTGTCATAATTATGATTTTGTAAAAAGTAAAAAAAAATGTATTTGAGCCAAAAGAAAAAATTATTTCTGAAAAAAAAAAGAATGAACTTCCAAGCTCTTTAGCTCTTTGAGTTTGAAAAGAAAAAAATGAGCTTCCAAACTCTTTAGCTCTTTAAAAAAGCAATATTAAAAACTCTACCATTTTCTTTATCTCATACAATTTTCCAATTTAAAAAACTTATCAACCTTTTTTTTAAAAACTTATCAGCGATTTTTTACGCCTTTTGAGAGAACCACTAGTAAATACCATCATCATCATCAAACTCATTGCAAAATGACAAAATTGACAGGTCGTGGATGCGTGATGGGTCCCATTAATTTGTGTCGTACACAGCTCACGTTTCGATATATATTGCACTTCTTTTTGGTTTTAAATTTCCATGACGCTTTAGCGAATGTTTAAAATACCCGATGTGCGATGGGAAATCGCTTTACAGCTCAACCGTAATATTCCAACACACCTTTAAATGTCGCACATGCCTGCTGATATGTTCATCCACTTAATAACTCACCGGCCTACCATTAGATCTCATCATGATCGTTGGTAGCCGTTAGATCTCAATGCATTCCAGGATAGTGTTTTTTTTCCGTATCTAACAACAAATTTCGGTCGTCCATTACTTTACTATTTATATACCACAATTAAGTGTGATTATGTGGCAAAATAGATTAGTTTATAAAACGATTATCAAGAATTAACCCAAACTTAAGATTCCATGAGTTACAAATTTACTAACAGCTAATTAAAGTTGTTCCATTAACAATATTAAAACACGGGTTTTTAATGCAACACCATAATTTTGCAAGGGAGAACAAATTGAGCTTGCAACACTATCTATCTATCTATAATTTTGTAAGGGAAAATAAATAAACTACGACATCGGTATAAATTTATTTAATTTAAGGATTTAACATGAATCTAGAAAGATCAAATTTATTTTGTTACAAATTTATTTTTGAGTGAAAAAAATGTTAATTTTTTACTATTTAAATTACATTTTTGAATGTCATATAAATTACATAACATGTATATTGATCCTTTTTATATTAGTTCATATTAAAATGTACTTTATTTATAATTTATATTGGATATTTTATTCTATAAGACATTAATTTTTTTTTTTAACATATATATATTTTGAAAATCATAAGGTCATATTTTTTTTACTTCTAATTACTTTACATGATATTAGGTCATATGGAAAACTAAAAAAATATACATAGCATATTTTTTTTTTTCAATTTTATTACATGCGTCATTGCTTTTTTATTTAAATAAACTTATATTTGTATTTTAAGAGGGATAGACATACTTACACATAGCCTTCACACAAGCTTTACTATAAACTCATTTTAACCAAGTATCTACCAAGAGCCCAGAAGGATAAAAAATAATACATGTCAATTAATCCATTTTAGTTCTTGGTAAATAGTTATTAATATAAATCTATAGTGATAATTTTCATTGTATAAATTGTATATTTTCATATTTTATCATTATTAATATTTTATATTCAAAATTCAATGAATTACACATTTTCGTCTTATTAAGAAGTAACTACTATACTTTACCTTTAATTACTTTTTATTTTCTAACTAAGGTTAACAATAATACACACAAATATATAAACACACACTTTCTGTACATAGAAAAAATTCATACTTAAACATATTAATTAATATGAATATTCAATCAATTTATTTAAGTTCCATATATATATATACATATACACACACACAAACATATATAATTTATGTAAAATTATATTGTTTAAGATAGATATCTAAATATTGTATTTATTATTTGAAGAGTGAAAGTGAAATATCAACAACTGAGTTAATTGTTTTGTTAGTATATTTTTAATTGTTTATTTATATGGTTATTTATTTATTTATTTTTTAATTTTCTATCGATATGAGCTAAAATTATTTTTATTATTTTTTTCAAAACATGGCATACTTACACGTCTCTCATATAATAAGTCTCTTGACTCAATTACATAGAAATGATAATTCTATTTTATTATTTAGTTTTCTTCTAGTTTAACAAATAACTTCATACTTTAATTTTTCCTCTGGTTTAACCAATAACTTCACACTTTAATTTAGAAGTAAGAATAAGATGTTGTCGAGAGTTTGAAATAGCGAGTATAAGAGTCTACCAAATATAAACTAATCAAACTCATCATATCACATGAGAAAATTGTGAATATACTTTTTATTTTTATTTATATATAAAAGTTAATAATATCACATGTGAAAATTGTGAATATACTTTTTGTTTATATATTTATATATAAAAGTTAATAGCAACATATGAATGTTGCTATATAACACTTTTGCAAAAGTTATATTAAATATTTTTAAAAATTATTTTTGATATTTTCAGAATATATTTTTATTAAATATTTATATATTTTTAATAAAAATAATTATTTGAAAATATAGTAATTTTACTAAACATTTTTTTTTAATAAAATAATTAATTAAAAAATAAAATGAATAAAATTTTTAAAAATATTTTTTTGATATTATATTTGGAGATTCAAGTGTTTTAAGTTTAATTTCTTATGATTTTTTAATAATCCAATTATCACTTATTGATATTAAAAAAAAATAACTTTGATGAATATGAATTAGTTTTAAAAATTTTATAATATACAAACTAGTAATGAGATTTTTTGGAAATTTTTTAATGATTTTTTTTAATTTTATAATTTCTCTAAAATGTAGAAAAAATTAAACATCACAAACTTGATGAATAATTTCACCTCAACTTTGTCCTTAAATTTAAACACTATAAACTTCCAAAAAAAATCACATTAAAAACATTTCCATATAAAAATGAAATATTTCGATTTTACACTCAAGCAAATCACATGGCTACAATCCTCAAGGTTACTTTGTCGTTAGGCCACTCAAACGAGAATCACCTGACTATACATTAATTTCTGGGGTTGCGAGCTGCGTCTTAATTTTAACTCTAGTTTGGTTAAGTTTGCCTAGCCTCTCCCGTATAAGTAAACGTTCCTAGACCTGCAATAGCTGGTACAGATTTTGTTCATCATTTCTCCCTCCCTCTCCTCTCATTATACATCTCGCTCCCCGGTCATGTCTAGCGAAGAGCTTAATGCAGCGGCTTCTTCTGTTGGCAATCTGAGCTTTAATGGACCACAGCGACGGTAATCACAGTATACCAGAAATGTTTTTTCAGATTTTGTTTCAGAATTCAATTCTCTGAATTTATGGGATTTCACAATTATTTGAAACTATTGTGTTTCTCTTTTTTTAATATATGTTTCTCACTCATTTTGGCTAATGATTTTTGAATGCAGATTGGAGGGCAAAGTAGCAATAATAACGGGTGGAGCAGCTGGCATAGGAGAAGCCATCGTTCGGCTCTTCACAAAGCACGGAGCCAAAGTCATAATCGCAGACATTGCAGATGAACAATTACAGTAAACCTGGCAATGCCTTGGCTGTTTCAGAAGAGCATAAGGTCGCCTTGGAGGCCATCTGCAATAGTACCGCGAACTTAGAGGCAGCGACTCTTAAAGCGGAGGATGTTGCGGAAGCGGGGCTAAATATGTTGGCGGCCATAACCTTGTAGTGGATGGCGGATTCACCGTTGTTAACCATTCGTGGAAGCTCTACCGTTGATAGTTGTTACTGCCAATTGTAAGTGAAGCAAGAGAGTGCTAGAACTACAAATATATAATAATATCAGTCCATAGTA
>CM076582.1:255368398-255610893 GCA_034641835.2 Pinus albicaulis
AGTTGCCCCTAAAGGTGCAAGAATACACCGAAGGTATAGAAGAACTGAAAAGATCCTCTCCCCAATATATGTTTATGAGTTTAGATAAACAGGAGCAAGTAATTGTGGAATTTAACCCACGTAATGAGGGATTTTGTTTGGTGAATACATATTTTCGATAACTCTATTAAATAATTTTCTTATGTGTGGGGAGTTACACATATTCATATATCCATATGAAATGCATCACAAATCTGAACAACTTCGGCTATTCAAAAAAGGCGGAGATAAAACAAATCCATCTGGACACACGAAATAAAATGCAATTGAAAAGCATACAATTCAAAAGCCCGTCACTCCAAAGATTCAACTCCATCTCCAGCTCATCATTACAAAAAACCAATCACCATCGTTAACGGAATTTTTAAAACTATTTCGAAGGTACTCCATGCTTCCCAGAATTGCACACCATTACAAAAAACCAATCACCATCATTAACGGAATTTATAAGACTAATTCGAAATTCTTAAACTCCTAAAATTAATTCCATAAAGTATAAAATTTGTTCATTTCCATTAGAAGTTACACTTTTCACACAATAAAGTCTAAATTTTAATGGTTTTCACTACAGAGTATCAGTCAAAATTTTAATATGGTTTTCACTAAATTTTTATAGCTATAAAAGATTATATTTGTGTCAGACCAAGGATATTGAACATTCTGGTGATATATATTTTTTAAATTCAAGTATATTGAACATCCCATAAACCTGCTCCTTAATTTAAAATGTATAGATTCGCATATGGCTTTGCTCCACCGAAGAAATCAAATCCTAAATTAAAAATAAAAATGTCAGGCAAGTTCCTAATTTCAAATGGAAAAATCACTCTAAATAATAAAATAATTTCAATTCATCTCCACTCGTTTCCCAGAGTCATTTTAAATATTTCCCATAAAAACCTGAATAAAAAATATATTTTCGTATCCTCTTGTATAAAGAGAGCGGAGAGTGAAGCCCTATAATTGTCCATTGGAAACCGATGAAATTTTCGTATCCTCTTGAATAAAGAGAGCAGAGTGAAATCCCATAATTGTTCATAATTAGAGCATGAGAAAACTAAAAACACAAAACCATATTCTTTTGAATAAAGATAACGCAGAGTGAAGTCCCATAATTGTCCATAATTAAAAGCATGAGAAAACTCCATAATTCTCCATAATTAAAAGCATGAGAAAACTACAAACACAGAAACTCTGTATCAGATACCTCCACCTCCAGTTTTTTTAGATACTTCGAGATACCTTGGGCTTTCCAACCCTCTTGAGGCTTCAGAAGGCAGTGAAGGAAAAAATGAGGAGAATGTATCAAACATGCGGTGCTCAAGATAATCGATTACAGAACCGAAGCCTAGATCTCTAAAATTCGGTTATAAATTCTGGTATGTAAATCATGAGTCTCGCTACATTTTCAATTAAATCAATGGCAAAACAGAATGCTTAGATAAACTGATATTGCCGTGATGATTTCTATCGGTGGTGCAATTAAATATATCAGAGATAACGTTTTATTGCTATTAATTATATCAAAGCGACATTCCACTGCACTTTTGAACAATAATATATCTTCCTTATTACTGGTTTCACCTTCCCCAACTGACTTCCTTCCTTGATCCATGGTTTCAGAATGCCCATCCTTGTCCTTTGTAGGTGCCTCCCTATATGTACCTGCTAAAATATTTACAATTTATATGCCTTAGGGCCACGATGCACACATTACCAGCATAAGATAAATGTGCTCAATTAAATAAGACTGTAATTGCCTTAGGGCTAACATGCACGCATGTGATCAAAGATAAATGGGCTTTGATTAAGTCAATTTTACTTCATAAAACAATTTCATCACCTCTGAATCATTCTCCAGGTTATTATAAAAAAACATGTACCATTTACACAAATAGGTCCAACAGTATCAATTAATCATTACAATTGCATCTATTTTCGATCTGTGGTTACAGGCCAAGGCAGAGGATATTCAAGAAAATACACATAAACATGTGTATGTCGTACATTCTAATCCATTAAGCGAATCGGACACAACCATTAAGATCATTAAAATAATCAGTATGTTTGTGCAAATCAGACCCTAAATATGGAAAAAGCATAAAAGTAATTGATGCCAGGGAAATACACTAGTTAAGATAAATGGATAGGTGCCATGGTCAAATCCCTATGGGCAAGTTATGTCATTCACTTGACGTCTTCTATGAATGTGCGGGAAACAGGACCCAGATATAAAGAAAAATTTACACTCCAAATGAAAGACACCCAATTATTTATACAGAACATCTGCCCAGAAGAATCAATTCAAAAATGAGACAAGTGGTGAATCCAATTTTTCTGTTTGCATTACAAACAAGTGAAATATTCCACTATATAGTCAATATTACATAAGAAAATTTTACCATAACGCAAGTCATTTTGACATGGAATAAAATCCACATTGATTTTTAGCATGTTTGCAATTAAAACGGCATCACCAAGGCAACAATTGCAAAGCAAGAGGGACCCACAAAGCACACAAACACCTCTAAGAAATGTTATTACTAGAGTGACAGAGGATGCCATTACATTAACTCGTGGACTTTCACTCCAAAGCCAAGTTCCAGATCGGCAAGGCTTTTAATGTGTGTAAGACTCTGTAAACCATCCCTTTTCCCACAATTGTTTCCAATGCGGGATTAATACACAAAATAGCACTAATATTTTTAATCAGTTTTTTACATAAAAGAAATTAATACAAGGGGATAATGATCCTATGGAATGAAATCCTTGAGGAGATGCTCATAGACAACTAGTAAAACATCTTCCCAAAAAAGGGAAAAAACCTGCTGTGCACCTCACCTTTGTCTGCGAAGGCCACATGTGGATCTGAAACATCCTCGGAACCAGCAACATCTTGCAAACAACTTCTTTGTGAAAGCCTCAAGGCTTGTCGATACTCATCAGTCACAGGAACAGCAGTAGCAGCTCGGTATGCTCGGACTTGGGCTGCATACTTAATCCCTGAGATCATCCTGTCCTCCCCACACTTAGGAGCCATAACCATCCTCTGCATAAAAGCAAGCATCTGCGCTTGTTGAAACCCCTCTTTGGCTTCCTTGACCTGCCTATCCATATATATCACTGGAGCTTCATAACCGGGAACACTAACCTCAATATGCCCCTCCCTTGCTGTAGAACTGAAGGAATTTGTGCAACCACACATCAAACCCAACGCAGCACGCCTGCCACCAAGCGATCGCATCGTTGGCTCCTAGACATCTCTTCTGCTTTTGATTTATGGGCAAAAGTGGGCTCAAATGACTGATTTTAACTGGTCCACAATATGCTCCCAAAGAATGCCACTTAACATGGCTGTACAAGCAGCTAATAATAGAGAAGCCACTCCTGCAAATGGAATATCTGATTCCAAATCATGTAACGGTAATGTAAGATCAAACTGCCAGAAATAATGACAATCGTGCCTGCAACGAACGTGTAGAAATGAAAATGTTGACGATTGTTTGGTGGAATTCGGTTTGGTGGAATTCTTCAAATATAACACCTTCTTGTGTAAATATGAAAATATGCAATTTTATACAATGAAAATTACTGTAGATTTACATTAACAACCATTAATGTTCAAAATGGATTAATTACATGTATTATCCTCTGGGCTCTTGGTAGATACTTGGTTAAAATGAGTCTATAGTAAAGCTTGTGTGAAGGCTATGTGTAAGTATGTCCATCCCTCTTAAAATAAAAATAAAAGTTTATTTAAATAAAAAAGAAATGACGCATGTAATAAAATTGAAAAAAAAATATGATATGCATATTTTTTTAGTTTTCCATATGACCTAATATCATGTAAAGTAATTAGAAGTAAAAAAAATTGTGACCTTATGATTTTCAAAAATATTTTAATAAGTAATATATATATATATATATATATATATGTTAAAAAAATAAATAATGTCTTATAGAATAAAATATCCAATATAAATTATAAATAAAGTACATTTTAATATGAACTAATATAAAATGGATCAATATACATGTTATGTAATTTATATAACATTCAAAAATGTAATTTAAATAGTAAAAAATTAACATTTTTTTTCACTCAAAAATAAATTTATAACAAAATAAATTTGATCTTTCTAGACTCATGTTAAATCCTTAAATTAGATAAATTTAAACTGATGTCGTAACTTCATTTATTTTCCCAGTGTTGCAAGCTCAATTTGTTCTCCCTTGCAAAATTATGGTGTTGCATTAAAAACCCGTGTTTTAATATTGTTAATTGAACAACTTTAATTAGCTGTTACTAAATTTGTAACTCATGGAATCTTAAGTTTGGGTTAGTTCTTGATAATCGTTTTATAAACTAATCTATTTTGCCACATAATCACAGTTAATTGTGGTATATAAATAGTAAAGTGATGGACGACTGAAATTTGTTGTAGATACGGAAAAAACACACTATCCTGGAATCCATTGAGATCTAACGGCTACCAATGATCATGATGAGATCTAATGGTAGGCCGGTGAGTTATTAAGTGGATGAACATTTCAGCAGGCATGTGCGACATTTAAAGGTGTGTTGGAATATTACGGTTGAGCTGTAAAGCGATTTCCCATCGCACATCGGGTATTTTAACCATTCGCTAAAGCGTCATGGAAATTTAAAACGAAAAAGAAGTGCATAATATATCGAAACGTGAGCTGTGTACGACACAAATTAATGGGACCCACCACGCATCCACGACCAGTCAATTTTGTCATTTTGCAATGAGTTTGATGATGATGATGGTATTTACTAGTGGTTCTCTCAAAAGCCGTAAAAAAAGGCTGATAGGTTTTTTAAATTGGAAAATTGTATGAGATAAAGAAAATTGTAGAGTTCTTAATATGGCTTTCTTAAAGAGCTAAAGAGTTTGGAAGCTCATTCTTTTCTTTTCAAACTCAAAGAGCTTAAGAGCTTGGAAGTTCATTCTTTTTTTTTTCAGAAATAATTTTTTCTTTTGGCTCAAATACATTTTTTTTTACTTTTTAAAAATCATAATTATGACAGGAGATTGAAGGAAGGTGGGAGATCTTTGGGTTATGGGATAATTGTTGGGGTGTGTGCGACCGTCAGGGATAGAGGGTCCCAGAAATTAAGCACGGTATGAGGGCGATGGGTCGCAGAGGGTCGGGCAGGGGAGAAGTCCTAGGAAGAGGCCCCCGAGTCACCTTTCTTCTGATAACTGGGATGCATGGACCTTTGATCGTTTTCATTATATGGAATTATGCCTCTGTTTAATTGTCTGGATAGGTCACCTACCCGGAAACCTACTCAAAGATTATGGGATGGCACGCTCCAAGGGTCCTGCAGCTCATGACCATTCCAAGAGCTCTGTAGCTTGAGGCCGTGGCTGGAAAGATAAAGGGAAGGTGGTAGAAGCCCAACTTGTGTCACCCCCAAGCAAGCCAAGAGGAAGGAGGCCTGCAATCGATGTGATCCAAGAGGCAGTGAAAGCATAACACGAGAACACATCAAAGGAAATTCAAAAGCTCATTGAAAAATGGGAAGCTGACATAAATAGACATGCATAGACAAATATGGATACTAAGGAATGGAAAGGTTTAATACCAGATATGGGACAAACAAGAGGCAGACTAACATAATTCAAGCAGACACTGTATCTGTATTGGTCTATGAAGAGCATCCTTGCAAAGCCTTGGAGCAGATCTCTATGAGCCTCGTGACATTAGCCCAAGTCTTTCCAGACTACAAGAGCGAGTTCGATAAGATCGAGTTCCAGTTGAGGAAATAGGATGGGCACCTTGAGCATATTGACTATCACCTCCCATGTATTTCTAAGCCTTTTGAGCAGGCTGGTACCTCGGTTCAAGATTTGGCACTAGTGGAGTCGGCCTAGGTTCCAAACGAGGTTGAGTAGTTCATGACTATTTTAATCTACCTTTTTTCTTAGTATTTATCTGCGGCTAGCATTTAAATTTCAAGGATCCAGTAAATATGTTAGTCAATCTGTGAAAAACTGTATACGTGTGAGTATCCAGGCTTTGTTTGTTTGGTATGACAGACTCAAAACCTTATTTTTTTTTATGGCATACCATGCCATCATGTGGCCAACAGACTCGACTCCCCACTCGGGGCAAGTTGAGACCACCAAATTGGTAAATCTAGTTGTTTTTTGTTTATAAAATGAATGAAAAATGAGTCCTACCAAGCTTACAAAAAAAAACACTATAAAATGTATAAAATTAATAACAATAACAAATTCTAAAATTACATACATACATATATGTAATGAAATAATAAAAAATATACTAAGTATAATATAAAAATGAAAACCATACTATACCATGTGTAATACTATTGGATTCTCAATGCCATGAGCCCATAAAACACTATCATTAAGTTGAAGAAAAATTGAATGGCACATGTAAGCTATGTGTCTCCATCAAGCTCAATAACACGATGGAGCTATGTAGTTTAATTGAGGGTTTTAATTAGTCCTAGATGGACCTTTTAAAATCTTGATGGAGGGCTTAAAAAATACGCTCACAAAGATACATTTTCAACCTTTGGAACACAGGTTTTTCCAAAAAAGAGTAACCCAACTCCATCGAATTCACCCTTATTTTATTTTGAAATCACAATAATATAAAAATGTTTATCTTAAATGGCTTATTCATAAAATAAATAATTATGTATTATGGTTTTGTGTATTGATTTTTTCATGAGAATAATATAAAAAGTAAATAATTGAAATAAAATATTTAGAAAACAATTACTTTGAATTTGTTGTATTTATAGTGCAAACTTACATAAATAAATTTTAGTTTTACATGTAAACATGACAAATAAATAAATATTTGTGACTTTAGTTCTAATTTATATATTCATAATATAAATATTTATAATTTTTGTATGGTTATGGTGACAATTCACATAAATAAATCCACTGGTACATGCCAACATGGCAAACACAAAGTTAACTACCATATTTTATAGAACTTGACAATATAGCATACACTACTTCTTTAAATATATATGGTGATACACTCCACTTCCAATAAGATCAATAAAAATTTACTTCACTTTAACACCACATAGTAAGAATAGTGCTAAGTTGTCCATCAAATATGGTGATTATAAACTTCATTTTTAATATGATACATAAACATTTACAGCGCATTAACACCACATAACATAAATGGTGCTTACTTATGGTGATATACTTCATTTTTAATATAATACTTAAATATTTACACCAGATTAACACCACATAACGTAAGTGGTGCTAACTTATGGTGCTAAAAGAGAGTTTTCTTATTGTGATATAAATGATAAAAGTTTTATTGCTAAATTTATTTATGCATTTAAAAATATATTGTATATAATAAAAAATCACAATCTTATTTGAAATTGTATTGCTAAATTCTAGTAAAAAAAATTATTTTATCTCTTATCATCCATTGATAATAAACATTATCAAATTACTAAAATCCTACAACAGGACTGACGCCTTCTTCTTTGCTCACATCGCAGTCCAGGTAAATGGCCGCAGGGGAAAGGGATTCTGCGATCATGACTTTGTCTCCATGCTTTGTCAACAGCCGAACGAGGGCCTCTCCTATGCCCGCTGCTACCTTGTCTTCCAATCTGCATTCAAAGATCATTGCCCAGAATCACTGAGCAACATTCCTACTCTCCTCCACACCCCAAAATTAAAAAGAAAAAAATGCAGACACAAAGTTTCAAAGAATTGAATTCTGAAACAAAAAGATGGCAAACAAAAACCGTAAGAGCATTTCTACTTTGCTGTGATTACCGTCGCTGTGGTCCATTAAAGGTGGGATTGCCAATACCAGAAGCCGCTGCACTAAGCTCTTCAGACATGAGTGGATAGCGAGATGGGCAGATGGATGAGATGGAGAAGTGATGAAGCATCCACAACACAAGTGTCTGCACATCTATTAATGTTGACCTGTACTATACAGACTATCCAAACTTGTACCAGTGTCGGGTCATTAAATTTGCGATCTGAGAACTTAACAAGAACACGTATCCAACTTATTCACCACTCGTTCCAATTTTCGAATTAATGAACGAGATAATTAATAATAGTATTCTAACATGTCATTAATAACTTTTACGTAAAAGACAAAGATTGTTAGATTC
Source organism: Pinus albicaulis (assembly GCA_034641835.2). Taxonomy (NCBI): domain Eukaryota; kingdom Viridiplantae; phylum Streptophyta; class Pinopsida; order Pinales; family Pinaceae; genus Pinus; species Pinus albicaulis. Next base: position 255,376,611 of record CM076582.1, read on the forward strand.
TCTTCTATAACATTTACTTGAAAGGAAATTACTGATTATAGCTTTTAGTATTTTTTTTAATTATTTTTTAAATACTAAATTTTAGAGAGGAATTTGTTATTATCAAATAAAGTTTATGTTTTATGAATTATTTATTTTGTTTTTGGGTAAAATAATCTTTTTCATTAATCATGAAGATTTATATATATTTTCAATTTCCTAAAGCACTGAAGATTTATATATATTTTTAGACAATGTCTATTTTTAGACATGGTGATCATATTTCAGAAGTTGCAGAATGCTATTTGTGGATGGTTGCTCAAGTTCGAAAACTAGATGAAATTCTATTTTTAGAAGATTGGGCGAACTCTATTTATAGATCGTCGATCTAAAAATAGATGTGTCGATTATTATTAGCCCTTAATAATAATCAAACTCTAAATATCAACTTATTCTCTTGGAGCACTTTATTTCAGTATACAGATTTGGCAAATCTGTAGGCTGAAGGAATTACGCAATTCCTAGGGTTTACTGGTGGTTCATGCATGGAGGACTCAGTTAGAACTGAGGTGGCAAAGTTATGACAGAGTTGGAAGAGTAGTTCATGGAGTTGTTATTCAATTTAACTCAGTTATTGGAGTTAAACTCAGTTGAGCTAATTGTATCTAGTCTAACTGAATCATACACTAATGAAAGTGGAGTGAATTAATTAGTTAATTAATTCACAAATAATAACTCACTAATCAACTGAAAAAATACAATAGTTAACTACAGTGCATGTCAGTTCCAGTGGAGACCCAGTGGAGAGGTAGGTGAAAGGGTGAGAATGACTATCTGTTGTGACTATAGTGATGCATTGATTGAATCACACACACATTGGAGTTGTCAATGAGGATTTTGTAGTCAAGGCAAGGCCAATTCGAAATCATTCAGGGGTCTTCTTCAGCAAGGATTGCGTAGTGGAGGCAGGCTATCACGTGGCCAGAAATTGGTGCATAGAGATGAAAATTTTTGCATGATAGTGTGTAATGAATCTGTATTGTACTGAGAGCTTAATGTACTAAGCTTTGTATGAGATTGTTACATGATCTCCATGATACATAATATATGATAGTTAGGGTTTTTAGCTTCAGGATTTCCCATTAAACCACTTTGTTATGTGCAATTGTTTTTATTGCTTCATGTGTTTGCAATTGAGTTTAAATTTCTGCAAAAGATTAACAATGGAAGGATTTTGTATTTAGCAAGAAGATAAATATTGTTTGATCAGGAGAATCTGGATATATACATGCATATGTTATATAATTTCTACATGGTATCAGAGCAGTGTTAATTCTTAAAGATTGCAATTGTGAAGAAGTGTTGAGTTTGTGCTGGCGGACAATTCAAATTTGCTGCAGAAATTTCTTGGTGCGATAGTTGAGTATACATTGAAATGTCTTTCAATGGGTTGCGATTAGAGTATTATCTTGAGGGCAGCTCGAATTACATAGCATGGAAGGATAGGATGGAGGCGGTGCTAGAAGATAATGGACTGAAGGAGTTCATCGATAGCGATGTTCCTAAGCCAGATTCTAGCGATGCTGCATTACTTGACGCACGACAAAAGAAGGTAGCAAAGACAAGAAGAATTCTATTGGAAGGTGTGAAGGACCATATTGTGTCAAGCCTTCATGAGAAAGCCACTCCATTTGCAATGTGGAAGGCTCTAACAAATATTTTCCAAAGTAGCAGCGACCAGAGGAAGCTGGTGCTGAAAGATAAGCTCAGAAAAAAAAATGGAGAAGGGCAACAGTATTCCAAAATATCTCACGAAGTTTGTCCACTGTAGGGATGAACTGGGAAGTGTGGGGATTAATGTTGATGATTATGACTTGGTGAGCTTGGCTCTCCTTGAGCTTCTGAAGAGTTGGCATAGCTACGAAGACTCAATCAATGGACGGGAGAAATTGCCGGGGTGGGAGCGACTTTGGTCGGATCTTGTGCAGGAGGAGATAAGGCAAAGTACCAGGGATGGCTCTTCATCGAAGAATGATGATGAAGAGAATTGCGCTTTGGGTTCCAAAGCAAGGAAAGGGAAGGAGAATAAATTCCCTCCAAAATCTGAGGCTAAAGGCAAGAAGCAGGATTTGTCCAAGGTAAAGTGTTTTCACTATCACGAACATGGGAATTTCACTACTAACTGCCCACAGAAGAAGAAGAACAAGAAGGTTGTTGGAGCTGCAACGGGTGAGGCCTTAGCCTTGTAATTTGAACTTGATTTCTCCTTGATCGCATGCTTGGTTTCAAGCACAATGGGATCAGTGTGGTATCTTGATAGTGGTGCGTCTTTCAATATGACGGGAGACAAGGAGTTGTTTAGTGACCTGGAGGAGAAAGGCATCCAAATGCATATAGAGATGGGCGATGATGGTCAATACAATGCAATCGACATTGGGACCATTACCTTTGAGAGGGAGTCAGGTAATCCATTTCTGTTTAAAGATGGTATGCATGTTCCAGGTCTGAAGAAGAACGTGGTCTCGATCGCAACGTTGGAAGATAGAGGTTATGACGTTGTTTTCAGCGAGGGAAAAGCTTTCTTGCAACATAAAACAATGTGTCAAACCAAGAGGATAGGGATTTGAGTTAAGAATATCTACAAGCTGGATGTAGATGGTTGCGTTGCAATGATGGGCAAAGCAGAAGAAATGGTGAGTTAGGATGAGGGCGAATTATGACACAGGAGATTGGGCCATCTTCACCATGGTGCTTTGAAGATTTTGCAATAGATTTCTACTGGACTTCCCAAGGGTACTCTTGCACAGTCAGATCAGTGCAAGGGATGTACTATGGGTAATTTTGTGAAGACCACCTTTCATGAGAAGGAGAACCGTGCTTTGGTGATCCTGGAGAGAATTCACACATACGTGTGTGTACATTTCTCGATTTCTTCAACAGAAAAACATAGGTATTATGTTATATTTGTTGATGACTATTCTCGTAGATTCTAGATCTTCTTCATGCAGAAGAAGAGCGAAACATTCTCAAATTTCAGTGATTTTAAAACATTGGTGGAGAAGGAGTCGGGGAAGCAAGTGAAGGCTCTACGGAGCAATAATGGTGGTGAATATATCTCGGGCGAATTCAAAGACTTTTGTAGCAAAGAAGGAATTCGAAGAGAACTCATAACGCCTCATAACCCATAGCAGAATGGGGTCACAGAGAGGAACAACATAATGATGATGGGTGTTGCACGAGCTATGCTACATGACCAGGGCCTACCAATGCACTTGTGGGCAAAAGCATGCAACACTGCGGTTTATGTGCAAAACCGTTGTCCTCCTAGAGTACTTGGCATGAGTACACCTGAAGAAGCTTTTACTAGTAAGAAACCTAATATTTCTCATTTGAAGATTTTTGGCTCATCTTTTTACATTCATGTGACAAAGGATGCGAGAAAGAAGCTGGAGCCAACTACAGAAGTTGGGATATTTGTGGGGTACACAGAAACACCCCATAATTATCATGTGTATTTTCCAAACAGTCGGATGATTGTGGTGTGACGGGATATAAAATTTAATGAGGTGAAAGCCATGAAGTTGTCGCTTGAGAGGGAGCTACACTTGCATGTAGAGGAGGAACTTCTTGTTCCCAAAGATGAGCCTCTAGATGTGGATCAGCCACAGGAGGAGATTCATGGAGTGGAGGAGTACACTCATGTAGAACCAAACATCAGAACAGGCAGAAAGCATACCACAGAAGCTGAGAGACTGAAGCTTGATGCGGCACAGAATGTAGGAGTCCCTACATCATAGCATAGACAGAGACATTCACCTGACCGTTTTACTGGATACATGGATGTTATGAGAAAGTGTGTTGTGACAGAGCCATATTCTTTCGAAGAAGCAGTGCAGGAGCCCACATGGGTAGATGCCATGGTGGAGGAGTATGACTCCATTGTCAGAAAAAGTGCTTGGGAGTTTCAAGGTCGGTGGGTAAATCAGTGGTAGGTTCAAGACGGATCTACAAGGTAAAGCAAGCTGCTGATGGGAGCGTCGAGAAGTATAAGGCAGGATTTTTTTCCTGGGGCTTCTCACAGATCGAGGGGATTGGTTATGAAGAAACCTTTGCACCTGTCGCACATTCTTCCATAAGGACCATCCTTTCTCTCTCAGCGCAGATGGGTTGGCACATCCATGAGATGGATGTGAAGACTGTGTTCCTTAATGGGATCATTGAGGAAGAGGTGTACATTGAGCAGCCTGAAGGATTTGAGATCTTCAGTAGTGAGTCGCATGTGTGCAGACTCAAAAGAGCGTTGTATGGGTTGAAGCAAGCACCTTGTTCTTGGTACACTCGGATCGATAGCTATTTCACCGGACTTGGTTTCACCAAGAGTGATGCGTGTTGATCATATGGTTAACATTATTCATTTTTAAAAAATAACCTTGAGTAGCAAAGTATCGAAGGTCATGACTAGTGGTGAAAAATTTAAAATAATGACTGGAGAGAAACAATGCTAAGCTAAGTCGCGGGGCTAAATAACTAAGCACGTGTCCAAAAAGGGAGGAAGACGTAAAGGTTTAAAATTTGGAGTAAATAAGCAAAGGTATGTTATAAAAGATCTAAAACGAAAATATTTTAATACAACCCACCTTTATATTATGCACGTGGAAATGAGTCTCTGCATGTGTAATTCCGGGGGTCAAGGAGAAGAAGGGGTGAGAGACCCATACCCCCGCGGAATTGTGGTGACGTGTCACGGGGTGGACACAAGGTAAGGGTTATATGGCGAAGAGAAGTGCGGGTCTTAAAAGCCTCCATGCTGTGTATTTTATGATTCCATGAGGAATACGTTTCGAGAACCAAGCTGCTTACGCGGCAGAAAGGTAAGGTAAGTCCATAGGCGAACTGGTACTGAGGCCCATACCAGTAATAAACCCGGCACGCGGCGCTCACCCAACTGCAGTTAAACGCCCAATCCCTACGCGCCGTGTGCTCCATTGTCAGCGTCCTTACGACGCTCACCCCACTTACATCACCATTCTGCCTTTTGCCAAACCATCCTCAGTTCTATATAACGGTCCCCCATATTTTACTGCAGTAAAATTTTCAAGTATCCAGCTACGGTATAAACTAAAGTGGGAGCCCAGTGCCAGGTCCACCCGGTCACTATCAGTACCCCCGCGTCATTTTCCCGAGCAGATTTCCCACTGCACAGGTATTCCATCCTCCATACCCCCTCTGGTTTCCTTTTGCTTTTTAAACAATTTTTATGAGTCATGGGAAAGGGCACCCCCAAGAAAACAGAACCAGAGACCCCGCAGGTCCGTGAAACCAGAAACCCTCCTGGGTTCGAGCCCTTCTTAGACCTGCAAGCTGAAATCTTTGATCTGCAATACCCTTTTCTCATCAGCAGTATCAAACCTGAGCTTTTTAGACAACATGTTGGGAATAGGGATCGATATCGAGTGGTTTTATCAGGCCTATACCATCAAATTACTCCCCCAATCTATCTTGTGGTCGAGTTTATTTGCTGGCTCAGCGATGCCTACGATGAACGTCGAGGCACCTTTATCTCGACTCAAGGGAATAGGATTTTTTCTCTTTCTCCCGACATTATCAGGCAAGCCCTTCGCTTTCCCACTAGCGCGAGCTACACCAGATTCAGTGAAATGACTTTAACCCATCAGTTCGATAAATTTCCATGGGAACAGTAAAGAGACTTCATTTCCTCTATAACCAACAACCAGGCCTCGTCTCTTCCTTCCGCAGAACCTTTCCCTTTGAGTCTGTTCAAAGAAGAAGTGTAGCCCATCCTCGCTCTCATCGCAGGTCTGTTAGGTGTAGGCGGTTTGGGGGAAGTTTCCAGGGCATGTGTCTCTTTCTTGTGGTTAATGTCTCAAACGAGGGTAGTTCTGGATATCCCGACTTTCCTGTCCTCTAACATTCAAGCCTAGTTCCAAGAAATTTCAGAAACTAGTCATTTCCGCTTATGTTCTATGGTTTTCTACCTCTTCCTATATCAGCATGCTGATAAGTTTGAGGGTTTGGGTTTAGAGAGGGTGTATAAGGTAAATTCACAACCCCGACCAGTTTTCAACTGGAGCTTTGCAACGCACCAGTTACCAAATGGGGTGGGTTATTCCAGATTTCTAAATGAGTTCATGCCTATTGCCTACACTATCATCCATGACTCTCCCTCCCCTAGGGTTTTTCCTGAGATGAAGAGCTGGTTACAAGCTAGTAAATCCCAAAGTACAGGGGATTGGTACTTATATGACAATTACACCGAAATTTGGGTCTATGGAGCCGAGGTTCCCCCTACCAGTTTCCTGTGTTTCCTACTCGACGGATTTATGCTCTGGAGTACATTCGGCAGACCCTGAAATCTGACCAAATCCACTTCGTCCCCACAAAGAAAGGTTTCATCCTAAAAATTCCCATTACTATTGGCCCTTTTATTGTCAATTCAAGACATGCCCTCCCCATTGTTGAGAAGCTGCTGCAAGACATGGATTTTAGACAAGGAAAGGCTTGGGCCTACGACCCACGGGGCATCATCTCTAATAGACGAAGGAGGAACAAATCTACTCCTTATGTGCATGAAACGAGACCGTTTATAGAGTGGAGGGCTAATATTGAAACTTGGCCTTTGCTTTCGCAGATGGAGACAGATTCATCTGCCACATGGGAAAGAGGAGAAACCGGTAAAGGTCAAGAAGAAGAAGAAGTGGGCCCATCAGGAATAGGTTCCCCCCTTCGCAAAAAGCAGAAAAAAGTGACAAGCGAGGCAAAGATAATAGGGGAAGAGCAGTTGCTCGAGCCATTCATACCATATGGGAAACCCGATGGGAGAAAAACTGGGCTCAAGGTGCTACGAGACAGTGTTACGTCCTTTGATTACTCCGAAGTTTCACAGGCTATTAGAGATGATACTTCACAGGTCACAACTGAAAGTAGCCTGAAAGCTAGAGCTATCAGGGATAAGTACAAGGCCGAGCTAGAAGGATACATGGAGAAGTATCATACCAAGATTTCAACTTCCATGAATTTGGACACAAAACACCTAGTGTTGGCTATGGCTGAGGCCATTTTGGACCCAGATGCAGGTACCACCAACTACAGAGTGCTCGAGTACGCGATTGACATGGCTAAGGTGCCAGCTCTTGATAAATGTAACATATTCCAGGTGGTTGGTGATATGTTAAAAGATGAGGTAATGCGGCTCACGATCACGTTGAAGAAGTTGGAGACCAAGCACGCCCAAGTGAGGGAGACTCTCAGAAAAGGACAGGAAAATTCCCGCGCCCTCACAAATCAAATACGTGCTCTCCATGAGTCGATTAAAGGAAAAGAAACCGGAGCATCGAATCCACAGCGTTACGTCATCGACAAATTGCAGAAGGAGGTGGCGTCCTTGAAACGCAAGATTAGCATTCCAGCTTCCCATCATGTGCAGACAGCTGAACTAGTTCAAGCCGAGAAAGATAAAGCAGAGCTAGCTGACTCTCTGGTAAAGGAGAAGGAGGGAAAGGAAAAAATGGTAGAAGCAATGGTTGTTCTTCAGGGTAGGCTGACAGAACTACAGACGACCTTGGACACACACAGTTGTGCACCACCTACAGTCCAACCAGAGACTAGTTCGTTGTCTGAGCAGCTGACTACAGTGAGGGCTAAAAACGCTACACTACAAAAGCAGGCTTCCACCACAAGGCTAAGAATCACTGAGTTGGAAACTGCCTTGGCTGAAAATTCCAGAAAGATAGAGACTATGTAGAAGGAAATTGAGCAGGCAAAGAAGGAAAAAGCTGACCAACAGAAGACCATCAATGATCTCAACAGCCGCCTGAAGGGTAATATCACCCTCAGGGATGCCAAAAGAATAATTTGGTCAGAAATCATCGCGGTGGTGAAAGGGCAGTGGGGTTTCCTGAAAGTCATTGAATAAATAAAATCGTCTGCGCTTTATCTCTGAAGGAAGATTCATGAGGGAAATATCAATATATCCAGTAGAGCCCAACATGCCAGAAGTTATATCTCTTTCCTGAAAGGGCTGAAATCTGATGACGTGGAGAAACATGGCATAGAAAGTCGGTTCAGGGAGGTCGTTGAATGCCAGAATATTATTGACAAATACTCTGCTCGCATCATAGCTTCAAGGGCCTTACAACAAGTGGCAGCCAATATGGATCGGTTTGATACGGTTTGGGCTGAGATCACAACGGTTGGACTCCCGTCATGCTGGGATCCTACCACTCCTTCCATGCTACAACCATTATCAGAGTACGAGGCACGTCTCTAGGAAGAAATGGACCGGACCGATATACTTTCAGATAAAACCACGCGGTTAAAAGCTGAGACCATTGTTTCATCTCTCCACCAAGAATTTTCTCTCCTCCATCTGGTAAAGCACAAGATCCCCACCGATGCAAATTTCGACGACCTTACCGAAGCCTATATCAAGGTGAAAGGATTCTCATCGATGCCTGAACCCGCAGTAGATAGTCAACAAAGATGCACCCAGCCGGTATGCCATCCTGGTCGCTAGCTCATCAGCCAACGTTCCACCACCTATGTCAGTGACCGCCTCTACTCCATTGCGTTAGTGAATATTGTCAATTCATGATTCGACCCTAGTGGCCTTTTATTTTCACTTTAGTTTGTTACTTTTAAATTTCGAGTGGAATTCACATTCCACTCCTGCATTTTACTTTCTGTCAAAACTATTGTTTAATATTTTGTTTAAAAAGGCCATGAGCCTAACTGTAAATGATGAGATGCCCCTATTCCTCATCATGAATTTTGGTTATTTTTTATGGAGACCTCAAACAGACTACTAGCACGCGAGGAAGATATTTTTCCCAAAAATATCTTCTCGCTCATGTTTCTGAGGCTGCTATATAAACAACAACTAAAGAGAAAAACTGGTTCCATATTTTCAAAAGAAATTGCTGTGAAGGAGTTTTTGTATGTTTTTTGCTGAAATTTAAATACAAATGTGAAGAGCCCATCGGGTCTCAATGATAAGGAGTTTTATCTTTAATGAGGATTCTGGTCTTGGTGCTTTGTAGTCTGTAACTCTGCCTTATGTGATATAATTTAGTTGTTCATTTCACTATTTCCATTTCTCTTGTATCACGCTCTGGAATGTGAGTGGCTCACTGGTTCTAGTATGAATTTATCACTATCAATACTTATGCTAAACTTGTCTAGCGCTTTAAATATGGCTTAGTCATGATGTGTTGTTTCATTTTCCACTTCATCCATGCTTCCTCTATATTAAATGCTATGGGATGTTATTTTTAAAAGCAATACACATGTATGGATTCTTATTACCATAAGCCCACCACATTTTTAGATATGTTTACGGAATTTCATCTCATTAGTGGTTAGTATTCTTTCTATTTTTCATACACAGCAAATGTCGTCTGATTTTTATCTCTGTAAAGCATTTTCGGAATCTAGCCCTCCTTATAGAAATCTACCTTTGAATTGTCTTATACAATTTATTGAGAATTCACATCTTGCCTCTGCAGTGTTCCTTTCATTATGCTGAGTTTATGAATATTATGGCTCCATCTACATTGATCTTTCCTGTTAAAACTGAAATAGCAAAAGAGCCTTGTTCTGCTAACTATCTTTGTTATATCATACTACTCCTTGCTATATAAAATGTCCTAGGCACTGGTCTTTCACAACTCAAGGCTGTCTCCAGGATTGACAACAATGCGGATGAAAACCTGTACCAAATTGTGGTGGAGGGTAAGATTTTAATCATTGTTCTTTATGTTGATGATTTAATACTAACGGGTGATGAGCAGTTGATACACTCATGCAAGGTAGATCTTGCAAAGGACTTTGAGATGAAGGATCTGAGCCTCCTTCATTATTTCCTTGGATTGGAAATATGGTAGTGGGAAGGTGAAATGTTTGTGTCTCAAGGCAAGTATGCTCGGGAGATACTTGAGAAGTTTCGAATGCAAGGCTGCAAGCCTATTGATACTCCTCTTCCAGGAAATTGGAGGAAAGAGAATGCTACAACGACAGAGGTAGTGGATGCCACTGTTTATCGATAGTTGGTGGGTTCGCTCATGTATTTAGTTAATACAAGACCGAACATATGCTATGCGGTGAACCAGCTTTCACAAGCGATGGTTAAGCCTACCAAGCTCTTTTGGAAGGTAGGAAAACATGTCCTGAGGTATCTCAGGGGTATATCTGAGTATGACACTCAGTATTTACGTATTGCATGAGGTGAAAGAGGGAGACTTCACCGATGCAAGATTGGACAAAATTTTGGAACTTACGTGTAAATAACACATCGTGAGGGGTTTTCGCATTCGGATCTACAACAGCTTTCTTGGCATGTACAGAAACAAAGATCCGTGTACCTGGGCTCACTTAGCTGCATTTATGCTACAAAAAGTCAAGCTGCATGTGAGGCTATCTGGATGAGGAAGATCCTGGTTGGTTTGTTCCGTTCACATTTAGATCCTACAGTGATACATTGTGATAATCAGAGTTGCATTAAACTCTCAATTAATCCTGTGTTTCATGATAGATCTAAACATATTAATATCCGGTATCATCATATCAGAGATTGTGTGCAGCGGAAGATCATGTTGCTTCAATACATTCCTACGGAACATCAAGATGCAGATATTCTGACGAAAGCGCTCATAAGGAGAAAATTCGAATACCATAGAGGCATGATTGGGGTGAAGGATAATCCTTATCTTGTTGAGAGGAAGTGTTGAGATTCAACAAAATGATGAAGCTTAGTGAAAATCAGTCACCTTCACTACATGGGCCCGCGGGCTATTTTTAAGTGCAAGTCTATTTTTAGACTATGTATATTTTTAGACATGGTGATCATATTTTAGAAGTTGCAGGATGCTATTTGTGGATGGTTGCTCAAGTTCGAAAAATAGATGAAATTCTATTTTTAGAAGATTGGGCGAAGTCTATTTATATATCGTCGATCTAAAAATAGATGTGTCGATTATTATTAGCCCTTAATAATAATCAGACTCTAAATATCAACTTATTCTCTTGGAGCACTTTATTTCAGTATACAGATTTGGCAAATCAGTGGGCTGAAGGAATTACCCAATGCCTAGGGTTTACTAGTGGTTCATGCATGGAGGACTCATTTAAAACTGAAGTGGAAAAGTTATGACAAAGTTGGAAGAGTAGTTCATGGAGTTGTTATTCAGTTTAACTCAGTTATTGGAGTTAAAATCAGTTGAGCTAGTTGTATCTAGTCTAACTGAATGATACACTAGTGAGAGTCAATTGAATTAATTAGTTAATTAATTCACAAATAATAACTCACTAATCAACTGAACAAATACAACAGTTAACTACAGTGCATGTCAGCTCCGTGGAGACCCAGTGGAGAGGTAGGTGAAAGGGTGATAAGGACTATCCATTGTGACTATAGTGATGCATTGATTTCATCACACACACATTGGAGTTGCCAATGAGGATTGTGCAGTCAAGGCAAGGCCAGTTCGAATTCATTCAGGGGTCTTCTTCAGCAGGGATTGCGCAGTGGAGGTAGGCTGTCAGGTGGCGAGAAATTGGTGCATAGAGATGCAAATTTCTGCATGACAACGTGTAATGAATTTGTATTGTACTGAGAGCTTGATGTACTAAGCTTTGTATGAGATTGTTACATGACGTCCATGATACATAATATATGATAGTTAGGGTTTTTAGCTTCAGGATTTCCCGTTAAACAATTGTGCTATGTGCAATTGTTTTTATTGCTTCATGTGTTTGCAATTGAGTTTAAATTTCCGCAAAAGATTAACAGTGGAAGGATTATGTATTTAGCAAGAAGATAAATATTGTTAGATTAGGAGATTCTGGATATATACATGCATATGTTATATAATTTCTACAAGCCTAACCTCATTGTTAATCTCAAATGAATTCATTCCCTGCACAAAAATTGTAAGGATGTAGTTAACATGATCTTGGGAAAGACTATCTGCAACAACCTCCTCACAAAGATATCCAAGAGTTTCTAGAGTGGCAGTTTGGGATTCGTGGGTGGTTCCATTTGTGGGCCATCCATGTTGAGTAATAATGTATTGATGATATCTGGCCACTGGCCTTGAGGTAACTCAATGCTATCAATCTTTGTTATGACTTGTGATGAAGTAGATCGAGCATCTGGAACATGTGAAGAAAGAGTTTGCAGTAAGAAGACCTTGATCCTGATTCTTCACGGCTCTATCGAGGGAGAGCAATCTTTGTAATGCCCATTGATATTTCAATATTTCAGCTCTCACATCTGAAATTCATGTTTTCCTTCAAGGACTTGTTTCACATCTAGAATTCATGTTCTGCTTTTACTCTCAAAGTGAAAGTAGAATATAAAAAAGCATAGTTAATTCAAAACTTAAAATTAAGACACCTCAACCCGATTCCTTTGAAATGCATGCTCTTAAATACTGAAAGGGCCTAAATTCAAGAAGCTTCACATATATTTTATGTGGATTAAAATAATATTAGTTATTAAGTTAAAGTGAATGAATAGATATATATTTTGCAGCACAAGCATTTTCCTTAATTTTTTAGTAGCAATAATTCCATATCAATTGGAATAGATCATATTAAGCATGAAGAAATTGCACAAATCCCACTATACAAAGAAAAAATTCTTATTTAGTATAGGATGGACCTTCACCATGATAAACCAGAAAGGATAAAGAAAGGCCTTAAAATCGACCATCTGAAGGTGAGTTAATAGAAAAAATAATAACTACTATATCCATTTGAATCAATCATACACACACTAGGCGGGTATATTGATGAAATTATTGGGATTATCATTCCATGCAATAGTCAAACAAGATGCATGAATTGAACATCCATACATCCACAGACTTCCAACAAAAATATATTAGATTCATCCCATCCACAATAATACATATAGTATTTGCCAACATTAAACAACAAACATGCACATGAGAGCAACGCGAAGATAGACGTAAGCACATGAGCAAATAGAAGAAGATTTATACGAGAAAGAAAGAAGGATTCAACTCAAATTAGTAATGCATTCTAGAAGTTTATTCTGCATATGCATGCTTGATTTGAGGCAATCCTAAACATAAATGTAATGGATAAAGAATATTTAACCTATCCAATTAATAAGGGAAAAACATGGAAGATAAGAAGGTGGAAATGCAAATGCTAATATTTTATGAACTTTGCTAATACATAAACATTGATCCTAAGAAAAAAATGTGAGAAGAAGGAAAGTAATGATAATTTTTTCTTGTTATGAAATCTTGACATTTCCATTGTTTATTTCAAACCAACCTTTGATGCTTTTGTAAGCATAATAAAAGAAACCAAGGTGGATGTTTTAGTTGTTGATAGAAAAACAATACAGAGAGTTGCTTTCATAATCATGAGTGGAGTTTAAGCTCTTTTTGAGGGGTGCTAATAAGAAGGAATTGGGAAATACTTTCATAACATTGCTACCAAGCAATGGAATAGATGAAAAGTTAGCAGAGGTAGCAATCAAATTCCCAGATCCTCTCAACCAAACTATGCCATGCATTTCCAAACTTTCTAAACACAATCCACTCGAAACAACTTGATGCACAGTCATTTTTTAGAGTTCTAATTGGTGAATTAAAGCTCTTTATATTTAATTGACAATCTGGGAGTCATAAACATGAGTTGTACTGCGTTTTTGGCTCAGCTTAATTGTTAGAGTATATAAGTTTCCTTAATAATGATCATTAAGTATAGAATGATAAAAACACCCTTCTATCAATTAAGTGAACTAGAACTCATCTCACCCTCATAAAATAATTCTTCACTCTAACATAAGCAATCTAAAGGAAATCAATTTAACTCAATACATTATTTTTCGTATTCAACATTATTCTAAATTTCTACAATCAAAAGACAAACCCACTGAAATCAAAGGCTTGACGAAAATAAATCTAAGTGCAATTATTGAAATAAAACCTTTTCAAAGCAGGAATTTCAAACTCTCATTATTCAAAAGGAAAAGTCAAGAAATCATCAAAACATAATATCTAAGAAATCGAAATGTAATGCTACAACTTGAAAAAGAAAACCAGAATCAAATATTGAATTGTCGTGACTAGGCTATTATATTCAAACCACATTGCTACAAAGACTGGTTTTGAAATCAACTTGAACTAATCTATCGGTGCTTAAAGGAAAACGGAATCTTAACGAAATTCTCTCAGTTTATAAATGAAACTGAATTTTTGTTACACTGCTATGAAGTCAAACTCTATGCTACAGCAGTGGGAATAGAAATCAAACTTATTCTATCATGCGAAAATAAATCAAGATTATCCTTGGAAAATATCGATGTTCCAAATGAAATGCCTTGAATTAAATCACGTTGCTTGAATTAGATGATACTACTTGAAACTGACTTGAATTAAATAATCATAATGCTGGAGATAAATCATACAATTCGAATGAAGAACATGACACCTATTGCTATCAAACACAAATTGATTACAATTACAATCAGAACCTTTCAAACCATATATTCATATTCAAATCCACACCATATATTAAACTCAAAAATAATTATATTCCAATATCATGGATGCTCCAATTATAAATATAAATAAATGTGACTCAAGTTGAGAAAAAAAGCATGGCTCAGTGTTAAAATGTGAACTCAAGTTATAAAATGAATCAAATATCTTCAACACAGGAGAGAAATCCTTAAATTATGTAATCTAGCTATCTGAACTGTTTAATGAAACTTAGCGCCTGAGGTGGTGGGCCCTCCCATGCCTGGAGTAAGCTGACTTACTGCAATGGAAGAAGGATTTAAAACATCAAAGACATAATTGGTAATCAACCAAGGAAAAAACGCTTATTCTCACAACTTGAAGGCGATCATGTATATTTTCAAAACAACAGAGCTTAAAAACCAATTAACATAAGTCACAGTGTTTGTTTCTTACTAACAAAAACAACAATTCTAACCTTTTACCAGCTAGCTCCTCCATCAATGTACAACAATCGCCCTTATATAGAAGCAATGTTGCTTAGATTAAAATGGATCGAATGTCCATATAGATTATGAATTTAGGATTTTGGTTAATACAAATTAGTTAAAATCGAAACAGAAGATCTTCTTTCCAATCCGAGTTTGAGTTAGTACGATCCTGACTTCTGGAAAAATTTGACCATCGCATTGCTGGCAGAAGCAATGCATAGCTGGCAGGCTCGAGTCTGTCATCATCCTTATCACAATCCTTTGAAAATTCATTCTTCCACTCGCCCACTGTCCCTTCTTTTTCTCACCTAGTAATTCCAGTTTTCTCCCTTTTTTTTGGTTCTTCTTTTTCACTGCAATAGATATGCATTCTGAGTTTTGAATACAATACTCCACCACTGTAGCTGCCATATCCTTTGATTTACCTGCAGAATTTTCATCTGACCATAGGGATCGCAATTTTTTCATCAATGGTGGCTTGGGTTGCCCTAAAAGCAGAAGAGAAACCAAACGCCTCTTGGCATTGTGAAGGATGGTGGGTTCTTTTTCATTTCCTCCTAAAATCATCACTTCTACCTCCACCTCCGATCTTCGTTGTGCACAAATTGCTTTAAAAGAATTCAGAAGACTAGAACCCATAGGATTTGTGTAATGTTTACTGGAAAAAGGAGGATCCTTCTCTTTGGAAGCAGATGGAGGAACTGGCGTAACATGTAACAAAATCAACCTGTCATGCTTTAGCAGAGCATGCGTAAGAACCCAAACCACAGCTCTCCTGGCCTCTCGGGTGGCGTCTACGACCATCGTAACTTTTCTCACGAGGGCCGGACAGTCTTCAATCAAATAAGGCTTAATTTCCTCTATCATACTACCATCATAATACAAGGGCCCTAAATCGGTGATGGATTTTGTTTTAGTCGAAGCTGCAACATTCGATCTCCTAAAGCTAAAGCTCAAAAAAAATTGTTTTCCATTGTTCTTCTTCAATATTACTGTGCAGAAGGAAACCCTTAATGCCCACATAAGCATCGGCTATGAACGCTCCCAACAATAGAGTCAAGCTTGTCGTGCCACCAAAATTGGTGAGAGTGTTCGCAGCCATGAATGGTGGCAAGTGAAGTTCTTCCTGCAAGTATGTAATCATGTTGGTCGAGAATCCTACAATGGCCAATCTTATCACACAGTTCCTTGGCAAAAAAATGACATTGCGTGGGTGTTTTTCAGCGATCTCTCCATATAATCTCATTTTGAGACTCGACAAGAGGTGTAGAATGTAGTTCTCAACCTTTATCACTGAACTCAGGCTACTGCTTTTGTTCATGAGATGAATCTGTACTTAAATGTTCTTCAGGAAGCATTCCTGCACTGTTGGTGCTAGTACATGACTTATTCAACTGCCACCAAGACGACATATTATTAATGACATTTACACACAAAACACTTAACAAGAACAATTCATAATTTAATAACTATTGCCTATGAATGCATCTAACTATCAACTTAATAATATAATAATGATTAAAAACACTAGTCATAAGCATATCATCATTTGATAAAAATCATAAAAATCTGGACAAAAAGGCAACTCAACAGTCATGCAAACCTATTCTGCAATCTCCTTAATCAGTTGATCATCATGTGACAAGCATTAATCAATAAAGTCATTATAAAAAGGAATATTTTTGTAGCAACAATGCAGAATTTGAACTTAATATTTTGGCCAATTCACCTAGGACCCCAACTACAGCCTTTGTTACTTTCTCATCCCTGCATTAGCATGTATGAAAATATAAACGTCTATAAAAAATATGAGAATTAATATTAGGTAAACATAACGAGCACTGGAAACCTTATGTGTAATTTTGATAGCCTTGGAAACCTTAGGAACACAACCTTGAACTATGCTAGCTTCGCCCATAAGTCTTGACCCTGTAACATTAAAAATCACATTCCTCCACAGATGTATGCCTACCATTTCAAACCTACAAGAATTATTCTTGTTAGATATATTTTTTTATTGCAAATTATTCTTTTGTGAGGTGAATTATTACAATTCCTATTTTTGTTTAGGAGAAAGGAGAGTATGAACTTAGAATGAAATCCTTCACATAAGGATATTTCATCGTAGTAGTAAGACATGAAAATATTATGAACATTAGATAAATAAAAACAATAACAACAATTCAAAAAATACCCACGAGGAACAACATTCAAACTACCATAAAAACAATCCAAAAATTACCCACAAGGCACAACATTGAAATTACTTGCAATTTGAGTAAGGGAGGAAGAAATCACATCAGCCTTGGACCCCATAGAATCTGGTGGGATCAATCCTATAATAGTTAATGGTTGTCCTCTATGTTTTTCTGGCCCTATAGACCACTCAGCCTAGAATTCATTATAACTTTGGACATTTATCTGTTAGTTGGTTTACTGTTCAACAATAAAGCAATGTGATATTTTATCTTCAATGGCCTAGGTTCAATTCCCGGTATCCAAACCATTAGTGTGAATCATTATTTACTGCCCATAGTTAAAAATATATCGGGCTTCATGTGAAATCTTGATCTTGTCCTTTATGTTTCGAATATTGGTTGAAGTAAAACAGAGCAGTGAATTCTCCATTCTTTGGATGCAGGTACTATTGTAGATTCCCTAATTTTCCATCCTAGAAATTTTTATTTTTACTTATGTGCTCAAGTTGGCCCAATAGTGAGTACTATTATATGGGTATATTTTGACTGATCAAATGATTTTTCTATGTATGAAACTCTCTCTTCTTCCTGGGAATTCCTAGAGTGGCATGTCCCAAGAGTTTCATGCCTTCTCTAGCTAAATATTGGGTGCTTATTGGTGAATGAATAAAAACTAATGACATTTATCCATTTATGCTCATCATACTTCATATCCAAAGATATTAAAAACTTGTATGTGAAATAATACTTCACTTGTAAAGCTACAAAGTAATAAGTTTCATGACAATTAATTGATTCGGTAAATATGACACAAGGCATATCAAAGTGCTATGTGTTTCTCGTAAACAAAATTTTTTTTATTTAATTACTATTGCAATAATTCAACATCTAATTAGAGATAATGTTGTAAATACATTTGAACTTGTAAATCGAAACTCTACTAGATTTTTGAGTCTAAACTATTAATTCTTAGGCTATATTAATCTCTTGAGTTTAAAATATTAATTCTTAGGGATTATTAATTTCTTGGGATATAATAATAATATTTATCCCTTAGGTTTATAATATTTTTCCATTGGGTTTACTAATTTCTTGGGTTTATAATATTAAATGCTTGTGTTTATTTGTTCCTTAACTTTACAATTTAATAATTGCTTTGCTTTATAATATTGAACACCTAGACTTATTACTTATTTTGGCTTACAACATTAATAATCCCTTGTGTTTATTAATCTCTTGAGTTTAAAATATTAATTCTTAGGGTTTATTAATTTCTTAGGTTTATTAATTTAAAATATTAACTCTTAGGGTTTATTAATCTCTTGTGTTTTTAATATTGATCAATTGGCCTTATTGATCCCTTAGGTTTTTAATATTTAACATTGGGTACACCAATTCCTTTGGTTTATAATACTAAACCCTTGGGTTTACTAGTTCTTTTGGTTTATTATATTAATAACCCCTTGGGTTTATTAATCTCTTGAGTCTAAAATATTTGTCCTACAGTTTAATGTTAATGCATGGGCCAATGTCACATTATGAAAACATTTTCTCAATATGAAAATCAAGTATGGGAAACTACTATTAATCAACATTAGTCATACTCGACCAATGTCTTCCATGGTGGAATGTCATATTGTGACAAAGATTGTCTCAATATGAAAATCAACTATAGCCAACCATGGTTATACTTGGTCCAATGTCGCATTATGACAACAATTATCTCAATGTTTAAATCAAGCATGGTCAGCCATGTTTATTTCACGGTTTATAGTATTTATCAAAGTAATTTTATATACTTCGAGTTTATAATACTAATCTCTTTGGTTTAATATTATTCCCCTCGATTTATAATATTAATAATCATGTGACTTTATCAATCATTTTGATTAAAAAACGTAATTCCTAAACTTTATTAATCTCTTTATTAATGGGGTGAGTTTCTCATTCATTTGCATTTAAAATATTGATTCCTATGCTTTACTAATCTCTTATGTTTTTAATATAGATCCCTTGGCCTTGTTGATCTCTTATGTTTTTAATATTTTTCCCTCGGGTTCACCAATTCCTTTGGTTTATAATATTAAACCCTTGGGTTTATTAGTTCTTTTGGTTTATAATATTAATAATCCATTGGGTTTATAAAAGTGTTGATTTTAAAATATTGATTCTTATGGTTTATTAATTTCTTCGGCTTTTGAGTTTAAAATATTTATCCTTGGAGTTTGTTAATCTCTTGTGTTTTTAATATAGATCCCTTAAGTTTTTAATATTTTTCCCTTGGGTTCACCAATTCATTTGGTTTATAATGTTAAACCCTTGGATTTATTAATTGTTTTGGTTTATATTATTAATAATCTCGTGGGTTTATTAATCTCTTCATTTTAAAATATTAAATCATATGGTTTAATAAATTTTAGGTTTTTGGGTTTACACTATTAATTCTTAAGGTATATTAATCTCTTGAGTTTAAAATATTAATTCTTAGGGTTTATTAATTTCTTAGGTTTTTTAATTTAAAATATCATTTCTTAAGGTTTCTTAATCTCTTGTGTTTTTAATATTGATCTATTGGCCTTATTGATCCCTTAGGTTTTTAATATTTATCTTTGGGTCCACAAGTTCCTTTGGTTTATAATATTAAACCCTTGGGTTTACTAGTTCTTTTGGTTTATAATATTAATAACCCCTTAGGTTTATTAATCTCTTGAGTTTAAAATATTAATTCTTAGAGTTTATTAATTTATATTGTTTTTAATATTGATCCGTTGGCCTTATTAATCCCTTAGGTTTTTAATATTGATCTCTTGGGCTCACCGATTCCTTTGGTTTATAATATTAAACCCTTGAGTTCATTAGTTTTTTTGGTATATAATATTAATAATCTCTTTGGTTTTATTAATATAAGTTTAAAATATTGATTCTTATGGCTTATGAATTTATTAGGTATTTGAGTTTAAAATATTAATTCTTAGGGTTTACAAATCTCTTGTGTTTTTAATATTGATCCATGACTTTATTGATTCCTTAGGTTTTTGATATTTATCCCTTGGGTTCACCAATTCCTTTGGTTTATAACATTTAAGCATTGATTTTATTGGTTCTTTTGGTTTGTATTATTAATAATCTCTTGGGTTTATTAATTTCTTAATTTTAAAATATTAATTCTTAGGAACCTAATTTCTTTGGTTTATAATATTTAAACCTTGGGTTTATTAGTTTTTTTGGTTTGTATTGTTAATAATCTTTTGGGTTTATTAATCTCTTGATTTTAAAATATTAATTCTTAGAGTTTATTAATTTTTTAGATTTTTGGGTTTTAAATATTACTTTTCATGGTTTATTAATCTCTTGAATTTAAAATATTAATTTTTAAAGTTTATTTATTTTTTAGGCTTTTGGGTTTTAAATATTAATTTTTAGGATTTTTTAATCTCTTGAATTTAAAATATTTATTTATAGAGTTTTTTAATTTCTTGATTTATAATATTAATATTTATTTCTTGCTTCAAAAATTCCTTGAGATTTTAATATTAAACCCTTGAATTTATTAGTTTTTTTGGTTTCTAATATTAATAATCTCTTATGATATTGGTAAGATATATATATATATATATATATATATATATATGAAAAAATATAAAATATATTAGTAATTATATTCATAAATATATAATATTTATTTTGATAAAATATATGTCGTAGGTGGTGGATATAGACCTATATCTTTTTTTTTGTAAATTAGGTGGGACCTTTCTATTTTCTATTTATAATTGAAGGACAGGCTACAATATAAAATTCTTACTATGGCCTTAACTTGCCCGTAGGAAACCAGGTCTGTTGGCCATCTGAGTGCATTGAAAGCATGGCAAATTTGAAATTGTCTCTTCCTTCTATATGTTGCATTAGCTATCTGTCCTACTATTGCATTATGTTCAAGCATATAACGTAGAATAAGTTCACATACTTTCAAAAAAACCATAAAGCAAAATACTATAAAATCTAGCCATCTGAAGAGGAAATTGGAGCTGGGTCCTTCGCATGAGACCCAGGCATGTCAACTTGCTGCATCTTCTGGAGCAGCTTCTCCATGCGGCCCATCCTGTCATCCATTCTCTGAATGCGGTCGGTTGCTTGATATTGTGTAATTTTAATATGCTGTAGCTGGCTTTCAATATTCTCCAACAGATCTTTGAGATGCAGTTCTGTCTTTGGCTGTCCTGCTTTGAGCTGGGTAGGCTGGACACTTTGTATTGCTTTTGCCAGAAGACATTTCATTAACCAATATGTATGAATGGTTTGGTTAAGCAAGGTAAGACGACCTCGGGTGTTGTCAGGGTCCTGAATGAAATCTAGAATTTCAGCTTCAGTTTCATTGTCTTCAGGGTCCGTCTAAAGATCTCTTTCCCATCCACGAATTTGATTACGGGCTGGAGAGGAATTGCCCAGAATGTAGTTAACTACAAGGTTCTCCAAGTGCTCCTGGTTAGTTTTTCTTCCGCGTTTCTTTGGCACATGTTCCTGCTGAATTTTCTTGCTTGCCCTTGGCTGTTTCAGAGCGTAAGCAGCGTTTCCCCATGATGAGATTGTTCCTATTCAGGAGAACATACAAACAAGTAGTAACAGTAATGCAGATGGACCCATTGATTTGATTTCCTTCATAAATTCTATTTATAGAAGTCGACTGGGGGCAACTCCTAGGATTCACAAGCAGTAATCTATACAGAGGGTTAGACTTTGATTTATTGGTGCTATCCCAAGAGCCACAACTGAACTGGGTCATAGTGAACTGGGTCATCATCCACCATAAAAAACTAGTTACATGCATTTCGAAACCCCAAACAGAGAGCGAGCTAAACAAAGGTTGCAGGCTTAGGACCCTTTGAAGACGGATGCGGAAAATCTGAGGAGAAAAAACAAGGTTACAGGAGTGACAGGGGGCCTTCGAATTCGGAGCTTGATTCCGGTTTTGAGTGCGGCAGCAGCTAATTTTGGAAGTAAGAGAGCCAGTTAACTCCTGACTGAAGAATGGCCAGCAATTTGGCTTCTTACTGCATCCGGGAGGCGCAAGGATTCTAACGCAACTAGTATCCCAAATTTGCAAAATCATTTGAGCTGCAAGGCGCATCTCATACCAATCTTCCCATAAACTTTGATTATCAGTGTTTATAGCATTGAAGAGGCAGAGAATGAATGATAAACATTCGTCCCGAAAACAAGGGTGAACAGGGTTTTGCGATGGGATAAATGACCAGAGGAACGAGAGTGAATCCCCAACAGAATGATATTGCTCAAGCCAGGTCCTAATATAAGTTATATACTTCATGAAAATGAGAAGGAAGACCGATACATACCCTGCAAGAGTAGCGGAGTTGACAGAATGAGTTGCGCACCTCCTCCTCGTCTCCCAAGCACTTGCATGCAGCGATCTTTGCATGAGCGTTTGGGGTGAGGGAGGGCGGTGACTTACCTTAAGCAGAACTTCCGTTTCGTGCGCTGACAGACCAACCTGGCAGGATCGCTGGATAATCATTCCAATGCAAGTGATCACCCATGCCATTGATCGAGTATGGCGGTTCTTCATAATGGTTATTAATTGTCTGGAGGGTGGCCTGCCGTCAGGTTGCCACGGTCTGTCCTCTGTGCCAGCTGTTCACCCCGATCGGGGGGTTGGATATAGACCTATATCAAATATATTGATAAATATGTTTATATTAATTATGAATTAATTAAATATTTTATACAGCAAAATAAAATTGGTACGTTTCAAATAAGGATTATCAATGTTAATTTCAAATGAGGCGGTTGCGTCCACGTCCACTAAGTCAGTAACTCTATTCTTCATGAACTTCAATTTATAACCAAAAAATAAAAATAAAAAACCCAACATTTTGCGTGTTATAAAAGGGAGAAATGCTTTTCATTCTTCACCAAATTCAGTTCTCTCAATTACTTTCGAATCGAAGAAAAGAAAACTAGTGAGCTATGGCCACAAAATCCTTTCTGAGCTACGGCCACTTGCAGTACTATTGATGTTATTGTGAACTAGTTTCCATGAAAGCATAGAATGATGGCTACAACAAATTTAAAAAAAAAAATTCATATGTGATATGATGAGTTTGATTAGGTTATATTTGATAGTTTTTTATAATGGTACTGAGACTAGAATGGTATTTGTATTGAGAGTACTTTTATTCATAAGTGATTTTTTATTTGAGTAAAACTAGCAGTTGTTCCTAAAGGTGCAAAGATACACTATTTGGGAAGATTTGTCTTTTATTGTTGTGCTTGAAGTAACAATTGTGTCTTGTGGTTATGCATACAACATCCTGAAAGAATTATCAATAAAATATGTTAATTGGGTGCTTTCTAAATTTAAGAATTGGGAGTGCGGCACCCTAAAAATATGCTAATGTAAATTTTAACCACAACCATGTGGGACCTGCACATAATCCAGCTAATTCAATATCAAAAGGCTAAAAACCATGTGCTAGTCATGTAAATATTGAAAATTGGCTATAACAACATGTGACTGTGAGGACATGAATACCTATGTTTACAATTTTGCAAAATAAACAATCCAATAAATAAAAACATAAAATGTAATCACATAAAAAATTTACACATAAAATGGTATTGGAATAAGAAAGTTTACCATTTTCTAATTTCATTTTTCCTTTCGAAGACTTGAAAAGCTTAGAAAATGGGAAAGAGAAACTAAGAAAATACAAATATATATATATATATATATATATATATCATAATGGAATAAGAAAGTTTATCATTTTCTAATTTAAAAATTTTATTATTAAACAATTTTACCAAGTCAAACTACAAGGTAACAAAAACTCTTCAAATTTTAAATTTTAAAATAATATATTATATAAAATTTGTATGAAACAAATTACAAAACTTAAATTTTATATATATATATATATATATATATATATATATATATATATATATGCCAACTTGCAATCGTGATGATAATAACATAGTGATAAAGATTATATAATAATTTCAAGAGCGACCGAGTTTGAAACCGATTGCTCTTGCAATGTACAATCTCGTTTTAATTTAATATTATTTCATCATGTGGCCCTAAATTAATATAAAAAAAAAAACATTCATTTTGAAATGAAGAATTGCATATGAAACAAATTTAGTGATTCTTGAGAGGGTTTGAAATATTCAATAATAGATGATATTAATGGAAATATTTACACATAAAAGGTAAGAAAATACAAAAGAAAATGGAAAATTATAATGGAATAAGAAAATTTATCATTTTTTAATTTCAGTGTTGCTTTAAAAAAAACTTAGAAAATGAGAAAGGAAAAGTAAAAAAATAGAAAAGAAATTGAAAATCATAATGGAATAAGAAAGTTTACCATTTTCTAATTTCATTTTTGCTTTCATATAATTAAAAAACTTAGAAAATGGGAAAGGGAAAAAAGCTTAGAAAATGAGAAAGGGAAAGTAAAAAAATAGAAAAGAAAATGAAAAATGGTATTGGAATAAGAAAGTTTACAATTTTCTAATTTCATTTTTCCTTTCAAAGATTTGAAAAGCTTAAAAAATGGGAAAGAGAGTAAGAAAATACAAAAAAAATGGAAAATCATAATGGAATAAGAAAGTTTACCATTTTCTAATTTAATTTTTTCTTTTAAAGGCCTAAAAAACTTTTTAAATGGAAAAAGAAAGAATTTGTCTGTGTAAATATGTAATAAATTGCTAATTTTAAAAAGAGTGGCTATTTTTGGGATTTTATATATATTTTTAAATATGGTTATATTTATTATGAAGAATTTTAGATACATAAGTTTTTAAATTTGAAAAGTATTTTAAATTAAAGTTTAAAAAGAAATATAAGTTTGGAAAAGAAATGATAAGTGTGGTTTTTAATTCAAAATAAATTTAAAAAATAGTAAATGAAAGGTATTATTTTCACAAAGAAAATAGTTTTTTAGGATGTATAATGTCAATTTTTTTTCTCTAATTTCTTTCAATAATACTTTGACACGATCCAAAGACTTCAATCTCTCTCTACTATTATTATTATTATTATTCGTAGAATTTGTATGGTTGTTAACACAACTTGTAATTAATAACCCAAAAAAATCATCTTAAGTCTACAATACAAAAGAAAATAAATTTATGAGAACGTTCAAAGTGTTATCCTTACAAAAACCACACGCAAGCATCTTAAGTCAATTAACGTCTTCTAACATTGCTAGCAGCCAGTAGTTAAGGAAATGAGCACTAGTGTTTTAGCACAATGGGGATTTCTTGGAAAATCCATAAATGTCACCTTCATCCTTAATTTATTACTACTAAAAAAAAATTTTACTTACCTCTATAATATATCAATATAAAATCATTTATATCAATACAAAATCATTTCACAATACTATGTAATATTCACACCAAATATATTAACAAGCATTCATCGTAGTTGGCGCTGAGTTCAATATTTCGGCTATGGTTACATTAGATAACATATTATAGAAATGTATGAGTAAATTCTACGCATGCATTAAATATGCCATTACTTAGGATTCCAAATGGAGGTTTGATGATGTAAACCATACAGTGATAAAATTGCATGATCATTTGCGTATCAACCCTGTTTTATGGAATTTATGAAAGATTTAATACGGAGATACAACAGTACTCCACTTGGCATTCACACCATCCCTCCATGGAGATATGTCAAATCCATTTATTGAACATCAGTACCGGGATTTACTAACCCTAGAACAGTTGTAGATTGCCTCGGATTCTTCATGGTTCTTGAGGAAAACTTCGAGTTCACTACGGTCTAACTGAGAGTTATGCATTGGCTCACTGATTTTTGGCGGGGTTCAGAGCTCGAGTTCTCCTTTGGGCTCTCCGCCTCGAACTCTATTAGGTTTTCCATTTCCTTACTGCATTTCTCCATTGCTTTTCTTTCAACGCTTCGTTTACTCGACCTCTGCCGGATTGAGCTGCTCCATCGACTTATTCAGCCGAGTTATGTTTCTTTGTCTGTTACAACCCTGTAGAGAAGTGTGGCGCTTCTATTCTACTCATATGTCTATGGATGCAAAGAAGATATGGCACTTAGCAAGGTATCAAGGTATGGATATCTATGGTTTACCTTTTCTGGGTTTACTTCGCTTCCTGCTTGCCACAGGGTTGAATACATTACGTTTTGTTTTGTTTTGTTTTTAGAAGTGTAAACTTTGTTGTTTAATTTATTTTGTAGAGCCGACGAATGATGTTTCCCCTATTCAGGTAACTATTCGCGCCCTTCAATACTTAACTCAGATATGTCAGTTTAAGTGTTGGTTTTAAGCTTATAATCTTGATTCTCATCACTGGGTTGTGCTATCATGTTACAGGTTAGTGATTTTCAAACCTGTCAACCCTCTAGTAGCAATTTCCACTAGCGTTTCTTTACTGCAGTCATCACGACCTTGGCTAATGACTCCATTCTCTGCTACCCAGGTACCCTGCCCTTCGAAGGGAACCGTAACCTAGGTTGTTACAGTCTTCTATTCCGCTCCTTGATTAATGTTTTCGTTTTTCTTATGATAATGTATAATACAGTGAAGAGGGTTTTAAACCCAGGCTAGGGTTTACAGAATTTGTGGCAATGTTTTGTCCATTCGAAGAAGAAACATTAGGGTTTTTACCCAAGATTTATATATGTGAATGGACACGGGTTTACTTAGCTCTGTTGAGCTCTCTGTTGCATGCCATTTTTTTTACACTTTGGGTCTGAGCCCTCGTATGTAATGTTATACTCTGAATGTTATATTTCGTTCTGAAATGAACTCTTACTTTTGCTAGAATTTAACAGTTCATGACAACACTTTTTGGGGTTAAAATTTTTCTTGTTTCGATTCTCAGCATTTTCCTGTTTGCATGTAATTTCTTGTAGGCTACAAACAATAATTTGGGCCATTCATCTTTTCACTGTTGAATATTGTTATAAGGAACGAATCTACATAATAAGCTTAACTTTTGTTTTCCTATCATTTTCTTTATGGGAAAAGAAGTTCTGTGCCAAGTTTTACTGGTTCAGGTTTCCATACCATTGTTCTTTTCAGTTATTTCTTTCACAGAGTTTTAGATCTTATTTTCTTTTCTATAATACTTTGTTAGATTCCATGCTACGGTGACTGGACCATGACAAGATAATGTCCGTGTTTAGTCTGATTTTAATGGCTGTGGACAATGTATATCGGTTTTGGGTTCACACCCAGAACTAAGGTCGATAGTCCGTCGAATCCGTTAATACCTTAATCTAGATTGATTTGGTCTATATTTAAGAGTTACAGTTGCGTTTTTCTACAACGTTTTTCTGCATTCTTTATGTTCTATCTTTGTTTAGGCTACAGAATCTTTCTTGTTATTTTCAATTGTTATATATATCAGTTTTCTATTATCTTTTTCACAACATTTAGGGAGTAGGTAATACTTCGACTTGTTCTATAAAGTATTGACAACAGAGTAAGATTGAGTATTGATATTAAATTGTTCTATCCTATCATAACAACAGGAAAGAGTATTATTACGTACATATTTTCATTTCCTGCCTCAAACATATATATATATATATATATATATATATATAAACATAACAGTATCTACTCATCTGTAACACTGTGGACATTCTTTCAAATTTAGTATTAACTTGCTTAAAAGTCACAGTAATACTTATCTGATTAGGAAGATTCAAGTTGTGGTGCTCCCAACCATCAAGGGAGGCTATTACATCCTCCTCTTGCCCACTAGCTCCAGAATATGGACGGTGCCCTGGGTTAACAGTGGAATAGATTCCCTTTCTTCTATGACCTCTGGATGGCCAATCCAGTCAAACTCAGAAAGTCTGGTTTCACAAGGGTTGCTGTGAGATATTTTCAACTGATCATAACCAGCTCTAGAAAATACTCCCCTTTACCAAAAAATAGTATAGAACCCCTACTCCTCCCCTGGGATCCAACTTTATCCTCAGAGGAGTAGGTAACTGTCTTTCCAACTGTCCCCAACCACCTCCTATTCTTGGAAACATTTTTACCAACAAATTTTATGTAAGTTTTTTGTATTAAAAGATGTTTCCTACTATTAATTAATTTCTTCTAATTAATAAATCAACAAATTAATTAACTTTCTTAACCAACATTAATTATATGAGTTTTTCCTGCAGGATAAAATAAACAAATTGTCTTTTAACTAGTTAACACTAGTTAACTTTAATGAAGCTGTCACAACCTCCCCCCTTGGAAGTAACACCATCCTCGGTGTTTTAACCCAGCTCTGCAAAGAGCTCTGGGTAAGCTTCCTGCATAAACTTCTTGTCCTCCCAAGTAGCTTCATCCGGTTCGAAGTGCTTCCATTGCACTTTTACCTGGATAACTATTCTTTTGCATAGTTTGATTTCTCTTCAGTGAAGTAAGCGTTGCGGCTCGACCAGGAACTCTCCGCCCGGTTCTACCTGAAAAACAAAGAATGGTTCCAAGTCAATATACATTAAATTGGTTCAGAACTTCAAGTTAGGATTTTATTCCTATCCTACCTGAATATATTGCCAATGAATCACGTGTTTTTCATCATAAACATAGCGCTTTAATAAGGACACATGGAACACATTGTGAACTTGAATGTGGCTGGGTAAGGCCAACCGGTAAGCTACTAGTCCTACCCTTTCCAGCACTTGGAAAGGTCCATAGTATCTGGGAGATAATTTGGCACAAGAGGTCCACCTAAAGGTACTCCTCTTGGGTTTAATTCTCACGTAAACATGATCTCCTACTGCGAACTCACGAGAAGACCTTTTCTTATCTGCATAAATATTTTCCCAGTCTTGAGCAGCCTTTAGGTTCTGCCTTATTCTTTTTACTTCAGCTTCCATTTCCGCCAACATCTCAGGTCCCAACAATTACTTTGTCTCAGGACTGCTCCAATTTATACGTGTACGATATTGCCTACCATATAATGCCTCGGAGGGACTCATTTTCAGGGATTCCTGATAACCGTTATTGTAAGCAAACTCAACAAGATGTAAATAATCCTCCCACTTGGTTGGCTATTGCATTACATACATGCGCAGCATGTCTTCCAAAATTTGGTTCACCCGCTCTGTTTGTCCGTCAGTCTGGGGATGATAAGCAGTGCTAAATTTTATCTATGTTCGAAGACCTGAATTTTTTTTTTTCCAAAATGCGGATGTGAACTTAACATCTCGGTCCGAAATCACGGTTTGTGGAATCCCATGCAACCTAAAAAATTATTTCATAAATATATTAGCAATCTGTACTATCTTGTAAGTAGACTGTACATGTATAAAATGTGCAGATTTGCTTAATCTGTCTACCACTACCATGGTTGAATCATTCTGTCTTTTTGTTCACGGTAAACCTGTGATAAAGTCTAAGGAGATAACCTCCCACTTCCATTCAGGTATAGGTATGGGCTACAATAATCCCGCAGGATGCTGGTGCTCCACCTTTACCTGTTGACATTCCAAACATTTGCTTAAATATTCAGCTATATTCTTACGCATGCCCGGCCAATAATATACCTTTCTTATTGCAGTAAGCATTTTCTGATATCCTGGATGACCAGCGTATTTGCTGTGATGGAATTCATTCAGTATTAACTCTTTTAGAGTTATACGATTAGGCACATATACTCTTCCTCTGAAGGTCAACACCTGATCTTCATTCCTTCCATACTCAAAAGTCTTGCCTTGCTTCCTATCTTCTTCAATTTGTTGCCATAGGAATTTTTATTCCAGATCTTTCTGTGCCTCTTCCTTTAATTGTTCCAAAAATTGGCTTTCTACCTAATTATAATATAATGCATAAATGCCATGTAATTTTCTTCTCAACGCATCGGCTACTCGATTTTCCTTTCCCTTCATGTGCTGAATGTCCATATCAAATTCAATTAGAAAATCATTCCATCTTGCTTGTATATAATTTAAATCTGCTTGCTTAAAATAATTAGTTAAGTTGCTATGGTCAATTTTAAGTACAAACCTCTTACCCAGCAGGTAATGCCTCCACACCTGGAGAGCATGTACCACTGCTGTCAGCTCCAAATCATAAGCATAACATTTTTGTTCATGGTCCTTCAATTTTCTAGACTCGTATGCCACCACTTTACCTTCCTGGGTTAAGACTTCTCCTATACCTTTTACTTGCATCAGTACATACTTCATAGTCTTTATCAGGGTAAGCTACCCTCAAAACCGGTGTTTTAGTCAGAAGTTGTTTCAACTTTTCAAAGCTGTTCTAACACTCATCTGTCCATTTGAAGAGTTTTCCCTTCTTCTGCAAAGATGTAATAGGAAAAGCAATTTTAGAAAATCCTTCTATAGATATTCTATAATAACCTTCTAATCCCGTAAACGATCTAATATCGGCCACATTCTGGGGTACCCGCCATTCCATGATAGTTTTGATCTTTTCTGGATCAACAGCGATTCCCTCAGCTGATATAACATGTCCCAGATATTGAATTTCTGTTTTAAAGAAATCACATTTACTGAACTTTCCATAAATCTGATGCTTTCTTAATATCTCCAAAACTATCCTCAAATGCTCTTTATGTTCCTCCTCACTTTTAGAATATATCAGTATGTAATCTATGAAAATAAGTACAAATTTATCCAAAAATTGATGAAAGATGCCATGCATCAACCGCATGAAGGTTGCTGGTGCATTCGTCAATCCGAAGGGTAGCACCATGAATTCATAGTGCCCATAGCGAGTACAAAATGTTGTTTTACAAATATCTTCCTCTTTAATCCGAATCTGATGATATCCAGATCTTAATTCTATCTTAGAGAACACCTTAGCCCCTCTTACTTGATCGAATAAGTCATCGATTCTTGGTAAGGGGTATTTGTGCTTGACAGTTAGCTTATTAAGTTGCCTATAATCCATGCACATACGTAAGGTTCTGTCTTTCTTTTTAACAAATAGGACTGGTACTCCCCATGGAGACACACTTGGACGGATATAACCTTTGTCTAGTAGTTCTTGTAGCTGCATTTTCAGTTCAGTTAGTTCTGGCACGCTCATTCTGTAAGGAGCTCTTGACACCGGGGAGGCTTCTGGCATCAACTCTATGGTGAAATCAATATCCCTCTTAGGTGGTAAACCAGGAATGTTTTCTGTAAAAACATCCAGGAATTCCTGTACTACAAGGATATCCTTCATTATTGGTGACTTTTCCTTGGAGTCAGTGTACCCCACTTGAATTGCATACAGCTGACATCCTTTTCTGATACACTTACCCATTTGAGATGTTGTTATTGGACGTAATTGCACAAGCTTTTTAATTCCTTGCATCTCTTTACGCGTGCCATCTTGCATCCTAAAATAAATGATCTTTTCCTTGCAGTCCACTAAGGTCCAGTGTCTTTCCAACCAATCCATACCCAATAACACATCATAAGACCTTAATGGTAAGATATTTAAATCTACTTGTAACTGTTGTTCTGCCACCTCCAATATACAGTTAGGAACTTTTGCAGTTACTTTTCGTTTTGCTCCGGTAGCTAACTGTCCTAACTAGGAATTCTTAAATTTTTGTTCTTTTAATTTGCAAATTTCCACTATTTTGAGACTTACGTAACTCAAACTTGCTCCAGGATCTACCAAAATTGAAACAGGTTTAGTTAGTAAAGTACCTTCTAATTCAATCATTGTGGGCTAAAAATCAGCCTGCTAGTCTTCCAAGGTTGCATTGATATGAGGTATGTTGCGCACCATGTCCCCTACTGTAGATGCTTCCTGCAGATTTGTTATAGTTTCATTTCTATTTCGTTATGGACAGTTTTTATAATAATGAGCCTCCCCACGAAGATTTTAGGAGCTCGATGGCCGGCGTTAGGGTTTCGAACTATTTTGATGCCGCCCCCACCGTCACAGATGCTCTGGCTAATGAACTTGTTCTGCGCCTCATTGCTGATGCCACTATGAAGTTTTCTGTGGAAGATCTCAATGCGCCCCCTGCCAAGCGCTGCCTCTGTCTGGTCTGAACGCCCCATCAAAAAATGTTGTTGCTCCTGTTCATTCAACGGGCACACGAGTTGCAGAGTCCATAGAAGAAGTAGACTTCATTGCGGAAAAGAAACTCTGCGTCAACCCTTTGGTACCTGTGGCAGCTTCCCATGGATACAGAGACATCTCTCTGCCCCGAGGTCAATATGCTGCTCTTCACAGGGCAGATACAACAGGATTCACTAAATGCTCTGTTTCTACCTTCGTTTGCACCCTGCAGCAGCGATGACCCTTGGATCTGCTCGTTGGGTCTGCTATGGGGTTTCTGTGTGACGGAACATTTCCTACTTCCTCCTCCAAACCTTAGCAGGGCTAGGTGGAGTTGGGTTTCTTGTGCTCAAACTCCTTCTCTCCTCAGATATGTACTAATAATAAGGGGTTAAAAGATTACTCTGCCCCATTTCAGATCCAAATTTCATATATTTCAAGAAAAACTATTCTGCAATGGGTTAGCTCTTCGGACTTGGTGCAGAACCTCAAGTTAAACCTGGAACATCAGATTGGGATACCCTCGGTCCATCAGAGACTCCTATTCCAAGGTAAACAACTTGAGGACCTTCTTCCCATCTCTGTTTACATCATTAAAAGAAATGATTCTATTGTGTTAACCCTTCGTTCGAGAGGAGGCGTAGCTGGAAAGACATCTTCAACTCCCACTTTTTCCTACAAAGATGCTGTCCATTCTCATATCCCCCATCCTTAGTCTTCTTCGAAAGCAGCTCAACCAAATATAGCTCCCAAGCCATTTTTGGTGGATAAATCAGAGGAAGTTCCTTCTATCACATTCTCTGATCCTGAGATTGACGAACACTACCAGAATTTTGCAGAATCCACACTCATATGCAGATTTAATGGTCTATGGCCCCGCACTGCAGATTTATACCAATGGATCCATAACAACTGGACTAAAAAATGAAATATCTACTTATGCTCGAAAGGCTTCTTCATTGTGGCTTTTGACTTAAATGAAGATTACCAGAAAGCCTTAACGGGAGGCCCTTGGTTCTGGGGCACGACTGGGCTTTTCCTCACCCCATGGTTTCTAGACTTCGACCCTTCTACCGCTGTCATCACCAAACTTCCCTTTTGGGTCAGGCTCCCGAACCTTCCGGCGCATCTATGGCATCTATCTATTTTCTTAGCCATTGGAGACACCTTAGGACGCTACCTCGTACAGATACCTCAAGAAGGGAGCAAGGACTCTACACCTACGACAGATTTTGTGTGGAAATAGATATTAGCAAAGGACGGCCGGATCAGATCAACCTAAATATTGGGGATTTCCATTGGTCAAAAACCTTGGATTACGAAAATACAACCTTCCGTTGCCGCCATTGCCATCAAAATGGGCACCTCCAAAATGCTTGTACCCAGTTCCTCGACAAAAAGAAGAATCTGAATCGCAAACCCAAATCCAAGAGCTAGAAACCCTGTGTTCCTCCCCCCCCCCCATGGATGATTCAGACTCCTCCAACTCGGATGAGGAGGAAATTGAAGCAGATGGGCAGAATGATGGGGCTCCACTGGACACCCCCTCCGCTAGTCCTGTGGACCCCTCTGCCCTTTGGCCTTTTCCTCTTGGAGATAAGGAACGTAACGTAACAGGGAAGTGAATTTAGTGACATAATCATCCATGGTCAGTTGTCCCAACCGTAAATCATGAAATTCCTTAACCTTGTCATCATAAAACCTTTCTGTCAAGTACTTGTCTTTAAAGTATTGCTGAAACAATTCCCAAGTAATGTCCTATTCATCAATGCTGCGTACATTTTTCACTTCTTCCCACCACACGATGGCCTTTTCTCGTAACTAGTATATAGCCAATCTGGCCTTCAGATTGTTGCTATATTTGTATACCTGAAAGTACTTATTTTTATTAATTAACCAGGTTTTAGCCACCTCCTCTGCCTCACCATCAAATTTTGTTGGTTTAATTTTGCGGAATTACCCCTGAAGTTCTACTTTCTGTCTCTTAATGTCTTGCTGGTCAGACTGTTGGGTGTGGAGCCTGATTTTCTTCCTGATTCAGAGACCCTTGTTTTAGCTAGATGTATACCCCAGAAAAATTGTACACCCTTGCACGCGGGGGGGGGTGCGGGGGGGACTTGTCCCCCCCGTGGGGTCCGCGGGCCAGCGGTCCCCCGGCGGGGGTTTCGGGGGCAACACCCCCGAAGCCAAAAATATATGTAAAATTGCCTTGTAAAAGTATAGTAATTTCTAGTCAATCTGGGCCGTTCATTAGGCAGATGATCTGACAGTAGAAGTTATCTTTAGTTTATGGTTTTTTTCCCTAGAAGGCAACCCCTCGCTTTTATGAGGGTATTGTATTGCGGCTAGGCATGGTATGTGTATTCTCTAAGCGGGAAACAGATAGGGAGACTGTGAGAGAGAACAGAAGATATTACAGCGGATCTGCTGTAGGTTTTGTCTCTTCATTTTGCTGGATAATAGAAAGGAAGGACTGGCTGTTCAGGGTGGACGTAGCCCAAACTGGGTGAACCACGTATATCTGTGTCTCTCTGGTTTTATATGTTTTGTGTGCTTGTATTTTCCACATATTTTATGTGTTGCATTGCTCTGTAATATTTGATTTTCTAACACAGAAAAATTGCCCGACTCTGCCTCGTTGTAGTTCTTGTTTTTGCTTTTTTGGGTGGGACTCTTTTCAACTCTGCCTATAGTATTATTTCTAGTTTTCTGGTCATCATCTGCTGATAATTCTCTTTTAGCACATGGATGCTCCATTTCCTGATTTTGTTTGTCTCATAAACTCTTTAATATTTTCTCTTGATCTTGTAACAGTCGCTCATTATCCCTCCTGAGTCTTAGCATTTCTTCTTGTAATTGTTGCACCGTGCTAAAAAAAAAACCAGTTTGGTGTTGTTGTTCTTCAAGTAACCGACTGGTCTTTTGGTGCTATTCTAAACTTAATTGTACCCACATCCCTGGATTCATGACTGTTGGTGCTTCAGTTTCTTCTGGTTGCGTTTGTGATGTTATCGCTCTTCTCATTATCACCCGCTCTCTCTCTCTCTCTGTGCACTATTCATATACATAGCTTCACTGTTAGTAGACCCTTAGGGTCCCAGTGTAGTAACCTGGCTTTGATACCACTTGTCACCTTCATCCTTAATTTATTACTACTATAAAAAAAATTACTTACCTTTATAATATATCAATATAAAATCATTTATATCAATACAAAATCATTTCACAATACTATGTAATATTCATACCAAAGATATTAACAAGCATTCATTGTAGTTGGTGCTGAGTTCAATATTTCGGCTATGGTTACACTAGATAACATATTATACAAATGTATGAGTAAATTCTATGCATGCATTAAATCTGCCATTACTTAGGATTCTAAACGGAGGTTTGATGATGTAAATCATACAGTGATAAAATTGCATGATCATATGCGTATCAACCCTGTTTTATGGAATTTATGAAAGATTTAATATGGAGATACAACAGTACTCCACTTGGCATTCACACCATCCCTCCGTGGAGATATGTCAACTCCATTTTTTGAACATCAGTACTGGGATTTACTAACCCTGGAACAACTATAGATTGCCTTGGATTCTTCATGGTTCTCGAGGAAAACTCCGAGTTCATTGCGGTCTAACTTAGAGTTATGAGTTGGCTCACTAATTTTTGGCGGGGTTTAGAGCTTGAGTTCTCCTTTGGGCTCTCCGCCTCAAACCCTATTAGGTTTTCCATTTCCTTACTGCATTTCTCCATTGCTCTGCTTTCAACGCTTCGTTTACTCGACCTCTGGCAGATTGAGCTGCTCCGTCGACTTATTCAGCTGAGTTCTGTTTCTTTGTCTATTACAACCCTGCAGAGAAGTGTGGCACTTCTACTCTACTCATATGTCTGTGGATGCGAAGAGGATATGGCACTTAGCAAGCTATCAATGTATGGATATCTATGGTTTACCTTTTATGGGTTTACTTTGCTTCCTGCTTTCCACAGGGTTGAATACATTACGTTTTGTTTTGTTTTGTTTTTAGAAGTGTAAACTTTGTTGTTTAATTACTTTTGTAGAGCCGACGAATGAAGTTTCCCCTATTCAGGTAACTATTCGCGCCCTTCAATACTTAACTCAGATATGTCAGTTTAAGTGTTGGTTTTAAGCTTATAATCTTGATTCTCATCACTGGGTTGTGCTATCATGTCACAGGTTAGTGATTTTCAAACCTGTAAACCCTCTAGTAGCAATTTCCACTAGCATTTCTTTACTGCAGTCATCACTACCTCGGCTAATGACTCCATTCTCTGCTACCCAGGTACCCTGCCCTTCGAAGAGAACCGTAACCTAGGTTGTTACAGTCTTCTATTCCGCTCCTTGATTAATGTTTTCGTTTTTCTTATGAAAATGTATAATACAGTGAAGAGGGTTTTAAACCCAGGCTAGGGTTTACAGAATTTGTGGCAATGTTTTGTCAATTCGAAGAAGAAACATTAGGGTTTTTACCCAAGATTTATATATGTGAACGGACACAGGTTTACTTAGCTATGTTGAGATCTCTGTTGCGTGCCATTTTTTTTACACTTCGGGTCTGAGCCCTCCTATGTAATGTTATACTCTGAATGTTATATTTCGTTCTGAAATGAACACTTACTTTTTCTAGAATTTAACAGTTCATGACAACACTTTTCGGGGTTAAAAGTTTTCTCGTTTCGATTCTCAACATTTTCCTGTTTGCATGTAATTTCTTGTAGGCTACAAACAGTAATTTGGGCCATTCATCTTTTCACTGTTGAATATTTTTATAAGGAACGAATCTACAGTATAAGCTTAAATTTTGTTTTCCTATCATTTTCTTTATGAGGAAAAGAAGTTTCGTGCCAAGTTTTACTGATTCAGGTTTCCATACCATAGTTATTTTCAATTATTTCTTTCACAAAGTTTTAGATCTTAGTTTATTTCTATAATACTTTGTTAGATTCCGTGCTACGGTGACCGGACCACTGCAAGATAATGTTTGTGTTTAGTTTGGTTTTAATGGCTGCGGACAATGTATCTCGGTTTTGGGTTCACACCCAGAACTAAGGTCGATAGTCCGTCGACTCTGTTAATACCTTAATCTAGATTGATTTGGTCTATATTTAAGAGTTACAGTTGCATTTTTATACAACGTTTTTTTTCATTCTTTATGTTCTATCTTTGTTTAGGCTACAGAATATTTCTTGTTATTTTCAACTGTTATATATATATCAATTTTCTATTATCTTTTTCACAACATTTAGGGAGTAGGTAATACTTCGACTTGTTCTATCAAGTATTGACAACAGAGTAAGATTGAGTATTAATATTAAATTGTTCTGTCCTATGATAACAACAGGAAAGAGTATTATTACCTACAGATTTTCATTTCCTGCCTCAAACATATATATATATATATATATTCAAACAGAACAGTATCTACTCATCTGTAACACTATGGAAATTATTTCAAATTTAGTATTAACTTGCTTAAAATTCACAGTAATACTTATCTGATTAGGCAGATTCAAGTTGTGGTCCTCCCAACCATCAAGGGAGGCTATTACGTCCTCCTCTTGCCCCCTAGCTCCAGAATATGGACGGTGCCATGGGTTAACAGTGGAATAGATTCTCTTTCTGCTATGACCTCTGGATGGCCAATCCAGTCAAACTCAGAAAGTCTGGTTTCACAAGGGTTGCTGTGAGATATTTTCAACTGATCATAACCAGCTCTATAAAATACTCCCCTTTACCAAAAAATAGCACAGAACCCCTACTCCTCTCCTGGGATCCAGCTTTATCCTCAGAGGAGTAGGTAACTGTCTTTCCAACTGTCCCCAACCACCTCCTATTCTTGGAAACATTTTTACCAAAAGCTTTTATGTAAGTTTTTTGTATTAAAAGATGTTTCCTACCATTAATTAATTTCTTCTAATTAATAAATCAGCAAATTAATTAACTTTCTTAACCAACAGTAATTATCTGAGTTTTTCCTGCCAGATAAAATAAACAAATTGTCTTTTAACTAGTTAACACTAGTTAACTTTAATGAAGCTGTCACAATAAATCTCTGACACTTAAAACTAGGTCACCATCTATGCTACAGTAGTTGAGATCTGGGTGTTGAGGAAGCCATTGAGATCTGGGTGTTGGGGAAGCCATGAATAGTTGAGATCTATACAAAATAACAACTTGGAGGAAGCTGGTCATCTTCAGGAAGTACTGTATCACAACAATATTTATAACATAAATGGTTAAAACTTACCATTCTCTAATTTTCTAATAAGAAAGTTTGTCATTTTGTAATTTCATTTTTCCTTACAAAGACTTCAAAAGCTTAGAAAATGGGAAAGAGAAAGTAAAAAAATACAAAAAAAAGAAATGGAAAATCATAATGAAATAAGAAAGTTTACCATTTTCTAATTTAATTTTTGCTTTCAAAGACCTAAAAAGCTTTTTAAATGGAAAAAGAAAGAATTTATCTATGTAAATATGTAATACATTGCTAATTTTAAAAAGAATGACTATTTTTTGGATTTTATATATTTTTTAAATATTTATTATACAGATCCAACGGTGGACAATGTAACAGTTTCTCACTTGAATCAAGTGTTGAAAATAAAAAGATCGACTATGGTGAACAGTGGAATGATTCAAAAGTAAACACCTTCGATGTAAAAATAATTATAGAGAATTATCATTTTTATGTAATGTCCTAATTTAGTTTGTTTGGCTTTGAAAAATTCAGGATTTGGATAAAAAATCCGTGTTTTAAACGAACTTGGATTTTTAAGAGCAATTTTAATTAGCGGTTAGTAATTTTTTAACTAATAGAATTTTAAAATTGGGTTATTAATCTGTGTTTTGATATTGTTAAAATTGGGTTACTAATCGTGTTTTAATATTGTTAAAAGAATCTAGGTTCTTAAGAATAATTTTAATTAGTGGTTAGTAAATTTTTAGCTAATTTTAATTAGTAGTTATTTGTGGATAATATCTACATAAAATAATTAATTTTGAGGCATAATCAAACATAATTGTACTATGTAAATCTTAACATGGTAGATGATTCAAATATGATGTTTGGATAAAAAAATATCTAAAATTAATACTAACTTGGAATCCAATCAAATCTAACGGCTACCAACTGACATGATAACAACATTGGAATTTAAATTTGGTTGTAGTATTAAAAAAAATCACAAAATAATTTAGAAACTATGAAAAAATTTAGCACAAATTTTTGAAAATTTGAGATAAAATTGTCCAAATTCAATATTTTGGGTGCCTTCTCATTTTCAATAGTGATGAATCCATTTCCACTATCAAAAATACAATTTAGACACTCCAACTATCTGATTTTTTGATTTTTTTTAATCATATTCCTTAAAAAATTACCATTCAAACTATTCGATAACTCCCTAAAATAAAATGGTTAAGCTTGACTTACAGATATATCAACCTATCAAAAATCATATTGGAAAATGAAGTGTAAGACATTTAAAGTTAAGTTGGAACCTGATAAGATCCAACGATTGAGATCTAAAGTGGTATATGGTTCCATCACACATCGGGTTATTAAACATCCGCCAATGCAATATATATTGAAAGATGAGCTATGTATGACACAATGTAATGGGAACCACTACATAACCACGACTTGTAAATTTTTCCATTTAGCATTTAGTTTCACAAATGATGTGATGGTATTTACTAAGTAGTAACTGTCTACTATGATATTCAATCTTGTGATTACTAGGGAGTTCATTGAAACCAGAATAAAAGCATGCTGAGTTACTTCATAGTGTATCGAGTAGGTGTTATTAACCTCATGTCATGAATTCTAGACTCGTATTCAAATGCCTATGATGGGCGTTCCTAAAAAAACTTAATTATGCTTTAAGAGATAGTTTCCCTAGGTATTAGGGATACTTGGATCCTGAATTCATACATTATTGAACTTAAAATTCATATCTATCAAGAATGTGAGTCAAGTAAAGAATATCTTCTTTAAAATTCTATCTTGTTCCACTACACCCTACCATGTGAGTCAAGTAAAGAATGTCTTCTTTTAAAAATCTATCTTGTTCCACAACACCCTACCACCCAACTTATCAAGACCACTCAATAGTGTTTCTCACCAAACCAATTATTAGGATACACAAAAAAATATCCATAGTTACCCTGTAAATTCAAAGTTAGTCATCCAAATATTTTTCAAGGTCATAGCTAAAATTTCAATATTTCCAAACTCTGAAAAAAGCGTAAATGAAGAATAATATCAACAAGCATTCTTGGCCTGGTTAGAAGAAAGGAAGGAAAATGCCTTAAGAGAAGTTTTAGCAAATCCTTCAGCCACTATCAAAGCTGGCCTACCTATCAACACCATTATGTTGAGAAGTTTTAGCAAATCCTTCAGCCACTTCCAAAGCCAGCCTACCTGTCAACACCATTATGTTACAATGGAAAGTCCAACATACGCTCTTTTGATGGTAATCCGAGGATATTATGATGACTAGTAAATGGATAAAGTACTACTACTGTGCATCTAATATATAAGCGCTAATCCATCATAGATGATATTTAATTTTCCTAAATTCTTTGTCAAAACAATGAATTTCTAGTTGAGCATCCTAGATAAATTTCTTATTTGATACACTTGATTCTATTTAATTGTCCAACTTTCTTCATAAATAATGATTTATATTTGAACATACAAAATGATGCAGGCAAATAATGTTAGAAATTAATTCCAACTGCAAACCTGAGCAACAGGACAACAAGTTTCAAATTTTTGATTTGACGGGAGCAGCAAAAGCGTTGATCTATTTTTACACTCAATCGTGCATTAAATTTTTGGCTTTGAATCCCTGCATCAGCAACCTGGCCACAACCATCTCCCGATCCATAAAATCATGGTTTGCACCATGTTACGTCTTGCCTTAACATCATTCACCTAACTGCATTTAAAAAGAGGCGCGAAAGGAAAAAGTTTGAATTTTGAATTTTAAAGTTTTAGGTCATAATATGTTTAAAATATATATGTAATAGACAGTAGTAGAGGATATGATGTTGCGTGTGTGAGTAAGAGAGAGACTGTGTGTTAAATAGCGAAGACAGAGAGAGAAGAAAACAGAGAAAGCTTGAAGAGCTATGTTTTGTAGCAGCAGAGAAAACTCTTTGTGTTGCTGCAACTGACTCTGTGTGTTTCCGCAACTGAAGCTATGTGTGTAGTAGCAAATGACACTATGTGTAGCAGCAAAGGAAACTATGTGTAGCAGCAACATAAGACTGTGTATTGCCGCAACAGAGACTGGGTGTAGCAGCAACAGAAGAGTGTGTAAAGGGAGCAAATGAAAAACACAGTGAGGAGTATTTTGATTGAATCTAGAACTATAGTTCTGATGAAAGATTGTATTTTGTAACAATCAGTTTTTGTTTCAATGAAATAGATTTTTACTCCATCCCTCTGTCCACATTGTTTTTATTATTATCTGTGTTAGAAGATGAATTTTTGTTTCCTCTCCATTGTTCCAGAATAAACAGAAATTTCAACACGTTATCCGAGCGTTAGAAATTTCCAACATGGTATTGGAGCTTATTTGTTAAGGAATTATCAGAAATTTCCATCAAGTGGTATCAGAGCTAGTCCAAGCTCTTTGCATTTTCCAAAGAAGATGAACGAAGGAAGAAAAAGCTTGTTGAAGTTTTCTCCAGCAGTGTGAAGGTTCGGCAAAGCAAGGTATTTATCAAAACTGAGTTTTGTGTTTATTTTAGAAGAGTGCAGTCCAAAGAAGTCTCTTGAAGACAAATTTTATCTCTCAGCAGTGAGAAGGTTTATTTAAAAAAACACACAATCAATTTTTTTAGCATAGTTCAGTAAGATAGCTATGGTAGGAGCCAACACAAGCACGAGTATGGGAAATACTCAACTCCCACAGTTCAATGGGAAGAACTATGACTATTGGGCAATCACCATGAGAGCCATGTTTGCCTCTTAATATTTATGGGAACTAGTTGAAGATGGTCTAGAAGAACCAGCAGATGAATAAGCATTTAATGTCTTGACACAGGTAGAGAAATATTTGTTGAAGAGTAATAGAAATAAGGACTCAAAAGCCCTTTTCTATCTCTATCAGGCAGTGCATGAAAGAATATTTCCAAGAATTGTAGCAACAAATAAGTCCAAGGATGCATGGAATACCCTCTAGACAGCCTATCAAGGTATGGAGAAGGTAAAGACAACAAAGCTTCAATTAATGAGAAGAGATTTTGAAGTTATTTGCATGAAGGAGTCTGATACAATAGACTCATTCTTCACGTTGTTGATTGGGTTGGTTACCCAAATAAGATCTCATGGAGAGACAGTAGAAGAGAGAATAATAGTGGAGAAAGTATTGAGGAGATTACCCTCAAGATTTGATGTGATAGTAACAACCATTGAAGAAACAGAGGATCTCTCAAGGTTTACTGTTGATGAGCTTCATGCATCATTGATGACACATGAACAAAGACTAAGTAGAACAACAAACTCATCTTTGGAGCATGCATTCAAGACCCAAATGTCCTTTGGAAGAGGAAGAGGTCAAGGCAGATCAAACTACAGAGGAAAAGGTAGAGGCAGAAGCCCGAACCGAGGAGGAAGAAACAACCTTGCAAGTATAAATGGAAGGGGCAGCAATCAATGTCAGAATCAAAGCCAAGGAAACAACCAATAAGGTGGAAAAAATCAAGCACATGGACAAAGGTATGATAAATCCCAAGTCCAATTTCATTACTGTAAGAAGTATGGGCATTATGCCAATGAATGTAGGAAGAAACATAGTGACATGGGTAATAGACCGAGTGCTAATTTTACCAAAGAAAATCTTAGTCAAGAAAATTTTCTTTCAGCATGTAATTTGGTTGAAGAGAAAAATGAAGATATATGGTTTTTAGATTAAGAATGTAGCAACCATATGACTAGAAACATTTTTATGTTTTCCATGTTAGATGGAAATTTGAAGTCTCAAGTAACATTGGGGACAGACAGTAAAGTCTCTTTCATGGTTTAGGCAAATAAATGTATTGACAAAGAAAGAAGAAAGTAAAACCATATAAGATGTTTACTATGTACCTCATATGAAGTGTAAC
Source organism: Pinus albicaulis (assembly GCA_034641835.2). Lineage (NCBI taxonomy): Eukaryota > Viridiplantae > Streptophyta > Pinopsida > Pinales > Pinaceae > Pinus > Pinus albicaulis. Next base: position 255,419,982 of record CM076582.1, read on the forward strand.
CTTTTGAGCATAGGACAACTCATTCAAAAAGGCTACAATGTATTCTTTGAAGATGATGTATGCACCATCATGGACATACCACCAAGAAAATAGAGGATTTCACAAGTGAAGATGACAAGAAACATAATGCTTCCTCTCAAGATGAGAACAGATTTGAAGAAAGGAGCTGCAATGGCAACAGTAACACAAAAGACTTACCAAAGAGAAACAAAGGATGAAAACTGGTTATGGCACTTGAGATTTGAACATCTCAACTTTGGAGGTCTAAATTTTTTGCATAGGAAAGGATTGGTAAAGGGATTACCATTGATTGAAAAGGCAGATAGCCTATTTGAAGGCTGCATCTTGGGCAAACAACACAGAGAAAGCTTTACATCAGGAAAGAGCATAAGGGCAAAGGCACCCTTAGAAATAGTCCATTCTTATTTATGTGGACCAATGCAAACACCATCATTAGCAGGCAACCATTATATGTTGACCTTTATTGATGAATACACAAGAAAAACATGGGCTTATTTCTTGAAAGTGAAGAGTGATGTGTTTGAGAAATTCTGCCACTTTAAGGAGCCTCTTGTAGAGAATCAAAGTGGGAAACATATTAAGGTATTAAGAAAAAATAGAGGAGGAGAATACACCTCCAAATAATTTTTGCGTTTTTACAGAGAAAATGGGATACACAAACAATTTACAACAAGGCATACACCACAAAAAAATGGAGTTGCTAAAGGAAAAACAGAACCATCATGGACATGGTAAGAAGCATGTTGAAGGAAAAAAAATTTCCAAATGAATAATGGGTTGAAGCTATACATTGTGCAGCATATGTGCTGAATAGATGCCCAATAAAGAGTTTAATGAACAGAGTTCCTGAAGAATCATGGAGTGGCATAAAACAGTTTGTCACCCACATGAGAGTATTCGGTTGTGTGGCTTATGCACACATTCCGGATCAGCTGAGAAATAAGTTGGACAGTAAGGGGGAGAAGTGCATATTTTTTGGATATAGTGAAGAATCCAAAACATACATATTGTATAACCCATCTACCAAGAAATTTATGATAAGCAGAGATGTACAATTTATTGAGGAAGAAGCTTGTGATGGAAGCATTGAGAAAATAGTGACTGTGAAAAGTTGTTTGTCTCATGATGATGATGAGGAACAAATGGTTGAAAGACATCCCTCATTAGCAGCACCACTTCCACCAACACAAGGACAACAAGGGACACCACAAGAAGGTATGTGAACACCCTTGAGAAGTGATGACAGTGATTCTCCAAGCACATCACAAGGAGCAGATTTGAGTGCTTCTACAAAGACAAGTTCAACAAGTGAAAGAGGAACCAAATTCAGAAGTATGAATGAAATTTATGATTAAGAGGAAACAAATGAAGGTATGAACTCTTTATTTGCATTTTATTTTCATGTAGAGGATCTTATTCATTTTGAAGAAGCTGTAAAAGATAAGAAATGGATAGATGTTATGGATGAAGAAATAAATGCCATAAAGAAGAATAAGACATGGGAACTAGTTGATCTCCCAAAAGGTAAGAAAGTTATTGGAGTAAAATGGGTTTATAAAACCAAAAGAAATTCTGAAGGTAAGATTGAAAGGCACAAGGCCAGACTTGTTGTGAAAGGCTAGAAGCAGCAACAAGGAAGAGATTATGAAGAAACCTTTGCACGGGTTGCAAGAATGGAAACAGTAAGAGTAGTGTTGACTATAGCAGCACAACACAAATGGAAAATTTACCAAATGGATGTGAAATCAACATTCCTAAATGGAGTATTGATGGAAGAGGTATATGTTGAACAACCTCTGGGATATGAGAAAGCAGGCCAAGAGCACAAGGTATGCAAATTGAAGAAAGCTCTGCATGGGCTAAAATAAGCACAAAGAGCATCGTATAGTAGAATAGATGCTTATCTACTGGAAAATGGGTTTGAAAAATGTGAAGGAGAACCCACATTATACATCAAAGAAAAATATGGTAAGATGCTCATTATTGTTTTATACTTTGATGATGTTATATTTGTAGGTAATGATGCTTACCTTATTGAGAATTTTAAAACAATCATGAAAGATGAATTTGAAATGACTGATATGGGATTGCTGAGACACTTCTTAGGAATAGAATTAGAGGAAAATGAAAATAAAATTTTTATTTCTCAAGAAAAGTATGTTAAAGAATTTTTGGAAAGATTTAACATGCAGGATTGCAAGGTAGCAATTACTCCTACAATGATGGGATTGAAACTGAGCAAAGAAGACAACATCAAGGATTTTGATCCAAGTTTGTATAAGAGCATAGTTGGCAGCCTTATGTATTTGACTACAACTAGACCTGATATTATGCATGTTGTAAGTTTAATCTCCAGATTTATGGAATGGCCAAAGGAGGCACATTGTCAAGCAGCAAAAAGAATTCTGAGGTATGTGAAAGGAAAAAAAGGTATGGAATTTTATACACCACTTCAGAAAATTTTGAATTAATTGGATATACTGACAGTGACTGGGTTGGAAGTATAGATGATAGGAAAATCACCTCTGGATATATTTTTCATATGGGATCAAGAGCCATCTCATGGGCTTCTAAGAAACAACCAATTGTAGCTTTATCAACAATAGAGGTAGAGTATGTGGCAACTACAGCAGCAACATGTCAAGCATTATGGATGAGGAGAATGTTGAGAAGTTTGTGTCATGAACAGGTCAAAGCAACAACAATTTATTATGATAATAGCTCATCTATAGCTTTATCCAAGAATTCAATGTTTCATAAGAGAACAAAACACATTGATGCAAAGTATCACTACATCAGAGAATTAGTGAACAATGGAGAAATTGTTCTGAAGCATTGTAAAACACAAGAACAATTTGCTGATATATTGACAAACCATTGGGGCAGAAAAGTTTTAACTATCTCAAAGAATGTCTCGGTATGAAAGATAACAATAGTTGTAATTAAGGGGGATTGTTGGAAATTAATTCCAACTGAAAACCTGAGTAGCAGGACAGTAGGTTTTAAATTTTTGATTTGACGGGAGAAAAAGTCTTGATCTATTTTTACACTCAATCGTGCATTAAATTTTTGGGTTTGAATCCCTGCATCAGCAACCTGCCCGCAGCCATCTCCCTATCCATCAAATTGTGGTCTGCACCACATTACCTCTCGCCTTAACATCATTCACCTAACTGCATTTAAAAAGAGGCACGAAAGGACAAAGTTTGAATTTTGAATTTTAAAGTTTTAGGTCATAATATGTTTACAATATATATGTAATAGACAGCAGTAGAGGATATGATGTTGTGTGTGTGAGTGAGAGAGATACTGTGTGTTAAACAGTGAAGGCATAGAGAGAAGAAAACAGAGAAAGCTTGAAGAGCTGTGTTTTGTAGCAGCAGAGCAAACTCTGTGTGTTGTCGCAATTGACTCTGTGTGTTGCCACAACTAAAGCTGTGTGTGTAGCAGCAAAGGACGTTGTGTGTGTAGTAGCAAAGGAAACTGTGTGTAGGAGCAACATAAGATTGTGTGTTGCCGCAACAGAGACTTGGTGTAGCAGCAATAGAAGACTGTGTAAAGGCAGCAAATGAAAAACACAGTGAGGAGTATTTGATTGAATCAAGAATTTTAGTTCTGATGAAAGATTGTATTTTGTAACGGCCAATTTTTGCTTTAATGAAATAGACTTTTACTCCATCTCTCTGTCCACATTGGTTTTATTATTATCTGTGTTAGAAAAGGAATTTTATTTTCCTCTTTGTTGTTCCAGAATAACCAGAAATTCCACCACGTTATCTGAGCGTTAGAAATTTCCAACATGGTATCAGAGCTTATTTGTTAAGGAATTATCAGAAATTTCCATCAAATAAAATGAAGTTACAGGTTTGACCTCCATTTTATATCCAAATATCCTAGATAGTAGTGATGTGAAATATGCAGAGAGACAGAGGCCATGCCATACAAAGAGACAATGTTGAGTCTTGACTATAATCACTGCAGGCTTCAAGGCCCTATGATACTTGCACCGCTGGCACTAGAGATGATGCAACTTTTCTTTTTCATTGGTTAATGCTAAGCATCATTTTTTAGGTAATTTAAGATAATGAAAAATTTGTGTAGAAATTTTTGAAAATCTAGATTATAGGTATTTTTGGTATCCATGGGTTTTTTATGGTGCTAATACATTTCCACCATACAAAACAATTCAAACACTTCAACTACTTGATTTTTAAATTTTTTTTAATCATATTCCATTAAAAAACTGCCATACAAACTATTTTGTTGTGTAAGTAAACAACTCCTCACACCTTAACCACCACCCCATTAATGCCCAGAATTACTCCATTTTGTACTTTTCCACGCTTTTAACCACGAGTAATTCGGAAGTTCCAGCGTTGCTAAACATGATATTGAGCTAGTTGTGTTTCTCCATGGCCAAATCGAGCGCCACGCTGATTTCTTCCTCTTTACTCACATCGTAGTGCACATAAGTGGCCGCAGCATTTCACACCATCGATGTGGTCCATTAAAGCTCAAATTGCCAAACACAAGAAGTCGTTGCACTGAGCTCTTCGTTAGACATGACATGGACAGATCGTAGGGAGAGGTGATGAACCATAAACAACACTGGTGACTGACATGTATTAATGAAAACAGGAAGAAGTGGAACCATAAACAACACTGGTGATTGACATGTATTAAATAAAGACGATGTTTATTTTTATTTTCTTTTCGAGTTGTCTATAATGAGATTTTTTGGAAGTTTTTCTAGTGGATTTTTCTCATCTAATTTTTCTAAAATCTTGCAAGAATTCATTGAAATCACAAGTTTGATGGGTAACCCTTGCACAATCAAAGTGCCCTAGGGGGTCTTCAGTGTGCCGAATCCATATATACAATCAGAAAACCAGTTTAAATAACACAAATTAAGATTTTACATCAAAATTTTCAGCCAAATGCTTATACCAAAAACTCCAAAAAATAGCACTAAAAACAACTTATTTTCTTTTTCAATAAGCTATATCAATTTCGTTTTCCAAAATTGTTTATCTTTTTATTATACATTAATGCATACTTACAACAATGCTCTTAACCTGTGTTAATGTTTATAATAAGCTATATCAATTTCATATGGTTTCAATATAATTAAAAAAACAAAGACAATATTTATCTTTATTTTCTTTTCCAATACGCTATATCAATTTTGTTTTCCAAGGTTTGTTTCTCTTTTTATTATACATTAATACATACTTACAGCACTGCTCTTAACAGAGGCTATATCAAATTTGTTTTCCAAGGTTGTTTCTATTTTTATTATACATTAATGCATACTTACAGCAATGCTCTTAAGAGAGGGAAGACTCATTTTTTTTTTTATGATTAAAGTTTGCGATCGGAGAACTTAACGAGAACACGTATCCAACTTATTCACCACTAGTTCCGATTTTCGAATTAATAAAAAAGATAATGAATAACAGTATTCATGTGATTCACCATGTCATTATTAACTTTTACGTAAAAGACAAATATGGTCGATTCTCATCCTCGAAAGGAAAATACTGATTATATTTTTTTTACGGTATCTCTTTTTAATTACTAAATTTATAAGGAGTTTTTAATTATCAAATAAACGATTTTTTTTTTGTTTTTGTGTAAAAGAATCTTTTTCATTAATCATGAAGATATATATAGTTTTAATTTCCAAAATGCACTAAAATCTAACACGTACTTGAAACTAACCAGTTCCTCTCTTTCCTCTTCTAATTCGGCTTCTAACTTTTTTTTCAACTAACCCTAACGCATGGGAACCCTTATTTCTCACCTTTAAAGTCTATTTTTCATAATTATTACTCTTCTTCCTCTCATTATTGTGGTAGGCTTTGGTGGAAAAGGTGGATGATGATTTATTGATTTTTTTATTTTTATTTTTTAATTGAAGATTTAGATTGATTCACAAGAAATATGTTAATATTTATTAATGGTTGTAGTGTATTTCAAAGTTTGTTAAATTGTATTAACTTTTAATAAATTTAAAATATTAGATTAGTTCTATTAGTGGCAACCAATTTTTTAGGGATTTGAGATTATTTTAATTCTAATAAGTTTCTTTATGATAAATTCCTCATTATTATTTATAACATTCATTTATATATAAGCAAATTTTATTTAGCAAAATGGTCCATTACTTTTAATAAATTTAAACTAGCAATTGCATCGAATGTTGCAAAGGAAACACTATAATAGCTAGAAAGAAATCAACTGTAAGTAATTTGATGTGGTCTTATATTTATAGTTTAAAGTCAATACATAAATATATAGAATGTATAATGTTTGTAATAGACGTTGCATTTCCATATTTGAAAATAAAGTTATGCTATAATTTGTTGAAGGTATGGATTTGTAAAACAATATTTTGGGAACAATATTATTATTCTATAAAATATGGAAATGAATTATTGAAGTTGTCTTTAATTAGTAAATATTATAATACTATATTAATATGACATTGAAAAGAATACATAATTATATTATTGAAATAGTTACAAGATGTAATGGAAAGGTAGAAGATGATGGCAATAGTTTTATATTATGTGACATTTTAAGAATGTACATTGTTTCAAATGTAGAAATTTACATTTGAAGAGTGTACAATGTTTGAAATTTACATTGCATTTTAATTTCACGCAATAAAATTTTAAGTTTTTGTAAAATATTACAAGTAGATCATGAACAAAATGATTGCTTCTGAGCTTGTCAAAGAGTTTGGAGATTTTCCGAAGTAATAAGCAACCTGAAAGCAACATTTTGCTTCGAAAAATTAGAAGAAATATTAATTTTTGAAAGACGTAAATTAACTTGTTCAAATTGACTATAATGAAGTTGTATGTGAATTCTATCATAAAGAATGCGTATTGAATAAAATTGAAGTTACCTATATTATGAGAAATTGAAAACGTTCAGTCAAAGATGCAGGTTGATCGATGGCAAACTGAACATCACTGCAGATTTATTTGAAATTGCAGATGCATATTTCACGATTGTCAGTCTGCTCTTATTTTCCGCATTTTCTCTCGTTCATGTATGTGGATCATACATTTTCGAGTGGATTTTATTTTTAGTAGTAATTCTATAGTTGGTTGAAGTCTATAAAATGATACGTTTGGATTTCGAACTGACATGAATCTTTTTTGTATGTCGTGCAATGTATGAATTGTTGTATCTATTTTATTGCAGTAGTTGTATAGTTGTGATATCACTGAGTCCATGTGTTATGTTTCAAAAGAAAGAAAATGTTAGAAGAAATTAGTTAAGAATTATATCAGGAACGTAATATTTTCAACCATGTATTAATAATGAGTAAATTAGATTATTGTTAATAGGTAGAAATGATACACGATCAAAACATTTTGGACTTGATAATATGTGAAAACCTTTAGGAGATGTTAAGATATGGAATGAAGTTGGTCATTTGTAGGAGACATTGAATGAAGAAGTTCTTTTTCCTGTTTTTTGCAAGCAATATTTTTGTTGTCTTTCATTTTCATGAAACGATCAAAAGTGAATGCAGGGAAAATTCAATGATTTTTTAGTGAAGGGACTCTCGAAATTGTTGTGAATGTGAGACCTTTTCGTTCAATTTTTCCAATGTCTATCATTGCTTTTGGAAAGGTCATACCCTAAGATTTATGTCTAGTTAATGCCCAAGCCATTTTTAGTGGAATTTGTTGGGTATGTGTTATATTCTTTCCACGATTGGTCGTACGTATGGGGGTGTCACAAGGAGAGGGATAACGTCCGCTGTACGTTGCGCCGGGCGCAATAGGGGGGTTTAGGGTCTGGAGCAGTGCCTTGGGATTTTTTTTTGGACCATATTTTTTGATGGGTGGACCCGCCCATGGTTTTATGCATGGGTTTGCACATGGTTTTGGGGCATGATTGTTTTCGTCCCCTGGTATTTTGTAGATCCAGTCAATGAAACTACAATTATGTTCTAATCAAGGGTTAATGGATTGGAGTTTATGAATTCTTCGGCGTGTATATATGTGTTGTAACACTAAAAGGAATATAATGAAAAATCAAGCTGGTAGTCCCGATTTGGGATCCAAGGGAAAATATTTGTATATATATGTTTTATGTTTTATTCTCTCACTATTGTTTATTTTCTAGTTTTTAAGATTCGTTTCCAGATAATTTCTTTACAAGGTTAAAAACCTACATTTGGTATCGAAGTTGTTTCGAATTCAAGGGGACACCTTTGCTACTGAGGATTTTTTTGCTCGAGCTTGTGGTAGACCCTGTTTAGTCGGAGATTTGCATGATCGATTCTTGCGATGAAATAAGATGATGAGCAATGGAAAGATAGAGGTTGAGAAATTTAATGGTCATAGTTTTGGGTTGTGGAAGCTCAAGATGGAGGATCTGTTGGTGGATAAAGATTAGTGGATCGTGGCAGATCTGGGTACTAAACCAACGACAATGTCATATGAAGACTAGAAGAAGTTGGATCGGAAGACAAAGAGCACAATACTATTGTGTTTCTCGGATTTTGTATTGTTGAATGTATCTAAGGAAGCTACGGTGAAGACTTTGTGGGACAAGCTAGGGACTTTGTACCAATCTAAGTCTCTGGCGAATAAATTGTTCTGGCGGAAAAAGCTGTATAACATGACGATGAAGGATGGTGACTCGGTGACAAAGCATCTGAATGCCTTCAATATTATGGAAAGTCAGCTGTTATCTGTTGATATTAAAATCTAAGATGAAGATAACTGCATCAGTTTTTTGTGTTCTCTACTAGATTTGTGGGATAGTCTGGTTATTGCAATAGGTAGCAATACAACTACCTTGAATTTTGATGACATTTTCTCAGCCTTGCTATCGAAGGAAATGATGAGGAGAAATATGGAGGGACAGAATGGAGATGCCCTATCTTTACGAGGAAGGTTCTAGAACATAAACAAGAATAAGGTTTTGAGTAGGAGATCTAAATCTAGAGGGAGATCTCAATCTCTAGGAAAGTTTATAAAGGTGTTCTGGAAACGTGAAAAGGAAGGGCACTACAAAAAGGATTGCAAATCTAAAGCTCCTGAGAAAGGAAAGGGATATGATGATTCTCCTTCTACAGAGGAAAAAACCACCTCGGATGAAGGTGGGGATGTGTATTTGGCTTCTTCTTCAAATACACATGTAGATCATGAGGCATGGTTGATTGACTTAGGTGCATCCTTTCACTTCACTCCCCATAGGGAGTGATTCTACGAGAATGAGAAGTATTATGGTGGTGATGTCTTCTTAGGGGATGATAGGAAGACCAAAATCGTCAGACGTGGAAAAGTCAAGCTGAAGCTGCAAGGTGGAAGGATTAGAACACTTTCTGGTGTTCTTCATATTCCTACATTGGCCAGAAATCTGATTTCTGTAAGCAAGATGGATGATGCAGGTGTAAAAATAGTGTTCGAGAAAGATACCTGCAAGATGGTTCAGGGAGAACTGGTATTAATTCAGGGAGCTCGGGTTGGAACACTGTACAAGCTTCAGGGTAGCAATGTTATTAATGGGTGCAACAGTTTTGTGGTTCCTGAAAGTGGAGTGGAAAGGCTAGCAGTCTCTTGAGAAAAGACCATGCTACGGCATGAAAGTCTTGGACATATTGGAGTGAAGGGCCTTCAGATACTGCATGGAAATGGTATTATATAAGGTATATCTAATTTCTCTCTGGATTTTGATTTTTGTGAACATTGTGTATATGGGAAACATAATCGAGTTAGCTTTCCTTCTGGTGCTAAGAGGGTGAACAATATATTAGAGCTTGTGCATAATGATGTGTTTGGACCTATGTCGGTTCCATCACTGGGAAAATCTGTGTACTATGTCTCATTCATAGATGACTTCTCAAGGAATACATGGATATATTTCTTAAGGAAGAAATTTGAAGTCTTTGTCAAATTTAAAGAATTTAAGGCTCTGGTGGAAAACAAGACAGAGAAGAAGATAAAGATGTTGAGGATAGATAACGGTGGAGAGTTTTGCAAGAAGGAATTTGAATAATTATGTAAGAATTTTGGTATAGAATGACAGAAGACTAATCCATACACACCTCAACAAAATAGATTTGAAAAATGAATGAACAAAATGCTGATGGAAAAGGAAAGAAGCATGCTTAGTGGTATCGGGTTAGGACATGAATTCTAGGCAGAAGCAATGGAGACTGCATGTTACCTGGTTAACAGATCACCTTCATTAGGATTGGAGGATAAGACTCCACATGAGGTATGGAATGGTAAAATACCCTCTCTTTCACATATGAGGGTAATTGGATGTGATGCATATGTACATGTTCCAAAGGAGAAAAGGACCAAGTTGGATAATAAATCTGAAAGGTGCATATTTATTGAGTATAAGGATGGTTAAAAATGTTACAAGCTTTGGAACCCAGAAACAAGCAAGGTTGTGTACAACCGAGATGTGGTTCTTAGAGAGGTGAAAGATGTTGTTAAACGTGAAGTCATACCAAATGAACCTGAGAAGATAGAGTTTGAGCTAAAGGAGGATGAATCAGACTCTACAACAGAAGAAGATTCATAAGAGGAAGAGCCACAAACTCCAGCTATGAGAAGATCAATTAGAGAAAGAAGGCAACCAGAAAGGTATAGTCCATCTAATTTCTGTTCAAATTTTTCTTTAACTAGAACTAATTATGATCCCAGAACTGTCAAGGAGGAAGTAGATTCATAGGATGGAAAATTCTGGAAGGAGGTCATGGTTGATGAAATAGAATCCTTGCAAACAAATGAGGCATGGGATCTGGTGGAGTTGTCGAATGGAAGGAAGCCCATCGGGAGAAAATGGTTGTTTAAGAAGAAGATGAATGTAGAAGTCAAGGTGGAGAAATAAAAAGCTCGATTGGTAGAAAAAGGTTATTCTCAAGTGCCGGGAATTGATTTTGGTGATATTTTTTTCACTGTTGCCAAGATTGCTTCTATTAGATTAATTTTATCTGTTGTTGCTGCCTTTGATTTTGAGGTAGAACTAATGGATGTGAAGACAACATTTCTTCACGGGGATATAGAAGAGAAGATATACATGAAGAAAACTGAAGGCTTTATGGTGAAGGGTAATAAATAACTGGTATACAGGCTAAAAAAGTCTCTGTATGGGTTAAACCAATCACCAAGGATGTGGTATCAAAAATTTGATACCTATATATGGGGACTTGGCTTCACCATAAGCAAAGAGGATCAATTTGTATATTTTAAATTAACTGGTGACCGTGTTATTTATTTAGTCTTGTATGTGGATGATATGTTGCTGATTGTAAATGACAAAGAAAATATCCAGGGTTTGAAGATGGAATCGTTCTCCAAATTCAACATGAAGGATATTGGTGTTGCAAACTATATTTTGGGCATGGAAATTAAGAGAGATCGGGCAAAGAGGAAGCTCTGGTTAAACCAAAGGAAGTATGTCGAGACAATATTGCAGAGGTTCCATATGTAGGATATTAAACCGGTGAAGGTTCCTATTCCTGTAGGTGTAAATCTATCTGCTGAACAGTGTCCCAAGACAAAAGAAGAAGAGGAGGATATGTCTTGTGTTCCATATGCAAGTGTAGTGGGTAGCCTGGTGTATGAAATTTTTTGTACTAGACCAGACATTGCACATGCGTTAGGAGTATTGAGCAGGTTTATGTCAAAACCATGGAAGGAGCATTAGACAATAGTGAAGCAGGTTTTCAGATATTTGCGTGGCGCTAGTGATTATGGTTTTTGCTACCAGGGAAGACCAGGATTGGATAGAGTTTTGGACATTTGTGGTTTTGTTGATGTAGACTAGGCTGGAGATCTTGACCAAAGAAGATCTACAACTGGGTATGTGTTTAGCCTATTTGGAGGTGCAGTCAATTGGATGAGTAAAAGACAGTCTATAGTGGCTCTTTTAACTACAGAGGCAGAATACATTCCAGCCACTCATGCAAGAAAGGAAGCAGTTTGGTTGCAGAGATTGTGTTCAAGTATGGGGTTGGTGCAGCGAGCTATAAGGATAGACTGTGATATCCAAAGTGAAAGGTTTGTCCCAAAAAAAACCTGATGATGTCTTAATAGATAATTTAGCTCGAATCAGGGATACCTCGAACCTGAATTTAGGAATTACTGAACTTAAAGGTAAAACCCATTGAGAAAGTGAGTTATGGGATGAATAATCTCTTCTTAAAGAGTCTCTCTTGCACTATAATAACCCTTTTTCTTCACCCCCATGTATGTAGACATAATTGTGTATCAACAACATGAGAGTCATGGTTGGATGATACTCTTGAAAATTAAATATCCAATGTGATTGGTTCCTGAATTGAGGAGGGTACACATACATCCAAATCCTAAGGGGCGGGGTTTGTTGTGTGTTGTGAGCATACGATAGTTGACCCCTTTAAATTCTTCAACACCCTTTTGGATCACTCAAACACTAGTGCTGACAAAAATTGAAGAGATGGGATTGGACGCATGAGCAAAGGATTGCACACATCCATGTTCCCCCCTCATGGATCGAGGTTGGGGAGATCCATTATACCAAGAGAAAAATTTGGGTTCAATGTGAGGAAAAAGAGTGTGGAGATGAAGATAATGTCTAGTGGAAAGCATGAACTATTGGAGTAAAAGAAATGAGAAACATTGTAGTTCTTACTGAGCCTAGTGATCGATTATTTGGGATGATACTCCCTGTATTGATGTGGTTTTAGGTCCACTAGATTGTCTGTCTAAGCCTGTGTGGTCAGTGGGAAGCTCAATGGATAACTGATTCACTATGGTGCTTGTTGTATGGTTGTTAAACCTCTTGGAGAAGGAAATATAAGGCAGAGTGGTGCTTACTGGAAGAGTTAATAAACCATTTATAGACTCTTGCAGTGCTTGATGTTAGAATACAGTGGTGAAACCACCTAAATAGTGGATTTAATATCCTGGATTTGAGCAATATCCCATCGAGACCTTAGATGAAGCCTTGTGATTGAACTTAGAGAACAAGTGAGTCATTATGGTGCTTACTACCAGAGAGAAATTGTTAAACCACCAAGATAGTGAACTCCATCTTGTGGATGTCTACCATGATTTAGTCTGAATTTTCCTTGAGAAAGAATCCCTGTAGACCTTGGATCTTAATCGGGGGTGGTCAACTATAAAAAAATTGTAGTTTAGATAGCCTATGGTTGGGTGGAGAGTTGAATTCCCTCCTTAAGTTTCCAACCATCTTAACATACTCAAATAAGTCTTTTGCAGTTATATCTTTGAGTTATGAAATGTGATGTTTCTTTCATTTCATATTTATGGTATAAGCTCTTACATACCCTTGAATGTTAATTGATGCCTAAATGGTGATGTTGACTATTATGCACACAATTGACAATCTAATATCTTATGTCTATGGAAACAAAGAATGAGTGGACTATGTTTTCCAATATCCTATTTATGGTTGATGTGTTAATTGTGTGTTTTTTCTCCTTCACTTGAATTTTATGAGTAAACGAATGTAATTGATTATTCACTTAGTGGAATTTTGTTGTTTTACTAGAGGATCTACAATTCCTTGTGTATCATTGTTAGCCTTGATTGCTTGAACTGTGATCACTGATAAATTATTTCATGAATAATGTGATAAATAGTGGGTTTATGCACAGTCACATTGTTTTTGTGGCAGAAGAATGTGGTGGTTTCAATGCTCATATTTTTCTTATGGTCTAAAACCTAGATTTTAACTATATTGAGTATTTATGTAGTTTGGATCATTTCAGTTTAGTTAAATTGGTTGATTAACTGCCTATGAATAAGTTTTAATAACAAGTCAGAGGCCAAGAAAATTGGATTAAAGGGTACATTACTCCCCAGACAGTATTGATAATGAATTTTAAATTTCAGGACCTCGGGGCCATAAGCCTCAATACATTCAGGATATGACTCAAGGAAACTAAGCTTAATTGTTTCAGTGAACACTCCATCTTGGTGCTTATACATATAATAATATGGGAGAATCCCGACACTAGGAGATGAGGAAGATACTTATCCTCCAATATCTAACATCGTTACATACCAAAGTGTAGTTACAATGGAATAAAATAGGAAGTTATATTCATCCTGGATTATAAATTAAATTTTGTTTTTTTTTTTAAATAACATATTTAAGCCGATAGGCATTTTATTGTGGTTTTATTCTTAGTGACACTGTAGAGATTCATCGTCCTCCAATATAGAGATCTGTATGACATCATACAAAGATAATTACTGCAAGGATGATTCGTTGTTAATTATTGACAACCTGTAATTTTTGACAACTCATCATCCTTAACATGATTCTCAACTCCTCCTTCTTCTTGTCATTCTAAAACCCTTCGTCATCTTGTTCTTCATCCCCGAGCTCGTCATCCTCATCATCTGCATTATCGCCTTCATGAACATCAAGTCATCCAGGGGCACTACTTTCAAGTTCGATGCTCCCCGTCTTGAAAAAAGACAAACCTGCCCTCCCATGTTTCTTCTTCCTCAAACACATTCCTAAACTCACCCTTATCTTTCTATTATCCTATCATGAGTGTTAAAAAACAAAATAAAAATATAAAATGCAACAGCCACAGAAGCCATCAGACCTGTAACATGTCTCGGCGTCGACCGTCAATGTTTGGTTCAGAGGTACTTGTGTCGTCCCAAAATCTCTTTAGCTTCACTCTTGTAGAGGCCTTCAACACCACCGATTACTGCAAATATGCAAATTTTGGCATTCAAAGGGACTTGTGTCGTCCCAAAATTTATTCAACTTCTCTCATGAAGGTGCCTTCAACACCATCAATTATTGCAAATATCCAACATTTGGGATCTCTTCTAACTCATAGCAGAAAGAAAAAAAATAGAGTAGAAAGAAACATCTAGTTCTCAAAGTTGTGTCAATTGTGCCAACCCCTTTATTCTCTTTAGCTTCGTACAATATCATCCCTCCAATCTCATCAAAGACTTAAAAAATTTAAATTTTGACAACTCTTCTAACTCAAAGAAGTAAGAAACATCTAGTTCTGGAAGCTGCATCATTTTCTCCAAACCCTGAATTCTCTTCAGCTTCATACATTTAGATGCTCACAGCACCACTAGTGATTGAAAATATCCGATGTATGGCATCTTCTCTAACTCAAAGCAACCATAAATATCTAGGTATTGAAATTGTGTTACATGTTCCAACCCCTGTATGGTCTTCAAATTCTTACACTTAGTTGCCAACAACTCCTTAATGTAATTCAAATAATTACTCACTTTTTATGTCCCTTAATCTTGCTCTAATGTTTTATAAGGCCCTACCCAATTCTAATGTTTTGAAGGGAAACATGCCACAACCACCCCATATGGCCAAATGTAAGGAATGAAGAGAAACATGCCACAAGACCTCCAACTGACCAGATGTAGGGAATGAGAGTTCAGTGGAAACACCAGGTGGGGAGGCCCTCATGCATATATATATATATATTTTTTTTCATTTTAAATTAACTATTTCATTTTAATTTTTTTCAAGCTTGTAATAGATGTTGGTAGTAATGAATGGTGAGGTATCAACATCGATTGTAGTAATAGCAGCTAGAAGCGACTCCGGGAAAGGGATTAGTTAGTTGCTTCAAGAAACTTGATGTTGAAGTTGGACAGGAGCCTAACAGAAGAGACAGTGAGGGAAGCCACATAGAATGTTTCTCAGAGGTCATTTCCCCTAAAACTAGGACTGCTTGTATGATTTATATTTTGGGGTCATGTCAAGTTATCATTGCTAAATATGGAGATTGAAGAGCTATTTTACGTCGTGGAGGGAAGGTCATTCCACTTTCAGATGATCACAAAGTATGCCTTGTTTTCTTTGGAGTAAGGTTTTTATTGCCCACAATTTATGACTTTATCAAATTTTTCCTTGGATCAACATATATATGCTCTCTTATTTGGCGATATGACCCAATATTTTCTTGATTGTAGCCTTAGAGAGCATATGAGATGTCAAGGTTGAAGATGATATGTGGAGGCAACAAAAACAGCAATAACGTCTGGGGCGCCACCGCCTCTCAACTAGAAATTATTTCAGCTCTTCGGCGAATGTGCAACTGGAGAAGATGTTCAAGAGGGCATGTAAATTTCCAATTTTTTATTTCTATGTATTTTTTGGTTCATCATTACACCCTCATTTTCAATCCAAAATACATGCTAAGAATGTGGATGCCATAATTCTTTGCCAGACCTAATTTATCATATAATTTGTTTTGGGAATATTTTTGTATTCCTTTTATGACAATTTTTCATCCTCACCTCCATTATTTGGGCCATTAATTGGATAGTGCCCCTCGGTTATGAATTAATAGAAAATTTTCCTTCTCCCATTGGCCCTTGATGATGCATCCTTTTCTGCATCTGAAATTTTTTCTTGTTGAATATTGAAAAAATAAGGAACTGTTATTCAATCATATTAAGCAAAACAATATTTCAGTCTATAGATATTCGAACACCCACATACTATCTTCTGTTAATGCTTATGATTGACAAAATTAGATAAAAAAATTCTTTACTTTTTTAATCCCTCGTCTATTTGTTGCTTTTTTTTTCCATATTTTCATAGATGGGAAATGAACCTAAGAATGCACTGTTGCACGTGTTTTCTTTCAACAATACTGTCATTGATGATTGTATTGTAGGAATATATTTGATAGGAATTCTTCCCCTTCTTCCTTTTATTCCCAATACTTTACAAATATTCAGAGTTGACCCAAGGTTCCAAATGATTATTTCCTCATTTTTTTTATACAAAGGAGTTTTGAAAAAATCAGTTAAGCAAAAAATGTTGGTTGGTAAAAAAAAATTGAACCAAAAAATTCTACAGGTTTTGGATCACTTCATAGACCCTAAAAACTAAAAACTCCTGAAGGTGTTGGAATTATACCCTTCAAATGGCTTGTAAAACCTTAGTTTTACTGGAATCTACTTAAGGGAAAAAACTACATGAAGTACAATTCAAAATAGTTTTAATAATTTTTAAGATTTTCTATCACTTCAGACACACTCAAAGTCATATGGCCTCTAAAATTTTGGATCACTTCAGAGGCCCTCAAAATTTCTAATTTATGGAGGAATAAACTTTGACCTGTAAATTTGTGCCAAACACCTCAAATTTTTCCAGGTATAATGTACCTTCATTTCCATTCAGTTGTTTCAATTACCTAAAGTCATTTTTGAACTCTTTTCACTTTCTCATAGAGTCTTTAAAAAACCTTTTTTACATAATCATATAGGATAATTGCAATGTATTCTTGAATTTTTTAGTTGATGCTCTCAGTGATATGTGTTAGGCATTACACTAGTATTACTATTAGAGGTGAGTTTCCTAGTGAGATAAGGAGTACTTATTCCATTTACCTGATTTGATGCTCTAGTTTTATGATTTGAAGTTTTGGGTGAATTGTTTTAGACGGTGTTCACTCCATTTTTTCTATTGGGGGGGGGGAAGGGGAATCTCTCATAAATATGATTTTTTTCATTTTGAACAGTAATTCTCGTTGTGAAAGGTCTGAATTCTTATATGTTGGCATGCAATTTTTATTTCTGCAAGTATCTATTGTAGCCATTCTATGCGAAAATTTGGGGGCTCAAGGGAAGGATGTCTATCAAAGGGATTCATCATACTAGTGGTGTTTCTCATCTGCATCTATGTCATCTCCTTTTCCTGGTCATGGGGCCCTCTCAGAGGTAATAAAATTTAAATAAATTTATCAAACCATTTCTAACTAAAGAAGATACCTATTTTAACTATTCTAAATTATTGTATTAAATAAAAGAACAACTTAAACATATCTATGAACCTAGAATGAAACATGAAGAATTGACGATAATGGGTTCTCCTATTTTCCTAGCCAATTATCCAATACATCCAACGTATACACCAAGAGTTCTTACCAGCAGTGTGTCGATCACTCTATTAAACCCCTTACTAAGGGTAGGTCATGCAAAGGATATTTCACAAGAAATCTCAAAATTTTCTCTTGTTATGGCGGGACAACATGTGTGTTATGTTTTTTCAACGTAATTGTTTTAACTTAGTAGAATATATAAAATTGAAAATTTATTTTGATTTTTTAAATCATATTGTTGGCCATATAGATCCTCTCATGTTGTTCTATTTAAAATTTTTTGTTATATTGATTTAAGTTAAAATGAAATTATTTTTTCTACAAAGATATATAACTAATGGAAAGA
Source organism: Pinus albicaulis (assembly GCA_034641835.2). Lineage (NCBI taxonomy): Eukaryota > Viridiplantae > Streptophyta > Pinopsida > Pinales > Pinaceae > Pinus > Pinus albicaulis. The sequence goes on from CM076582.1 coordinate 255,438,236, forward strand.
TATTCTCTCATTTTAACATTTGTTGGAAACCATTCTCAAAACATTTCTCTAAAATACATAAAAATCACCCACAAACATTTCTCATTGTAGCTGGTTCCCAACGAGATCTTCCCTCTAGAGGTCTGCTCAGGTGGGCAGAGCATCAAACCCACATCTGTGAGCACTTGTGTAAGTCATGGGTAAAATATTCTCTTTTACGCATATTAGTGGTGATAGTCCCCTAAGCTTGCACTTATATAGGGGAAGGGGGCGTAATTTGAATGATCTATATTTGGAACATAGTCAAAAGATATTATTTTCAAGAAACACCTTGAAATGAATAGTTGCTGGTAAACCATTGATTTTTCGAAAATGGGAATGAATTTATCGTTCCAATGAGAATTCTTAATTTAACTTATCTCTGAGTCCATGTTGGCCCTACATTTCTAGGTAGTTCCACAACATTATTAGGCTTGGTGAAAGTCAACGAGATCTTGATAAGTGAATCCTGACTTAAATTTCCTTGAAGAGTTTCATGAATCTTGACAAAAATTATACAACATATATTTTTATTTCTACGAGAAATAAATTAACAAAGTACTTTGAAAATAGTAAAATCACATGTTTTCAGTCTTGACATATAACCCCAAGGTTTAGCTTCATATGATTGATTTTTTTCTCATTGTTTGTTTTGATTCCAAAATCAACAACTTAAACACCTTTAAGTGACTCATAATTTATTTCCTACGTATGGAACTTTTGATCATGCGCAATGGAAAAGACTAATTGGTATAATTGTCATGTCATGAAGCAGGAAATCAGCAGTGAAACTACTTAGAAGATTATAGTATACACAGACAATTTATGTCCCCCACTAATTAAAAAATGTTATAGCATGAGAAATAATAATGCTTTCTTGGAAATGCTGGATGGATGAGATATTTGTTAGAATGAAGCTCGATTATTTATGAAAATCATTCTCAAGTCTCAACCTCATCATATATTTGAAACCCAACTTTTCAAACACATGACTAACATTAGACACAACAAGTCAAAGATCCACAAATTAGAATACAATTTATAGAAAGGAAAATATGATATTGAATATTCCCTTTATACAGATTATTCTTTATATTCATAAATCTAGTATTATTCTTGATCTGAAAATAAGAGTGCTATTCTGATTGAGCACACATTTTTTTTTTTATGATAAGGTTATTGATATGTACTTTTGAAAAAATTTGGAGAAGAGAAATCTCACAACTAGAGAGTAGGCTTAAAAAAGGGCCACCAAGCCATTGACCACATTTTCACTTTACAAGCTATCATTGAAGAAGCTAGAAAAAAAATGTGCTAAGATTTTTTGTTTTTTGTGTACTTGAGGAAGGCCTTTGATTCCATACCCAAGCACTTGTTGTTCAACAGATTGAGATGTTGGTATCTCACAAGCCCTCATTACTGCCATCATGAGGCTTTATGGATCAATTATCAGTTGGTTTTGTAAGCATGTTGGTTTCTTTGGCCTTATTCTAAGTGTTGTGGGGCTTAAACAAGGTTGTACTCTTTTCCCCATCTTAATCAAGATTTACATTGAATCATGAGCTTGACTAGTTTCTAAGGGAGATGGCACATGCCAATGAAGGGCGCATTTTACACCATGGTATAATTACTTATTGTCGTTTGACTGATTTGGTCTTAATTTCTTCATCTCTTAAGAGTCTTCAATCACAACTTTATTCGTTGGCTTATTTTTTTGGCATTCATAAGTTGGGGTCATTATTCTTAGTAAGGTTAAGAATACATTTTTTTAATGCAACCAAATATGTTGTGTCTTGGTTGCATTTCTCCAACAGAGGAGAACAAGTTAGGATCACTCCTACCTATTCTTATTAAGTTATTTATAATTTTCAAGGCCACCTTTCAATTTGGGACCAACTTCTCAAATGCAGCTAAGCAAGGGATACACCTCTTTAGCTATTTTGGAAAAGCAACACTTCCAATTTCATTTTCAAGACATCTATAGATGATGTCACACTTTCACTATCTTGTTAAGCCAATTGTATTATATGGATCAAATATCCAACTAGACCACAATTGGCTGAGGTCAATTGAACACTTATTGAGATAATTCCAACCAGCATGCTCCAATAGATGATCAAATGTAAGCACATAGTTCCAAATGTCATTATACAAGATGATTTGGACCTCACTCACTTCAATTAGAGACTTTGTTCAAGCTTACCTCTTACCTATACAACCTTTGCATTCCTGGAGATTTGGCCTTTGGAGAGGAGAGGTACCCCTATATGGCTATTTTCTCTTCCAAGGAGATTGCTTCACATCCTTCTTAGAGTACATTGAGGAAAGAATGTTGGCATTTAAAAAAAAATTAGGTATCTACATTGTTGTAGTTTATAGTTATTTTCATTGATCGTCTTCCTCCCTACATGTCCTCTTTGAATTCACCCTGACAGCCTCCTTTGAAGGAAGAACTCAATCATGCAGTAGACAATATCTATAGGCAGTTCATTCAAGAACATGGACCTCTCTGTGCCACCACCCCCCACCACCCACTCAACAACCCTCTCATCCACTTGATCCTACAAGGTTGAGACCTTAATAAGAATCTTAGATGTCATTATTATTTGACCAACATACCTACAATAGCATTGGTCTCATGACTTTAGAGATGAATTGGAAAATGAACAGGGAGAATTTACAGGAGTCATAAAAGCAACCTCTGATAGGTTGAGACAATAACCTGATTGTTTAGTATGCGCAACAGACAAGATGGGAGGACCTCACAAAGTAAAACTCAGCTTTAAATTAGAATGCTTTCAATCCTCATGATGTTGGAAGTGGAACCTTAGGCTGCTGCCAAAACGCGAATTTTCCTCTCGCTGATCCTAAACTGATCTGGGATTACTACAAAAGGGGTCTCGATAAGGACCTCATATTTACTGTTTATGTAAGGAAACTCCAAAAGTGTCATGCATCTCTTCTTGAATTGTCCCTTTATGAAGGAAGTGTAGAGTTTGGACAACCTCAAAATCTCACAGTGGTGGAAAAAGATGTTGGGAATGAGAATCAATTGAAACAACCCTGGAAACCTGGTTTAAAATAAATGAGGCTGGAAAGAGCCACCATTCCCTGCCAGCTCTTGTCTTTTGGGAAATTTGACTCACAAGGAATGAGGCCTTGTTCCAAGAAAAATTAGTTTCTACTCGGAACCTTCCCTAAATTCAAGAGGGCCTACCTTTGCTACCAAAAAGTATCAAAGCAAGAAAAACTAAAGAAATCTAGTTGGTCCTCACATCTCTCCTAAACTTTAATGCTCCTCAGAGATTCTTTCGGCCCTTGACATCTATCCTAAACTTTAATATTCCTCATGGATTCTTCAATTAGGAAGCAAGTAGAGACTCAAAATAGAGTGGAGGTGGGGGGATTCTTATTATTCCAGAGAATCTGAGCACAAGGCCAATCTCATTTGAATGTGGATTAGGTGTTTTCACATATATTTTTGTAGAATTAAAGGCTACCATAATCCTAATGAACTTTGAATGTGGATTAGGTGCTACACAAATATTTTTAACTTTGAATGTGGATTAGGTGTTGCCACAAATATTTTTACAGAAGTAAAGGCATCCTAATGAACTTAGCAAGAGAACGATGTCTCATAAGCCTAAATATATATGGGGACTCCAAACTAGCTATTGACTGGATGCAGAGCTCCAAAAATGAGAAAGTATTCAATTATAGTGGTGCCTCTAGCTTGTAGAAGAACTAAAAAACACCTTAACCTTTTTATCCTTTCACCACATCTACACAGTGTAACCAAGAAGCTGATATTGTCTCAAATCAAGCACACAGAAGAGAACATGGTTCCTTATCGATCAAATGGTTCCTTATCGACCGTGGGTGGGGAAGAAATCCATCCACCAAGGAAAATCGAATACCAGTTCAAGATTACTCTCTTTGAATATTAAGCTGTTTTCAAGCCATATATGATGATTGCAGGTTTTCATGATCTTTCTTTGAGGCCAAAGTAGTAGCTTACAACCTACTACTTTATATAGTCTATATGTAAAATTAGCATATTTTGCTATTTCATTGAAATCAAATTACAGTTATAGTACACCACAGACAATATGTAAACTAAAATGACAAATTACAACGGTTCATATGGAAACTTAAACCGGTGGATGACGATGTTGGACATACTATGGACTGATATTATTATATATTTGTAGTTCTAGCACTCTCTTGCTTCACTTACAATTGGCAGTAACAACTATCAACGGTAGAGCTTCCACGAATGGTTAACAACGGTGAATCCGCCATCCACTACAAGGTTATGGCCGCTAACATATTTAGCCTCATCGCTCGCCAAGAACAGCCCCGCTTCCGCAACATCCTCCGCTTTAAGAGTTGCTGCCTCTAAGTTGGTGGTATCCTGCGTTGTATCACATCAAAATTATTTTTTTAATAAGTATCACATCACCACATACAATGAGTGATAAGTAGATTATTCAAAACTCATGAGAAATTAAACTTAAAACACTTGAATCCGAAAATATAATTTTTTAAATTTTATTCATTTTATTTTTTAATTAATTATTTTATAAAAATATATAAAAATATTTAATAAAACTACTTATTATTTAAATAATTACTTTTATTAAAAATATATAAATATTTAATAAAAATATATTTTTAAACTATCAAAAATATTTTTTAAAAAGGTTTAATATAACTTTTCCAAAAGTGTCATATAGCAACATTCATATGTTACTATTAGCTTTTATATATAAATATAAACAAAAAGTATATTCACAATTTTCTCACATGTGAGATTATTAACTTTTATATATAAATAAAAATAAAAAGTATATTCACCATTTTCACATGTGATATGATGAGTTTGATTAACTTATATTTGGTAGACTCTCATACTGGCTATAAGTCTGAAGCTATTTGTTAAATTAGAAAAAAACTAAATAATAAAAGAGAATTATCATCTCTATGTACTTGAGTCTAGAGGCTCATTTTATGAGAGACATGTGTAAGGATGTCATGTTCTTAATAAAATAATAAAAACAATTTTAGTTCATATCATTCAAACAAAAAAATTAAAAATAAAATAACCATATAAATAAACAATTAAAAATATACTAACACAACAATTAACTCAGTTGTTAATATTTCACTTTCACTCTTCAAATAATAAATACAATATTTAGAAGTCTATCTTAAATAATATAATTTTACATATATATATATATATATATATTATATATATATATTTCTTTTATAAATATCTGAATATGGAACTTAAATAAATTGTTTGAATATTCATACTAATTAATATATTTAAGTATGAATTTTTTCTATGTACAAAAAGTGTGTGTTTATATATATGTGTGTATTATTGTTAACCTTAGCTAGAAAAGAAAAAGTAATTAAAGGTAAAGTGTAGTAGTTACTTCTTAATAAGAGGAAAATGTGTAACTCATTGAATTTTTAATATAAAACATTAATAATGATAAAATATACAAATATACAATTTATACAATGAAAAATTATCACTATAGATTTATATTAATAACATATTTACCAAGAACTAAAATGGATTAACTGACATGTATTTTTTTAATTTTTCTAGGCTTTTGGTAGATACTTGGTTAAAATGAGTCTATACTAAACCTTGTGTGAAGGCTATGTATAAGTATGTCCATCTCTCTTAAAATTAAAATAAAATTTTCTTTAAATAAAAAGCATTGACACATGTAATAAAATTGAAAAAAAAAAAATATGCTATGCATTTTTTTAGTTTTCCATATAACCTAATATCATGTAAAGTAATTAGAAGTTAAAAAAAATATATGACCTTATGATTTTCAAAAATATTTTAATAAGTGATATATATATATATATATATGTTAAAAAAATTTAATGTCTTGTAGAATAAAATATCCAATGTAAATTATGAATAAAGTACATTTTAATATGGACTGATATAAAATGGATCACTACACATGTTATGTAATCTATATAACATTCAAAAATGCAGTTTAAATAGTAAAAAATTAACAATTCACACTGAATAATATCTATTTTGACCAGCGTAAGAGCGTATGGAGCCTCTTCCTATATTCCTTGTGCTTCTGTCAAAAATTATTTTACATTATTTCACCCTTCTTCCAAAAAATCTGCTGAGATGTCACTTCAATTGAAAGCTTTTTTGGAATCTAATAGTCAGACAAGAATTAAATTATGTCAATGAATGGTTTTAGCTATCCTCTTAGAAAAAAGATTAACTTTGATGTCGAAATATTGAGTAAGAAAAAGTTACGAGATTTAAATGTCCATTGCTACGAACACGTATATTTTGTATACATGATTTTGGATTTCCTGCCGAATTAAAAACATATGTAACCAAACAACGTTTTATTGTTAAAAATTGATTATAATTCTAGTGTTCAAACATCATTGGTAACCAAAAAGGGTTTTATTGTTAAATATTGATTATAATTCTGGAGGTAAAACATCAAAGTAGCATTAAATGGGCATGTCTATTTAGCTGCACATCAAGGACATAGTTAAATTGAAAATCATTCGAAGGGAACATGATGACATCTTGCTATGCAAACAATTTCTGGAAAGAACGTTCACCGTGCAAATGAAAATGTATGATAACTAGCACGCTTGATATCACCTAAAACATGGATATAAGACATATTCGGTGTGAATCATTAATTTTAAAAAAACTAGTAATCTATATTTGTATTATAAAATAATGTTTTTTATATTAAATTTTATTTCATTTTACATCCACAATTAAAACTTAATTTCAATATATGATAATGCTATATAATAATAAAAAATAGTATAGGTAGACAATTAATTCAATATTTTATGTGTATAGATATATGGTCAATTGATTAATAAAATATTAATTAAAATTGAAAATTGACTAATATAAATATGGGTAAAAATTAAAGGATACCAAATATTAATGATATCAAATAAGTATAGCTATAAGTTATTATTATTATTATTTTTTGTGAATAAGATATTTCTTTTAACAACGAAGGCGAATAATTACATTACGGCGAGTTGGTGTGAGTGACATGCATCATCAACCAAATTCGGAAACATTTATCATGGCAAGATTTTGGAGTTGCTAGTAATTCCATTACACAAAATTTCACCATTGTAGAGAACAAAATTCCCCAAAGTGTTGTGTGAGCTTGAATTTACATGTGGGTAGATTGCTGAATCAAAAAGGCTACGTAGAAGCCTGTCGTTGGTGCCCTGTTTGGCTGAGTAGGGACAAAGGCCTCTCGAGAGCCGAATACATAGTATTAGCGAATTATGAGGCTGGAACCAAAGACTAAAAACATACAAATCTGAAATGGTCGTTGGTTACAGCATATCCTCGGCAAATTTAGCCTCGACGCTAATTGGCCGCTCAGTAGTGGTGCCTTCATTAGTGGCTTCCTGGGCTGGCTTGCTAGTGGTGGCACCCCCGCCCTCTCCTTTGATAATGGGCGAAGTGTCAACACTTTCCATCCTCTCCTTTAACAATGCGTAGTCGGGAGAATCTCTGGTGAGGAAGTGGCAACGGTGAACAACGCTGACATAAAGAGTGAACTTCTCGGTGAGAGCATCCAGCTTCCTTTCCAAGATGTTATTGTCCTCCTGGCTTGCATGACAAGAACTATCATGGTTTTAGCCTATCAATGCAATTTGACTACCCTATTGAACAAATTTTCCCTAGGCCTTGTTAGGTTGAGATCAAGAATCCAATTGAAGTCTTCATCAACCTCCTTAGTGACAATTCGCTGGGAAACCAGCCTGGCTTGGTTTTCTAACTCAACAACCCTATTATGAGTGTTCATATTAACCACAACCTCATAGTTCATAGTAGCCTGTTGCGCCACAGACTCCACCCTGGTGGTGGGAGTCATACTAGGAGAAGCCCAATGCGATGCATGAGCCCCCCTGCCACGGCCACAACCATGATTAATTCCCCTCTGACCGTAGGAATTAGCACTACGCGTGGACATATTAGAGTAGAAGTTGGGATTGCAAGGCAATCAAGGATATTTTGGGCGATGGTCGCGAGGGAGGGTGGCGGAGGGAGTATCACAGTACGAACACCAAAGTCAAATGAAAAGAATGGAGATAGGGTCGAGTATTCATAGGCATGGGAAGGAGGGGTAGGGTGAGAAGACAGGGGTGGGGAGTAATGAACACTCGAGGTAGTTAAAATTGCATGTGTTGCCAGACCAGGATAGGCGTTTTTGGAGGCTTAGCATGATGTGCACGATACTTCCTCTGTCATGATCATGCAAAGTGGAGGATGCGATCATGATTAGAGTCTAAAGGTGGAGTATTGTGCTCATAAATCCCTTCATGCCTGTCTTGGTGATATTGCCTCATAATAATGACACACTCTCCCTTCAATGTCCCTTGATTGATCTCGTCCCAGGCTGTCGAGAGAAGCATGCGGGAGCTCTCCACCCTTGCATTGGCCATCTTGTCAGCCAACGGGCTGCCAGATTGTCTGACTGTCTAAAAGGTGATACCCCTAGAGTGATGAATGTGTGTTTGAATCCTACTGAGGATCTTACTTAGCTTCCAGATGTCTGACACTTGCATATTTTTTCTCCCGTGTTGGATTTTTCTACAAACTTGGGTAGCGACCGTTGATTCTCCCTCGACAATAAGAGGCCAGAAGTTGCTGGCCCAAGAAATATCAATTATGTATTCTAGAGCTTGTAGTTCTACAGCATTGTTGGTGGAATGGCCATGATTTACGACATAAACCCAGATGATTTTCCCTCTGGAAGTCCTGAAGGCGCCTCCAAAACCTGTCGTCCCAGGGTTTCCTTTGGCGACCCCATCATAATTTAGCTTCAAAGTTCCAGACTTTGAGGGGAGCCAAGATTGATCAAGGCAATGTTTAGTGGAGGTCTAGGATATCAGGGGAATAGTGGAGATAGGGATGTCCAACAAAGAAAGGATATGAATATTTTCCCAGGTTAGAGGGTTGGTAGGAGCTTCCAATTTCGATGTGGTGATTGATTCTCTGATCGTCTATCTAATTGAAGAGACAATTCTTTCTTCCAGGTTGATAATTCCCCGAAATGTTCTTGCATTCCGCTCCTTCCATAGGGACTAGCAAATCATCCCCGTGAGGTGATTCCAGGCCCTGTTAATTGGGGGTTGTTTCGAGACGGTAGATCGCCAAAGTTCGATGGTGTTGAGAATGGAGGCATGGTCTCTTTCCGTGGCATTGAAGACCAAAAAATCCCAATTCCAGATGTTTTTAGCATACCTACATTCATTTAATAAATGGTTGATGGTTTCCTCAATGACACAACAGAGAATGCACCTAAAGGGGCCGATGAAATCTTTCTTTATTAAATTTTCCCAGGTCATGATCTTCTTGTGCATTGTGGGCCAAAGGAAGATGGAAATTTTGGGCCATTTATTTCTCTCCCATAGTATATTCCATTTATTCTTGAGAGGTGTGGAGTTAGGAGATGCCAAGTCATCATAGGCTTCTTTGATGTTGAAGTTTCCAGCCGGATTCTTCCCCCATCTAAGCTTGTCCTCCTCATTGTCTATTTTAATTTGTCTGTTTCCTAGTTCTTTAGAGAGTTTTGCCATGCCTCGGGGTAGACATTGTGATCCCACTCTTCTTCAGTTAGCCAGACCCTTTAGCCATCATTTTCGTTGTTGGGCTGCCAATAGTGATTGACCTATGTTTTATTTTTTCATATTCGCCTTAATCTAGTTTAATTGTTCATGGTCCAATTTTTGGCACTGTTTCCATTCGTCTCCTCACAAATTTTTAAGATTTTTTGGTTTACATTTAAATATTTTGGTGGAAAATTGAATAACCTATGTACTTGACCTATTTGTTCTGTTATTTTTCTAAGAAGGAAGTGTAACTAGAATAGGATAGTACAAGTTGGTTAATATTTGAAAACTTGATGTAGATGTTTGGTGTTTAGAAAATCCACTAATGAACATATTCATGTCTATGCTTTGCATAAGTTGGCTAGGACATATTCATGTCTGACCCAACATTTTCTTGATTACAGCCTTAGAGAGCGGACGAGGTGTCAAGGCAGAAGATGATATGTGGATGCAACAACAACAACAACAACGTATGTGGTGCCACCGTCTCTCGATTGCAAATTATCTCAGCTCTTCGACGAACACATAATTGGAGAAGATGTTCAAGAGGGTATGTAAATTTCTATTTTTTTCTTTCTAGGTCTGTTTTGGTTTATCAATACACCCTCATTTTAAGTCAAAAATACATTCTAAGAATGTGGATGCCATAATTATTTTATAGACCTAATTTATCATATAATTTGTTTTGGGAATCTCTGTTTGATGCCTAAATTATGACCTATTTTCATCCTCACCTCCATTATCTGGGCCATTAATTGGCTAGTGCCCCTGAGTTATGAACAAATAGACTTTTTTTCTTCTCTCATTGGCCCTTGATGATGCATCCCTTTGTGCATCTGAAATTTTTTCCTGTTGAATATTGAAAAAATAAGGAATTTTTGTTGAATCATATCAAGAACAATAATATTTTAGTTTGTAGATATTCGAAAACCCACATACTATTTTTTGTTAATACTTATGACTGACCAAAATGGATAAATGTTTTCTTTCTTTTTTAATCCCTCGTCTATCTGTTGCTTCTTTTTTGCATATTTTCATTGATGGTCTGTAAACCTAAGAATGCAATGTTGCAGGTGTTTTCCTTTAGCAATACTGGTATTTATGATTTTGTTGCAGGAATATATTTGATAGGAAATTTCCCCCTTCTTCCTTTTATTCCCAATACTTTACAAAGTTTCGGAGTCGACCCAAGGTTGCAGATTATTATTTCCTCATTTTTTTTTATACAAAGGACTCCCGAAAAAATCAATTAAGTAAAAAATGTTCGTTGCCAAAAAAATTACAGGTTCTAGATTACTTCAGAGACCCTAAAAACTAAAAAATCCTAAAGGTATGTTGGAATTATACCCTTGAAATGGCTTAGAAAACCTTAGTTTTACTTGAAACTACTTAAGGGAAAAAGCTACATGAAGTACAGTTCAAAACAGTTTTAAGAATTTTTAAGATTTTATATCACTTCAGACACACTCAAAGTCCTATAGCCTCTAAAATTTTGGATCACTTTAGAGGCCCTCAAAATTCCTGAGGCAAGGAGGAATAAAATTTGACCTATAAAATTGTGCCAAACATCTCAACTTCTTCCCGGTATAATGTACCTCCATTTCCATTCAGTTGTTGCAATTACCTAAAGTCAATTTTGAACTCTTTTCACTTTCTCAGAGTCATTAAAAATCCTTGTTTACATGATCATATAGGATAATCGCCATGTCTTCTTGAATAGTTTAGTTGATGCTCTCGGTGATATCTGTTATGAATTACACTACTATTACTATTAGAGGTGAGTTTCCTAGTGGGATAAGGAGTAGTTATTCCATTTTCCTGATTTGATGCTCTGGTTTTCTAATTTGAAGTTTTGGGTAAACTGCTTTTAGGCAGTGTTCACTCCACTTTTTTTTTTTTTGATGTGGGGGGGGATCTCTCATAAATATGATTTGTTTGATTCTGGATAGCAATCCCTGTTGTGAAAGGGCCGACTTCTTATATGTTGGCTTGCAATTTTTTTTTTATGCAAGTATCTATTGCAACCATTATAGGCGTAAAATTTGGGGGCTCGAGGGAAGTCAGTCTGTCAAAGGGATTCGCTATACTGGTGGTGCTTCTCATCTGCTTCTACATCGTATCCTTTACTTGTTCATTGGGCCCTCTCGAAAGTAATAAAATTGAAAGAAATTTATCAAACCATTGCTGACTAAAGAAGATACCTATTTTAACTGTTGTAAATTATAGTATTAAATAACAAAAACAACTTAAGCACATCTACTAACCTAGAATGAAACATGAAGCACTGATGATAATGGGTTCTCCTATTTTCCCAGCCAATTATGCGATGCACCGAACTAATACACCGAGATTTCTTGCCAGCGGTGTGTCGATCCCTCTATTCAACCCCTTACTAAGGGTAGCTCCTCCAAAAGTATATTTCACAAGAAATCTCAAAATTTTCTCTTGTTGTGGAAGGAAAACATGTGTGTTTTGTTTTTTCAACATAATTTTTTTAATTTAGTAGAATATATAGAATTGAAAATTTATTTTGATTTTTTAAATCATATTGTTAGCCATATAGATCCTCTCAAGTTGTTCTATTTAACATTGTTTTTTATATTTATTTAAGTTAAAATGACAAAATTTTTTCTACAAATATACATAAGTTACGGAAAATTCTTGTCTCATTTTAAAATTTGCTGGAAACCTTTTTCAAAACATTTCTCTAAAATACATAAAAATCACCCACAAGCATTTCTCATTGTAGCTGGTTCCCAACAAGATCTTCCCTCTAGAGGTCCACTTAGGTGGGCAAAGCATCAAACCCACATATGTGAGCACTTATGTAAGTCATGGGTAAAATATTCTCTTTTACCCATATTAGTGGTGATAGTCCCCTAAGCTTGCACTGATCTAGGGGAAGGGGGTGTAATTTGAATGATCTATCTCTAAAACATAGTCAAGAGATATTATTTAAAAAAAAAATCTTGAAATGAATAATTGTTGGTAAACCATTGATTTTAAAAAATGGGCATGAATTTATTGTTGCAGTGAGAATTCTTAGTTTAACTTATCTCTGACTCCATGTTGGCCTTGCATTTCTAAGTAGTTGCACAACATTATTAGGCTTGGTGAAAGTCAACAAGATCATGATCAATGAATCCTTACTTAAATATCCTTGAACAGTTTCATGAATCTTGAGAAAAATGATACAACATATATTTTTATCACAGTGAGACATAAATGAAAAAAATACTCAAAAAATAGTAAAAGCATGTGTTTTGAGTCTTGACATATAACCCCAAAATTTAGCTTCATATGATCGATTTTTTTCGCATTGTTTGTTTTGATTCCAAAATGAACAACTTTAACACCTTTACATGGCTCATAATTTGTTTTCTACCTATGGAAATGTTGATCATGAGCAATGGAAAAGACTGATTGGTACAATTGTCGAACTTGCGATCATGAGGAATGGAAAAGAATAATTGGTACAATTGTCATGTCATGAAGCAGGAAATCAACCATGAAACTTCTTAGAATATTATAGTATATAGAGACAATTTATCACTAATTAAAAATTGTTATAGCATGAGAAACAATAATGCTTTCTTGGAAATTCAACATGGAAACAAACTTTAGAGAAAATTGGTATGGTTCACACCACCATAAATGGTAAACCCAATCCAATTGTGGTTTTCGGTTCTAGAATTCTTGTCTAGAAAATGCTTTGTGCTCTTAATGGTTGGAGTTGAAATACTGGTTGGATGGAATATGTGTTAGAATGAAGCTCGATTATTTATCAAAATCATTCTCAATTCTCAACCTCATAATATATTTGAAACCCAACATTTGAGACAAATGACTAGCATTAGACAGAACAAGTCAAAGATCCGCAGATTAGAATACAATTTATAGAAATGAAAATATGTTATTGAATATTCCCTTTATCCTGATCATGACACATTATTCTTCATATTCATAAATCTAGGATTATTCTTGATCTGAAAAAAATAGCGCTATTGTGATTGAGCACACACAATATTTATTTTATGATGAGGTTATTGATATGCATTGATAAAAAAATTTAGAGAAGAGCAATCTCAGAGCTAGAGAGTAGACTTCAAAAAGGGCCACCAAGAAATTGACCACATTTTCACTTTACAAGCTATCATTGAAGAAGCTAGAAAAAAATGTGCTAAGATTTATTGGTGTTTTGTGTACTTCAAGAATGCCTTTGATTGCATACCCAAGCATTTTATTTTCAATAGACTGAGATGTTAGTATCTCACAAGCCCTCATCACTGCCATCATGAGGCTTTATTGATCAATTATCAGTTGGTTTTGAAAACATGATGGCTTCTCTGACCTTATTCTAAGTGTTGAGCGGCTTAAAGAAGGTTGCACATGTTTCCCCATCTTAATCAGGATTTACATTGAATCATGAGCTTGACTAGTTTCTAAGGGAGATGATACATGCCAATGAAGGGTGAATTTTACACCATGGTCTAAGTACTTATTTTCGTTGACTGATTTGATCTTAATTTCTTTCTCTCTTGAGAGTCTTCAATCACAACTTTATTTGTTGTCTTATTTTTCTGACATTCATAAGTTGGGGTTGTTAATATTAGTAAGGTTAATAATACTTTTGTTTAGTGCAACCAAAGATGTTATGTCTTGGTTCCATTTATCCAACATAATAGAATGAGTTAAGATCACCCCTACCTATTCTTATTAAGTTATTTATAATTTTTAGTGCCACCTTTCAATTTGGGACCAACTTCTCAAATGCAACTATGCAAGGGATACACTTTTTTAGCTTTTTTGGAAAAGAAATGCTTCCAATTTCATTTTCAAGACATCTATCGATGATGGCACTCTTTCACTATCTTATTAGACCAATTGTATTATATGGATCAAATATTTAAATAGACCAAACTTGTGTGAGGCTAGTTGAACACTTATTGAGATAATTCCAACCATCATGCTCTAACAAATGATCATATGTAAGAACATAGTTCCACATGCCACTATACAAGTTGATTTGGACATCACCCACTTCAATTAGAGACTTTGTTCAAGCTTACCTCTTACCTATACAACCTTTGCACTCTTGGATATTTGGCCTTTGGAGAGGAGAGGTACCCCTATATGGTTATTTTCTCTTCCAAGGAGATTGATTCACATCCTTCTCAAATTACATTGAGGAAAGAATGTTGGTATTTTAAAAATTTTGAGCTACCGACATTGTTGTAGTCTAAAGTTATTTTTTTCATTGATCATCTTCCTCCCTACATGTCCTCTTTCAATTCACCCCGTCTGCCTCCTTTGAAGGAATAAATCAATCAAGCAGTATATCGTATCTATAGGCAGTTCATTCAGGCAATATGGACCTCCCTGCGCCACCACCCCACACGACCCACTCAACAACCCTCTAATCTACTTGATCCTAAGTTGGGCTTCAAGGTTGAGACATTAATAAGAATCTTAGAGGTCATTCTTATTCGACCAACATACCTACAATAGCATTGGTCTCAGGACTTTAGAGATGAACTGGAAAATGAACAGGGAGAATTCACAGGAGTCCTAAAAGCAGCCTTTGACAGGTTGAGATAGTAGCCTGATTGTTTAGTATGTGCAACAGACCAGATTGGAGGACCTTACAAAGTAAATCTGGGCTATAAATCAAAATGCTAATTTCCATCCTCATGATGTTGGATGTGGAACCTTAGGATCCTCCCAAAACAAGAATTTTCCTATGGTTGATCCTAAACTAATCAGGGATTACCTACAAAATGGGTCTTGATAAGGACCTGGTATTTATTGTTTATGTAAGGAAAGCTCCAAAAGTGTCATGCATCTCTTCTTGAATTGTCCCTTTACGAAGGAAGTGTTGAGTCTGGACAACCTCTCACGGTGGTGGAAAAGGAAGTTGGGAAGGAGAATCAATTGAAACAAGCCTGGAAACCTGGTTTAAAATAAATGAGGCTTGAAAGAGCCACCATTCCCCACCAGCTTTTGTCTTTTGGGAAATTTGATTCACAAGGAATGTGGCCATGTTCCAAGATAAAGTAGTCTCTACTCGGAACATTCCCTAAATTCAAGAGAGCCTACCTTTGCTATCAAACATTATCAACGCAAGAAAAAATAAAGAAATCTAGCAACCCCTCACATCTCTCCTAAACTTTTATACTCATAGATTCGTCCAGCCCTTGACATCTATCCTAAACTTTAATATTCCTCATGGATTCTTTGATGAGGAAGCAAGCAGAGACTCAAAATAGAGTGGATGTGGGGGGATTATTATTATTCCAGAGAATCTGAACACAAAGCCAATCTCATTTGAATGTGGATTAGGTGCTGCCACATATAATTTTGTAGAAGTAAAGGCTACCACCATCGTAATGAACTTTGAATGTGGATTAGGTGCTACCAAAAATATTTTTAACTTTGAATGTGGATTAGGTGTTTCCAAACATATTTTTATAGAAGTAAAGGCAACCACCACCCTAATGAACTTAGCAAGAGAACGATGTCTCAAAAGCCTAAATATATATGGGGATTCCAAACTAGCTATTGAATGGATGCAAAGCTCCAAAAATTAGAAAGTGTTCAATTACAAGGTGCCTCCCGTTTGTAGAAGAACTGAAGAACACCTTCACTTTTGTATCCTTTCACCACATCTATAGAGTGTAACCAAGAAGCTGATATTGTCTCAAATCAAGCACACACTGAGAGAGCATGGTTCCTTATCGATCAAAGGATCAACTGTGGGTGGGGAAGAAATCCATCCACCAAGGAAAATCGAATACTAGTTCAAGGTTACTCTCGTTGAATATGAAGCTGTTTTCAAGCCATATATGATGATTGCAGGTTTTCAGGATCTTTCTTTGAGGCCAAAGTAGTAGCTTACAACCTACTACTTTATACATTCTATATGTAAAATTAGCATATTTTGCTATTTCATTGAAATCAAATTACAGTTATAGGACACCACAGACAATATGTAAACTGAAATGACAAATTACAACGGTTCATATGGAAACTTAAACCGGTGAATGATGATGTTGGACATACTATGTATTGATATTATTATATATTTGTGGTTCTAGCACTCTTTTGCTTCACTTACAATTGGCAGTAACAACCATCAACGGTAGAGCTTCCACGAATGGTTAACAACGGTGAATCCGCCATCCACTACAAGGTTATGGCCGCTAACATATTTAGCCTCATCGCTCGCCAAGTACAGCCCCGCTTCCGCAACATCCTCCGCTTTAAGAGTTGCTGCCTCTAAGTTGGCGGTACTATTGCAGAAGGCCTCCAAGGCGACCTTATCCTCTTCTGAAACAGCCAAGGCATTGCCAGGTTTACTGTAATTGTTTAGAAGGGCGGTGGCCACGCCAAAGGGAGAGACAGTGTTGACTCTGATCCCGTATTTCCCGAGCTCAGCTGCTCCGTTCTTTGTCAGCCCTACCACTGCATGCTTCGAAGCCGTATATGCGTGCTGTGTAAGTCCTCCTACTATACTTGCAACGCTGGCAGTAGAGATTATGCAGCCCTTCTTCCGCGGGATCATCACACGGGCGGCGTGCTTAATGCCCAACATCACTCCTCTCACGTTGACCCTCATTACTCGATCGAATTGCTCCATCTCATACTCCGCCACGCTGTCAGCCGCAACAGATTCGACAGTTCCTGCGTTGTTATACATGATATCAAGTTGACCGTATTTCTCCATGGCCAAATCCACCGCAGCTCTGATGTCTTCCTCATTACTCACATCGCAGCGCACGTAAGTTGCCGGAGGAGAAACCGATCCGGCCAGCTTTCTCCCACCTTCGTCTGCAATGTCTGCGATTATGACTTTGGCTCCGTGCTTTGTGAAGAGCCGAACGATGGCTTCTCCTATGCCCGCTGCTCCCCCCGTTATTATTGCTACTTTGCCCTCCAATCTGCATTAAAAAATCATTCGCCAAAATGAGTGAGCAACATATATTAGAAAAGGAAACACAAGAGTTCAAATAATTGTGAAATCCCATAAATTCAGAGAATTGAATTCTGAAACAAAAACTGAAACAGCATTTCTGGTATACTGTGATCATTACCGTCGCTGTGGTCCATTAAAGCTCAGATTGCCAACACAAGAAGCCGCTGCATTAAGCTCTTCGTTAGACATGACGGGGGAGCGAGATGTATAATTAGATGAGAGGGAGAATGATGAACAAAATCTGTACCAGCGATTGCAGGTCTAGGAACGTTTACTTATACGGTAGAGGCTAGGCATACTTAACCAAACTAGAGTTAAAATTAAGACGCAGCTCGCAACCACAGAAATTAATGTATAGTCATGTGATTCTCGTTTGAGTGGCATAATCATGATAAAGTAATCTTGAGGATTGTAGCCATGTGATTTGCTTGAGTGTAAAATCGAAGGGAGTTGTCTACCGAGCACGCGAAATCGCCCAGACGGTAAAAATTTGCCAGAATCTCGTTAACCAAAATTAGAAAAACCATGTGTTTACAGTGTTTAAAATCTATTTTTGATGCTCGAAATGGATTCAGCGCTATCAAAAACCCTCAGGGCACTCAAAATATCAAAATTTAACAACTGCAAACAAGTTTCTGGGCAAATCTTTGCCGAATTTTGTAAAAATGATCGCCGGATTCTGGGTGAAAACGCGTGGTTTTTAGACTACGCTAAATCGAAGTATTTCATTTTTATATGGAAATGTTTTTAATGTGATTTTTTGGAAGTTTATAGTGTTTAAATTTAAGGAAAAAAATTAGGCGAAATTATCCATCAAGCTTATGATGTTTCATTCTTTCTAGATTTTAGAGAAATTATAAGACCAAAAAATCTACGAGAAAAATTTCCAAAATTACACTACTAGTTTGTATATTATAAAATTTTTAAAACTAATTCATATTCATCAAAGTTATTTTTTAATAAGCATCACATCATGAGATGCAATGCTTAATAATTGGATTATTCAAAAATCATGAGAAATTAAACTTAAAACACTTGAATCTCCAAATATGATATAAAAAAATATAATTTTATTTTTTATTTTTTAATTAATTATTTTATAAAAAAAATATAAATATCTAGTAAAACTTCTATATTTTTTAAATAATTATTTTTATTAAAAATATATAAATATTTAATAAAAATATATTTTGAAAATATCAAAAATAATTTTTAAAATATCAAAAATAATTTTTAAAAATATTTAATATAACTTTTGCAAAAGTGTTATATAGCAACATTCATATGTTTCTATTAACTTTTATATATAAATATATAAACAAAAAGTATATTCACAATTTTCACATGTGATATTATTAACTTTTATATATAAATAAAAATAAAAAGTATATTCACAATTTTCACATGTGATATTATTAACTTTTATATATAAATAAAAATAAAAAGTATATTCACAATTTTCTCATGTGATATGATGAGTTTGATTAGCTTATATTTGGTAGACTCTTATACTAGCTATCTCAAACTCTCAACAACTTCTTATTCTTATTTCTAAATTAAAGTGTGAAGTTATTGGTTAAACCACATGGAAAATTAAAGTGTGTAGCTATTTGTTAAACCAGAAGAAAACTAAATAATAAAAGAGAATTATCATGTCTATGTAATTGAGTCGAGAGACTCATTCTATGAGAGACATGTGTAAGTACGTCATGTCCTTAAAAAAATAATAAAAACAATTTTAGCTTATGTCGATAACAAAAACAAAAATTAAATAAACAATTAAAAATATACTAACAAAACATCAGTGGTTGATATTTCACTTTCACTCTTCAAGTAATAAATACAATATTTAGATGTCTATCTTAAACTATATAATTTTACATAAATTATATATATATATATATATATATATATGGAACTTAAATAAATGTTGGAATATTCATATTAATTAATATGTTTAAGTATGAAATTTTTCTATGTACAGAAAGTGTGTGTTTATATATGTGTGTGTATTATTGTTAACTTTAGTTAGAAAAGCGCCAGATGCGGTTGATGGCGTGCATTGATGAGACCTTCGCCCCTACGCGCCTCCCGAAGGAGTTCGCGTGGGGTGGCCATATGGCCTCATGTACACGCATTTATGTCATAATAAATCT
The DNA here is from genome assembly GCA_034641835.2 of Pinus albicaulis. Lineage (NCBI taxonomy): Eukaryota > Viridiplantae > Streptophyta > Pinopsida > Pinales > Pinaceae > Pinus > Pinus albicaulis. The sequence goes on from CM076582.1 coordinate 255,458,054, forward strand.
GCCAGCTCGCGACGGCATTAACACTGCACAGACGCCTCCTCATTTCGACATGGGTATTCATTTGGTCATGGAATCCGTTCTGGATTGTTCGACTCTTTGCAATGGCTCTTTGCCCCCTATAAACAGTGCATGCCCTCAAGGCTCTGCCGAACCCAGCATCCGCACTCATACTGGGCGTCGTTGCACTCTCTTAGCTTGCTTTGAACCGCTGCCAGGGCTTCATTTCTCCCATAGTCACTTCTGTACAGTCAATCAACCTCTCTGTGCTCAAACTGTGGGTCTCTGCGGCGTCGTTTCTCCTCTTGGCACTCGGTCGACAGAATCCACTCGCGGCAGCTCCCCTCACTGTAGCTTTGAGACTCCGGTCTGCCCATTCCACTGCAATAGTTCTCCTCCGGCCTTCGCCACCATGCCACACATGCGACATAGAATGCAAAGTAGACACGACACAAGTTGTGGTCGAGTCTCTCATTTTCGACCCCATTCCAGCTCTGTCTCAGGGTCTTCTTCTGCCGAAGAGACTCATGTCCAGCCTCAGGAGATGCGTCATGGCAGAGGTCGAAGGCGATATCGAGATCCTGTTCCTTTGGCTCAACCAGCCCCTCCCCCCACTGCTAACCCTCCCAGTGCTGCAATCCCTCCAGCATCCCATGGGTCTGTCCGCCTACCCATTCGACAATCCTCTCAGCGGGCTGAATTCCGCTTCGAGTGTTCTCATGTCAACCCCATTGTCACAGCATATATCACGGTCACCCTCAGAGAAGAGTCTCCTCTCCCCATTACCTCCCCTAAGGCCTCCCCTCCGTCCCCTCCTGTCTCTAGCCATCCCAATTGCTCTGTTCTGTCAGCTGACGTTGCCTGCCAAGCAGAGGACGCACAAAACGAGATGGCTGGGGCCTTGGACCTGGATGGCGCTCTCAAAGGCATCATGAAAGAAGATGCAGATGAATACGCTTGCAGGGTGGTGGAAGAACCTCCGTCTCTGACTCATGCTCAGTGACAAACCTAGTTTCCAGCTTCTACTGGTACTTCTGCACAATTACAGTTGGATTTTTTGGTTTCTTTGTCTCAGTGCGTAGCTGGAAAGGCTGACTGTTGTTTTTCATATTTTTCCTTTGTTAAGTCTTCTTGTATGAACTGTAGGCCGGTTTCCCTCCCAAGGGCGGCCAAACTGATCTCCAAAGGACTGGTTTCCCAATCTTGTGCAGTCCAGACTTCTCCTGTTCAGCATGTCTATCAAGCCCAGTGCTCAGGCTCACACAGATGACATTGTGGTAGTTTTGTAACAGTAACTCTTCTACTTAATAGATTTAATCTTAGGAATATTTCTTCTGTGATCCATAAATTGTGAAAAAATATCTTTCGGTAAAAATCACATCCAAATAAATTTGGTCGACGTGTTTCGAACCAGCTAGTGTGGTTCATCATCAGGACTTAATGATGAACCACACTGGCTGGTTCGAAACGCGTCGACCAAATTTATTTGGATGTGATTTTTACCGAAAGATATTTTTTCACAGATTTAATCTTACTTAGAAAAAAAAAAACTTTAGTTAGAAAAGAAAAAGTAATTAAAGGTAAAGTATAGTAGGAACTTCTTAATAAGAGGAAAATGAGTAACTCATTGAATTTTTAATATAAAATATTAATAATAATAAAATATGAAACTATACAATTTATACAATGAAAATGATCACTATAGATTTATATTAATAACATATTTACCAAGAACCAAAATGGATTAATTGACATGTATTTTTTTTTTATCCCTCTAGGTTCTTGGTAGATACTTGGTTAAAATGAGTCTATACTAAAGCTTGTGTGAAGGCTATGTGTAAGTATGTCCATGCCTCTTAAAATAAAAATAAAAGTTTATTTAAATAAAAAAGTAATGAATCACGTGTAATAAAATTGAAAAAAAAATATATGCTATATATATATATATATATATTATAAAAAAAATTAATGTTTTATAGAGTAAAATATCCAATATAAGTTATGAATAAAGTACATTTTAATATGAACTAATATAAAATGGATCAATACACATATTATCTTATCTATATAACATTTAAAAATGCAATTTAAATAGTAAAAAATTAACATTTTTTTCACTAAAAAATAAGTTTGTAACAAAATAAATTTGATTTTTCTAAACTCATGTTAAATCCGTAGATTAGATAAATTAGATAGATCTATACTGATGTCGTAGCTTAATTTATTTTCCCTTACAAAATTATAGATAGTGTTGCAAGCTGAATTTGTTCTCCCTTGCAAAATTATGGTGTTGCATTAAAAACCTGTGTTTTAATATTGTTAATGGAACAACTTTAATTAGCTGTTAGTAAATTTGTAACTCGTGGAATCTTAAGTTTGGGTTAATTCTTGATAATCGTTTTATAAACTAATCTATTTTGCCCCATAATCACACTTAATTGTAGTATATAAATAGTAAAGTGATGGACGACTGAAATTTCTTGTTAGATACGGAAAAAAACACTATCTTGGAATCCATTGATATCTAACGGCTACCAACGATCATGATGAGATCCAATGGTAGGCCGGTGAGTTATTAAGTGGATGAACATATCAGCAGGCATGTGCGACATTTAAAGGTGTGTTGTGTTGGAATATTACGGTTGAGCTGTAAAGCGATTTCTCATCGCACATCGGGTATTTTAAACCGAGTAGTCTTTAGTGTGACTTTTTGAAGGCTTTTACGGTGACTTTTTACGGTGTAATTTCTCTAAATTCCGGCAAGAATTTATTGAAAAGAGAAGTTTGATTGCTAACTTTGCACAATCAAAGTGCCCTAGAGGTTTTTCAGGGTGTTGAATCCATATATAGAGTCAAAAACCAGTTTGAATAACAAAAACCAAGATTTTATCTCAAAATTTTTCACCGAATTCCGGCACCTGAAACTTCAAAAAGTCGCACTAAAGACAACTCCATTTTAAACATTCGCCACAGCGTCATAGAAATTTAAAACGAAACAGAAGTGCAGTATATATTGAAACGTGAGCTGTGTACGACACAAATTAATGGGACCCACAACGCATCCACGACTTGTCAATTTTGTCATTTTGCAATGAGTTTGATGATGATGGTATTTACTAGTAGTTGTCTTAAAAGGTGTAAAGAAAGGTCGATAGGTTTTTTAAATTGGAAAAATTATATGAGATAAAGATGCTTCATACTGTAGAGTTCTTGATACCGCTTCCTCAAAGAGTTAAAGAGTTTGGAAGTTTATTCTTTTTTTTCAAACTCAAAGAGTTAAAGAGCTTGGAAGTTCATTTTTTTCTTTTCAGAAATAATTTTTTCTTTTGGCTCAAATACATTCTTTTTTACTTTTTACAATATCATAATTATGAATCTTCTCAAATAACTTTTTCTTTTGACTCAAATACACTCTTTTTTATTTTTTACAATATCATAATTATGAAGAGCTTGGAAGTTCATTCTTTTCTTTTCAAACTTCCCTGAAATAACTTTTTATTTTAGCTCAAATACATTTATTTTTTTACTTTTTACAATATCATAATCATGAATCTTCTTAAATAACTTTTTCTTTTGGCTCAATACATTCTTTTTTACTTTTTACAATATCATAATTATAAAGAGCTTGGAAACTCATTTTTTACTTTTCTTTTTAGTATTCCAAAAATAACTTATTCTTTTGGCTCAAATACATTATTTTTTACTTTTTACAATATCATAATTATGCATATCTAACTTAGTTACAATTTCAACACTTCCAATAACACTTACACTTATCTCATCTAAATCACAATACACAATTCATTCTCATCTAAAATCACAATTCTTCCATAACTATTTTTATGTATATGTTGATTTGTATTAGTCTCATTTATGTATATATTGTTTTTTGTATTGTTTTGTATCGGTCCCTAAATTGCTTAATTCGTAGAATAATTTCACATGGAGATCACATTGTGTCCTGGTTTTTATCAATTGAAGGTTGCTCTTTGTTCTGCTCGAATTTTGGTGATCCCTGATCTACGAAACTTTTAAGATTTTTAAAATTTGAGTTAAATTCCTCCCATATGTCGTAGTATGTTGTAGGCTCAATTCTTAAGAAGGGGGGATTAGGTGATAAAAGATTAAACAAAAATCCAGAATTCAACCCAAGTTACCCACAACCAAACTGGTTTACTGGAATCAAGCGTGGAAGTGCATATAAATATGATAACCCTTCCATTAAGCTTACCTTAATCTAGTTAGTGGTGTAATGAAAGAAAAAAACATGAATATAAACATCTGATTTAAAATATAATTAAAAATAAAAAATAAAAATTCATAAGAAAGGCCATTTTATTGATAATACTGTAGCTATAAAGTGTGAGAAACACCAATGATACTGTCTCCTGTACATCTATGCTATTGTCTCCTGTACATCTAGTAATATGTAGTATGTAAACATAGCTCACAGAAAAGTTTGAAATTGCATATAGAATAATGAAATGACCAACAATCAGAATTTTACTTGAACACTAGCTCAATACATATCTGCAAATTGAAAAGAAAGATAATTATAAGATTGGTATGACGAAAATATTTTTTCCTCGAAAAAATACCATCTTGTCCATCAAAAGAAAGAGATACAAGATTTAAAGAATTTGACAGACATAAGGGGGGTTAACTAGGTAAAGTTACTTAGTAACCAAATTTCAACCATGGAAACCAATTTAGGCAATGGTGTTGTGGTCAAATAGTGAAGGAAATGGCATGTTAAGCCACTCACCATGTTTACAATCCCCTCAAGGCATATGCATATCATTTCGCTTTGTGGGTTGATTCGCTTGCTGAAGCGGGTCAATTTGTGGATGCCCATCGGTAAGCCGATTGCCCCGGTAAAATCAAATCGACAGAGAATTCTTGCTATGTTCCAATGTGGCATATTTTCAAGAATTATGGCAATCAATTTCGCACTTTACTCAAAAAAATCAATAACATACATGATATCTGGGATCCCCACGTAAATGGTCAGGATTAAACCAATAAAGGTCTTGAAATCATCACATCCACCATCAACCTCATTGAAATGAACACCAACAATAACAATATTATTTATTTTCATATTTTGGGAATATAATGCAATGGGTGGATTGCTTCTAATAAATCTACATACCATTTCTGGGCAACCATTTATGGAAAATATTCAATGGACTTTGGGTAGCAAACCAGGAGTTTCCTGCAGCATTCAATATACACATAATCCAAAGAGCTATATCAAATAGAAATTTCTACAAAGTTAGATATTATCCAACATTAAAAACATAAAACACAATAGAGAAACTTGTAAGTATAATAGGGTGAGCTCCAGTGATTTTCAACGGATTTAACATCACCCCCATCTTCATCTAAATCCCAACTCAGATCCTCATCATCTTCTGTAGCAACGCTCATAATCCTCCGAATATCAACAACCCTCGAACCCTGGACCTGAGAATTTGTTGTTGCATTATGTTTTTTTATAGGATCAATACCACTCGAATCTTCAGCAGCGTCACCCCACCCGTTCTCATCTTCAACATTATTTTTCAGTCTATCAAACTTGGAATAATTCGAAACCTTAAAACTGGATTCTCCTATATTTAATGGAGAACCCTCCCTAACCCTAGGTTTTTCTTCATTTTTCCCACCAGAAGAATTTGAAACCCTCAACCTGCCTTCCTATGTATGGATGGTTTCTTCTTTCTACAAAGACTTTACTGCCTGGCTCGCTAAATCATTTAAAGTTTCCGTTTCCTTCATCAGCCCAGTCTCGAATTCTTCCAAATCCCGCGGGTATATTTTAATAATACCTTCGGAATTTGAACCCAATGACTTTACTAGGTTTTCGAAGCCCCAAATTCCACCAGAATTTATCTCGTTGTGTGTCGAGTTTCGAAAATTCATACCTAGATCAACACTGGTTTCTCCATGATTCAACGAATCTTGATTTTCATATGTCTCATTTTTGTTGTTCTTGTTTGAATTAGTAGACGAAGAAGCCGAACCCGAATCGCTGAAGAGAGTATTCATTTCTGTATGTGATATGGCGAATCTGGCATCAATGGAATCATTATGAAGCATAGACTCGTGCAGCGCTCGCCCGAGATATGTGGATTAAATTTATGGGTATTGAAAAACTCAGCTGAGAAGGCGTGAGGCATCGAATGAGTCAGTTAAGCTTTGCCTGGTCTATGTGCACACAACAACACATTTAAGTTGTTGATATACATATACACACTAACGTATATACCACTCCATATAAGAGGCATATATGCTCGCATTTATATGTGTGTTTTCGTGCACTCCAACTGTTTTCTTGGTTCTTATACAAGCACAAAAACAAATGACGTGAATTCCAATACGGAGACATAAATATATTTTGGAAAAGAAATGCTATGAATGTAATTTTAGAAATTACATTTTGAAATTGGCCCAAGTTAATTATAAGTAAGTAGGTAAATTGAATTAGTGGCGTGGCATCACTATAATTTCTTTGTTTGTGCAGGATGGCTCTCCTCATCCTACTCTAACTTCTGCTATTCGTCTCTTTAGTTCTTAATGCAGAGAGCCAGATTGGCGCTGTACTCAATTGGGGGCCATTTTTCTACATTGATGGACGCTTTCATATGATGTTCAGACGAAGCTCTCGCATTGTGATTCTTTAGATCAGGGCCCGTTCACACTGCATGTTTCTGTTTGTAGAACAAGGTTACTAATGATCCAAAAAAAACAAGCAGCTAACAAATAAGGATAATAGTGCGTGCAGGGATAATACTAATTGCGGTTGCGAAAATGCAGCCGGTGAAATGACAGGTTCAGAGGAACCCAGGGAAATATACCAGAAACCCAGTTGTGATACAACGACCAAGTGTCAAGCCGAGATTGGAGTTCAAATTATTGGATAGATGCCAGATGCAAATCACAAGTGTTGACGAAACCCAAAAGTGTAATGATTCAAAAGAATAGGCCTATCGGCCTAATTAAGCATGAATTACCTATTATTATCCCTGCAACAAGGCAGGTAATAATGTATTTGATTTCCGTTGACTTTTAATTAGTTAGGCAGTTGACCAAATATTAAACAAAATTTCAAAAATTTAACATTAATATATTTAATTTAATTGAATTTATTAATAATTTAATTAATTTATTTATTTACATTGGTTAAGAGTCACAGAATTTTATTGTGCTATAATTGCACTTGGAACTGTAGCTGTCATCGCATTCAATGAGATCAATTCATCGTACTAGTTTGAAATTTGTGCAAAAGCAGTGAGGGTTACATACAATGAATTAACCAATGGTCGAAGACTTTTTCCTTATCTTGCATTATTACGCGTGGAACGAAGAAATAAGTTTTCTCTTCCCAATATATTAACCCTTATGGTATGATTTACTCATGCCTATATTATTGTGAACCTACCTCGACATCCAAGATTGATTAGCCAGCCTATATCATACATTTTCATTTATTGCAATCATTTTTCACATGGTAATCTCTTCATATACACCCTTATGGTATGATGTACTCATGCCTATATTATTGTGAACCTACCTCGACTGTTGGATAGGAAGAGGATTCAAACACACAAATAACACAAGTATTTCACACATGAAACAATGAGCTACGGTTCTTCAATTAATCTTCACTCACTCTAAATCACAATCTTGCTTGTTGAATACAATGAACTCGGTGAAGGGTATTTAACCTAAATTGACATGCACACACTCTCACATAACTCAACTTGATAAACTCTCACTTAACTCACTCTCTAACTCACTCACCAAATATATCTATCACTCAACTCAACTGACTCACTTAACTGATTGTCTAACAATGCATGCGGGAGGTAATTATATATTTTAACACCCCCCTTAATTACGACTGCTAAACATAACTCATGACAACTCAAACATGCCTGCTGGTCTATGTCTCAGCTAATGGCTTTGTAAATATATCAGCCAATTGATCACTGGATTTACAAGGCTTCAAGTGAACTTCTCCATTGCTCACAAGTTCTCGAATAAAGTGATATCTAGTATCAATATGCTTTCTCTTTTGATGAAACACACTATTCTTGGATAGTGCAATCGCTGATGTGCTGTCACATTATATCATTGTTGATCCTTGTTGTTGCTGCTTGAGTCCATCCAATACTCTTCTTAACCATATTGCTTGACATGCTACTGAAGTTGCTGCTACATATCCTGCTTCTGCTGATGATAGTGTTACAATGGGATGCTTCTTAGATGCTCATGCTATTACTCCTAAACCAATATGGAACACATAACCAGATGTGCTCTTCCAATCATCCAAAATTCCTGCAAAATCACTATCTGTGTATCCAATTAAATTTTTCTTTTCTGTACTTGAATACATTATGCCATAATCTCTAGTTCCTGATATGTATCTCAGAATTCTTTTTCCAACACTCCAATGTGTGTCTTTTGGAGTCTCCATAAATCTGGAAATCAAACTTATTCTTTGCATAATATATGGTCTTGTAGCTGTGAGATACATGAGGCTGCCAACCAATCTTGTAAATGGAGTTGGATTGACATCTGCCCCTTCATCATCCTTACTTAACTTTGTACCTGTTGCAACTGGTGTAGGTACAGATTTGCAATTATCCATCTTGAATCTTTTCAGCAAATCTTTGGCATATTTATTTTGGCAAATAAAAATTCCTTTTTCAGATTGCTCAACTTCAATGCCAAGAAAATATTTCATGAGACCAAGATTTGTCATGATGGGTGAAAATGTGAAGTTGGGTTACAATTTTTTCCCTTTTTTGAGAAAAAAATTTCATTTTTTTCGGTTCTTCAACTTTCTGCAAGCTAAAACAATTTTTTTGTTTATAATTTCATTCTGCGATAAAAATAAAAGTTGTCAGAAATTTTGTTAGATTTCTATTACTTATTTTTTGGAATTTTTTTATACACATTTGATATGTCAACTTAGCGTTTCTGTGAGTGTGTGTCTTTTAAAAATCAACGGATTCATAAGAAGTCATGTTAATACACAATGTTGTATTCTTTGAAAATTTGTGTTTTTGACAAACAAAATGTGTTACAACAATCTAGACAAAGTCTACTTCGGTTTCGTCATATTTACAAAGCCAATGGATGTATATCATAATTACTAGAATTTTTGGAACTGGTCCAATATGAAAAACTACATATTTTGAATAAGTTTCACGATGCAAGAAATTTATTAACATCTAAGTTATAAACTAAAAATCTAAAAGCTACCCATTAGAGACAACGGACCAATGTAATGTATGATAATTTATTCAATTTTTTTTACAATGTATTTTGGAAGATACAAAATTTTGATTTCACTGAATCAAAATGACCTTCAAAAAATTTTTGCAACCATTTTATTACAAAATTAATTAAAATTAGTAAATATTTATGAAATTCCATGAAAGTTATATTTCCTGAAAGTAGATTCAATTCTGAAAACGCTTGTCTTGTTTCCGACAGTTAATTCAGAATGTTTCATGGAGTTTAATCATTCCAAAGTTGTAGAAACGTATTCCGAGCTTGGTTCTGCGTAACTGGTGATGTGTTAGTTCGATTGAACTCTTAAAAAAAGTTAAGCCAAACTATTTTTTTGCGTTGATGGCCCGTTAAGTCAAACGACAAAATAGTTCGGCTAAACTATTTATAAAAATTTTGGCCGAACTATTTATAAAAAGTTTGGTTGAACTTTTACCTAACTTTCCATCAGCCGGAAAGTACTGCCGAGCCCCTCCAAAAAATCATTTCGTGGCAATATAAATTGCCACGAAATCATTCATTGTTTTCGCATCTTTTCACACATTTGGTATAATTTTACGAAAGTCTTGATATGATTTTGCAAAGAATTGTTTTGGGTTTAAGGACTTTTATTGGAGGTACATTTAAAGGACATTTCTTTGAGGCACATTATCTTCGTACATTTGGTTTGATTTTGCAAAGAATTGTTTTGGGTTTAAGGACTTCTCTTGGAGGTACATTTAAAGGACATTTCTTTGAAGCACATTATCTTCGTACATTTGGTTTTATTTTTCAAAGAATTGTTTTGGGTTTAAAGAATTTTCTTGGAGGTACAGTGAAACAACATTTTTGAAGACTTTTCTTGGAAAAACATTTAAAGGACATTTCTTGGAGGTATGTGATAAAAAGTTTTGGATGTTTTTTGGGCTTCATTTTTTTTTTTAAGTATGGATTTGGGCTTAATTTTCATTATTTTTTAGGTTATGGATTTATTTAATTTCTGCAAAGGACATTTTTGGACATTTTTGAATTATTTTAAAACAATATTTTCGAAGTATTTTTAAAGGTGTTTTATGACGTTGAATTAATTCTTCAATAGACATTTTTTGGAGGTATTTTGAAGTGCCATATTTTTAGAGTACGTGTTTTGAAGAAGTAAATATTTTATAATGATTTTTTAAAATGCGTTTTTGTCTAACTTTTTAAATGAAATTTTTTTGTAAGATTTGGAAGGAAATATTTTGAGCTTCATTTCATTTTTATAAGACATTTTTTTTTGGATTTTTTAAAGTAAGTGTTTTGCATTGAAGTATATATTTTTTGCAAAATTTTGAAAATGAGTTTTTTTTAAATTAAATATTTTGTGATGTTTTTTTAATTGAGTTTTTGTATAAATTTTTGAAGGAATTTTTTTGAACTTCATACTCTATTATGATGGGAAATCGAAGGAATTGTACGAGAAAATATGATCGAAAAAGAGACCCTGAGGAATGTAGAGAAGAGACGACAGAATCTTGCAAAAGAAAGAGAGAATCACTCTCAAATATTGAAGGGGAAAATAAACCTCAACTAGAAGTTGAAGCAGGTATGTAAATGTAAATATTATGGATTTCATATATTTAAAATTTTCTTAGTGTAACATGTGAAGCTTAATTTTTATTCGATGAAGTAATTTGTAAAATATTTTGCAATGTAAACAGAGAGAGATATTCCTCAAAAAATGAATGATGATATCGAAAATTTGGAAAGAGAAAGGGAAAAATATATTGAACCAATGATTGAATATGGTGAAAATGTTGAAATAAATTCAACTGAAGAAATTGAATCACAAGGTATATATATATATATATATATATATATATATATATATATATATATATATATATAAAGGAATACATGCACATATATTAGTAACGCCATACATATATTCATTAATTTAGTTATTTATTGAATATGTAAACTTATTATGTACTATTCATTCAAATATGTACAGATGAAATCAATGTCGATGATGAGATGCTAGAAAATGTTGACACTCACACATATGAAGATAAAAAAGCTGACCATTATATACGATATCATGTTAACCACATTTTTGATAAGTATTTCATAAAGGAAAAGGTGACAATTCAAGCCCAAATGTTGAAAGGTCTCCTATCATCAAGGAAATTAAAATAAGCTACGACTTTATTGGGTATTCGAAAATCAACCAAAGATAAAAAAATGAAGGAAAATGTGATAAAAAATATAAATAGTGCTATAAATTCAATTAAAAGATCTAGACAGAAAAATGTTTCAGTTGTACGTAGAGCAATACATATGGAAGTGGTTTCATCAAGTACTAAAGAGAATCACTTGGTAAAATCTATGGCACGAGCATTAGGAACCTTGCGAAAAAATTTGCACAAACATCATAAATTTTAGTTGCAAATAGATGTAAATGATGAAATCGCTTGTTGGAGAGATATTTGTAGGCAACCATACAAATATAGACATGGAGAAAATGTTAAAAAAATTATATATGAATATTGGAAGAACAATTCACATGTTTCGCCAACCGCAAGGCATGCGATGCGAAGAAGAATAACACGAAATCAGTACGAAGAACATGGAAAACATTTCTTGGAAACCACTCAGATAGAATTGTTCAAGAATTTCAAAGAAGAGAATCGTGAAATTCATGTTTCAATCAGTGCTTTTGTTCAACAAAAACCATGGTATGTAGAACCTATCACCGTACGCGACACTTCTTGTTGCCATTATCATATGGAATTTGAGTTATATTATGACATATTCCTTTATTTTGGTTGAACATTTTGGAGGGATTCACCTCCTCCTTCCACCATCCATGATTTCATATCTCAAATTCTATGTGAAAGAGAAAGCGATGAACTATTTTACGAAAAGAAATGTGTTGGTGGTAAAAAATGCGATGATTGTGGAAATTTGACTAAATTTCAAAACAAATATCATACTAATATAAATGATCAATCATTGTCCAACATGAAAGTGAAATGGAAGAGATGTGAATCCATACATCGATTCAAGGTGCAAATGTTGTTAAAAGAATTGAATTACGAGAAGAATAATTTTTTGTGATAGAATTTTTGAGAAAATTTGAGGCATAAATTTACAAATACACCAAGCATTCCCATAGAGCTCGATGGTAAGACTTGAAATTCAAAAAATCCCGTGAATTTTTTCCCCCAGGGACCATTTTGTCAGTAATTGATTTTGTAGAAAACTACACATTTTTTCCACAAAAAGAAATTTAGAGTGAATACTATCATTCTGACCAAGTCTCCATGCTCGTCATATTCTATATAGACATGCTGAACAAAACGTCGATCATATAGAAAGCACCAGTGAAAATCAACATATTATTAAAGAATATCACTTTTATATCAGTGACGATCGAACACATGATACATATTTTGTACGACATTGTTTTGGAAAAAATTATGATTCCTTGAGAAATCATGGAATAGCATTCAATGAACATTGGATATGGTCAGACGGATGCGCAGGTCAATTCAAATCTGCACGATCATTCTTTTGGTTGTGTTGTCTTCATAAGAAAACCTGCATTAAACATTGTTGGAATTTCTTTCAGACTGACCATGGAAAAGGAGAACATGACAGTGCAGGGGCATGCATAAAACGAGCACTTCGAAGATATCAAATGAACCCCTCTGCAAGCCGACTTGTGGACGCGAAAGAAGTTGTTAAATGGTGCATCGCTGCTCTAAGCCATGAGACTAACCGATCAATGGAAGTGCAAAAATACATTCAATTTAATTTTTATTGGATATCTAATTTTAAATAGTTTACATTTATCACAATGATTATCTTTGATTGTATTTTGATATCATATTTACATTCTTCTTTAAATTTTCCATATAAAGGTTTTTTTGCATATTGGGATCGAAGACGTAGATAGATCAATTGGCAATGACGTTGAAACAATAAAATGGACTCGAAAATTTCATTCAATTAAAATAAAGTCGTCCAGAAATGTGTTTGCATTGGATAAAAGAAAATATTCTTGTTTTTGTCATGTTTGCGTAAAAAACACAAAATCCAATGATGTTTGTGAAAATAAAATGTATGTAAAAGATTGTAAACATACAAAGCTAAATACAAGGGAAAAATGTCCATTGCAATGTTTGAAGAAATGCAGTCAGAGGATACTACAATATCATCCAATGGTGATTGAATTTCTGATCTTGTTAGAGAAGGTAACATTTGAATTTCTTTCTAATGATAAACATATAGACATAAATTTGAATATGTATAATTTTGTTAAGTTTGTTTTATTGTGCATGAGATGTTTTTGCTGTAATTGCACCTACTGACAATGATGAAAATGTGAAGTATTATTTGATGCGTTGCACTGAAAAAAAATCAAATTATTAGAACACTATAATGATCACGGATTTCCATATGAAAGAAGATCTATTATACTGAAAGGTTATTTTTTCAAACAAACTAATCAAAGTGGGGATTTTGTTTACTTTGAACACTGTGAACCTGATTTCATAAGTTGTCAATATAGTCACTTAGTGTGTGCAGCACACATAAAGTTGATAGAGTTTCAATCAAAGAGAAAAAATGAAAATTAAGAAATGGAAAATGTCAAAATCCGATCATGAACAGATTATTTAAGATGGCATTCCATTGGAATTTTTTTGATTGAACTGCCCAACAATTTATTCTCTTTGGATTATATGTTCTAGAACTTCGAGTACTCAATTAAAAATTGAGCTTCCTTTTTATGTTATCTGTGCAAGTGTTTGCACATGTACAAATTGTTTTGGTACATGCACACTCTAGTATCAACTGAAAGTAGCTTTTCTATACATGCATTGATGAAAAATGTTGTATGTATTGGATATATATATATATATATATATATATATATATATATATATGTATGTTCTAGAATGAAATTAATTGTTCAAGTAGTTTTACTATGTGAATTGATGAAAAATGTTTCACGTACTCAATATATATGTTCTAGAATGCAATTAACTAAAATTAGTTTTTCTATGTGCATTGATGAAAAATGTTGCACGTACTGAATATATACACGAACTGAATGCAGGCCTAGTTTTTCTTGTGGGATTTTCTGGTAAAAAGTATCCACAATGTAAATAAATCATCCGCAGTATAATTTTGTATGAAGATTCCTTTCAAACAAGAGACTCGGAGCACTTCTCCGACTTTTGGTGGGATTTGAACCACATCTCTATTCTTGATTGAAAATCTAGTACAAAATTTGTCTGTCTAATGGTCGGATATGTTCTATGTGCGTTGATGAAAAATTTTGTGCACGTATTGGATATATATATATATATGTGTGTGTGTGTGTGTGTGTTCTATAATGCATTTAATTGTTCAAGTAGTTTTCCCATATGCATTGATGAAAAATGTTTCATGTACTGAATATATATGTTCTAGAATGAAATTAACTGAATGTCATCAATTTACCAATTTATAATTCAACAAGGCTACCTAGTTGAGTGCATTAATGACATTGATCCCAATTCAACAAACATATATTTACTTCTTATATTTCCAATCAAAATTAAAGGGATTTATATGGGAAAGAGGCAGAACATATAGCCCATAAACTACTTTTTAGAGGTCAATGAAGGTATCATCATGTGGGAAAATGTTTCAAGAACACTTGATCGTACTTGAAAGTAATCTTAAGATTGTTTTTGATCTCTACATACTACATACAATTGTTTGAGTGAAAAAAATTTCCAATGAAAAGAACATAGCTTTTCAATCCAACTAACCATATCAATTGAGCTCTATTTGAAAAAAAAGTAAAAAAAACCAAAAAGACAGCAAAATAACATCCTTGGTTGTTATTTTTATTGGAATAACTAAATTATTTAAGGATTCTCTTCATTGAAATTGTTTTTCGATGGAGAATCCTTAAAATATGATTTAGCTATTCCAACAAAAATGACAACCACGAATGTTATTTTGTTGACATTTTTTGTGGCATGTTAACTTTTCTTTACTCTTTTTTCAATTAGAGTTCAATTGATATGGTTAGTTGCATTGAAAAGCTATGTTCTTCCCATTGGAAATTTTTTTCGCTCAAACAAGAGAAGAGTATGTAGAGATCAAAAGCAATATTAAGATGCCAAATGTACTTCAACCATCCAAAACTTGAATTTTAATTTTTTTTTATTATATCAAAACAAATTACTTCACATGTCATGCCAATTGTAGTTCAACTATCCAATAAAACATTAAACATTTAACATTATATCGCATGCCAAATGTAGATTGAAACCATCCAAAACTTGAGTTTTAAAAACTTTTTGATTATATCACAACATTACTTCACATGCCTAATGTACTTCAACCATCCAAAACTTGAGTTTTAAAAACTTTTTTATTATATCACAACATTACTTCACATGCCATGCCAATTGTAGTTCAACTATCCAATAAAAACATTTAACGTTATATCACATGCCAAACGTAGATTGAAACCATCGAAAACTTAAGTTTTAATTTTTTTTTGATTATATATCACAACATTACTTCACATGCCATGCCAATTATAGTTAAACTATCCAATAAAAACATTTAACATTATATCACATGCCAAATGTAGATTGAAACCATCCAAAACTTAACCTTTAATTTAACAAAAAATTATAGATCACAACATTACGTCACATGGAAAATGTACTTCAACCATCCAAAACTTGAGTTTTAAAAACTTTTTGATTATATCACAACATTACTTCACATGCCATGCCAATTGTAGTTCAACTATCCAATAAAAATATTAAACATTTAACATTATATCACATGCCAAATGTAGATTGAAACCATCCAAAACTTAACCTTTAATTTAACAAAAAATTATAGATCACAACATTACTTCAGATGCCAAATGTACTTTAACCATCCAAAACTTAAGTTTTAAAAACAAAACAAATTATAACACATCATTACATAACATGCCAAATGTAGTTCAAAAGCAAAACAAATTATATTAACACAATAAAATATGTCCAAAAATTATAGATCTCACAAGTACCAAGTATATATATATATATATATATATATATATATATATATATATATATATGACTGTGCATCTAGATAATATATAAAAAATTAAATTTAAGACTAGAAATCTCAATCAAATCTACAAATTATGTCCATCAAATACAGATGGATGTAGTGTCTTTCTTAGCAGAGTCTCAATCCACATGTTATCTTGTGAAGCATGGGGAACCTGTACATAATGCACGTACAAACATTAAAATTTGATGTTTTAAAAATGACTGAGAATATATAAAACTTCATGTAAAAAACAAAATATAAAAAAAAAAGCATGCAATACCTCATGAGGTTCCCTTTCCATTTGTTCACCTGCTACAATTTCCCCCATGGGAACATCTCCAACAGTAAACTGTACAGTTATATATATATATATATATATATATATATATATATATATTAAAAATTTTCAGATGAAAATGCACATGTGTATATATAAACTTATTTTCAATAATATTAAAAAAAAAGTTAGACAACTTGTTCAAATGGTTGAAATGGTGTGGATGTTCCTATCTCCGTCGCTAGAGTCCGTGGATTAAAGAAATCTTCTATAGAAACCTAAAATTCAAAATTTTAAAAGTATAAAATAACTCAAGATCAAGATCTCAATTTATAATAAAACTTAAATAAACTTCAGTTTATAAATTATAACTTTTAAAATAATATATGTATATTTAAAAGTGAAAAATTGAATACTTCTGCAGGTGAATTTGGGACATCTCCTAAGAGAGGCTCCAAAAGAAAATCTCCAAAAACCTAAAATTCAAAAAATTTAAAATAACTCAAGATATAGATATATATATATATATATCTCAATTTTTAATGGAACTTTTTGAGGTGGAATATATATAACTTAAACATAAATTTTAAAAGTGAAAATTTGTCGATACTTGTTGTAGATCTGACACATTTGTTAAGGAAGTAGAATGTACATCTCCCAAGGAAGAAGAAGGTACCGTCATCCAAAAAACATCGGACATAATCAGAATCTGTTAAAACATTTTATTATTATATATGTACATGTACATGTGTGCACAGTTATTTATTTTAAAAATATCACTTAAAAAACACTAACATTTGTCAACATATCTTGATGGTGAGACCCATCTTCATTGTTTGAACCAGAGGTTCCGAATGTGATATTAACATTTTTTTCATTCATCATGCGTGACAATTGCAAATGGTGTTTTAACATATAATGATACATTTTTGTTAGATTAATGTACATACAAATAAATGCGTACATATACATGTATTTATTACAAATTGTACACATGCATGTGTTAAAATAATTGAACCCTAAGGTCATTAACACATACCGTTCTTGTGCCCTCTTCCTCATGACGAATTACGTCTTGCCAACCATTGCGACAATTCTTTGCATATATTCTGAGATCTTCAACACTTATGTTGTCAATTTCTTCATCTGTACAATATACAAAATTGGCACGTGCATTCTCACGTGCTCTTTGTCGATTTAGACAAACATTGACTCCACCCAATCCGTTGTGAACATTGTCGATGATGGCATCCCTTGCTTCTCGACTTATTTGAGAAGTCGCATCCATCTCTAACCGCAAAGTTTCGACTCGAAAAGGTCGATTCACCAATGGTGGCTCAGGGCGAGGCAACTCCACATCTTGCCTAGTGCCCCTACGGTCACACAATTGACCTTTCTCAGGACCAAAAAATTATGATGGAAGGTCATTGCAATTGGGTTTCATTTCCAAAACAAATTCTGCGTAAAATAATTTTGCAAAATAAACAAGAACCTCCTCATTCCATGGGAGTCTTCCATAGTCTGCAAGGTGCCTATCATACAAATAATGAGCTATATCGGGGTGCTTGAAATATTGCACCTTCAACATCTTTCTTTTTGGCCCTTCCTTGACATTAAACATTGACTTTGCCATTTATTTTGTGACTCTTTTTTTTACATCCTCCCATTTATCTGGACCCATTACTGTTTCCTTTCTCTTTCTCATGACTTCTACAAATGTATCAGTCATTGGCCCAAGATTTCTGTACACATTTACTAGTTCGCCCAATGGATGTGTAACTATTTCGAGGCTTTGTCGACTCTCAGCAGGTAGAGTCAAAGCCATGAGATCTCTCTGCAATTTTTCATGAAGTTTTTGACACCTTTCTAAGGTGAATTGCACCATGTTTATTTCCCATGGTATATCAGAAATGTCGGTTGGATAAGTCATGGTGGGTAGACAATCTTCTTCTTGAATGTAGAATTCTGCCCTGCGTCTATTTTGACCAACATTTGGAGCATTTTTAGCCTCTGCATCAATATATATAAAATTTTGTATATTAGAAAAAACACATCTAAATAAATTTGTACAAATTGCATGAAAAAAATATTGAAATTGATGGCAACCTCGACGTTGTTGGCTAGCATCTTCTTCACCCTGAAACTATTGAGAACTAGAACGACCTTGCTGAGAACCAGCACCACAAGCCGTTGATTGGCCTCCGGGAGAATAAATATCACCACCTTCACGCAACCTACTACCACTTATTAATGGCCCTCTAAGAGGATTTGAACCACCACCAACCTCTCAAGAGGAGAGAGAAGCTTCATAAACAAATACAAATTTATAATCAATTGAAAAATACATGCATACATATAAATACATATACATATTCATTTATTAAATTGTGTTCAAACCATACCTGACTAGGTGAACCATGGGCATGCTCCATGGATGGAGTAGAGACCCTTCTCTTCTTATTAGCTCCTAAAAAATAAAAAATGAAACTTATTAACAACTAATTTAAATCACAAAGTTGATAAAAAATCAATTCCATATGTACACACATGTATGGAGATTTAAGATTATATTTAAATATCATGAACAACCCTCGATCCCTGATCCCCCCATCTCGTAGAGATATGGGATTTTGTTGATCTTCTTCGTTCATCCTCCATGATATATATATATACGGTGGACATTTACAATTATTTTTTTAAATAACCAATTTAAAATAAATTCAAAATAAATTTTAGAAAATTAATGTAATTTAGTGTAAAAAAATAATGTAAAACACAATTTTCAAAGCACTAATTGATATGTGAAACTCAATTTAAAAAAAAATATTACAAAAATGATAAGTTTACCAAATTGTGCTTTACATGGTGGGAGCACACTTGATATAAAATTGAAAAAAACACATTGTCTTTAAAAAAGAACTGAAACTCCATTTAAACAAACTCCATTTAAACAAAAATTTGTTGAAGTCCCCGCATTTTAATTTTATAAAAATGTGAAGTTCACCAAGTTGCGCTTTATATGGTGTGGTGGGAGCACACTTGGTATATAATTGAAAAAATAACATGGTCAATAAAAAAGACACATTTATAAGTACACAACACACACATATCCAAGATATGTTACAATTTCCATCAATAAATTTTGAAGGAGAGCGTCTCAACCCTAATTCATCTCTGAGAGATGAATCTTGAATTTTTGAAGAAGAGCATCTCAAAACTAATTCATCTTTGAGAGATGAATCTTGAATTTTTGAAGAAGAGAATCTCAAAACTAATTCATCTTTGAGAGATGAATCTTGCATTGGCATTGCCCAGTATAATTCTAATTCATCTTTGATAGATGAATCCTGAATTGGCATTGACCCACGCAATAGATCAATAGACATCTTATTCACATTTGTACAATGCCTTATTTAGATCTTCTATTTAAAATGAAGAACTTATATATAGATCTATTCCAGAGATTGACTGTAGAGGCATTTACTAGATATGTCACCTTTCATAAAAGATGAGATCCAGAGGCTACCTGGCCCTTTACAAACTTTGCCTATAGAATCTGTAGAAGTTAACACTACCTGTCCCAATTATACCCTATGAAGGGTGTAGAGGACCCGTGGAATCACTCACACTACTTTACGTAGACATAAGGGCGTATAAGAATGCATTTGTTTTACATTGAATATTTTTCATTTTAAATTTAGAATCTATTTGAAACAATTACCTATATAAGGTTAAAACCTATGTTTTGTATCAAAACAGTTTTGGTTTCAATGGGAAACTTTTATGGCTTTAATATGTTTTTCTCGAAATCTCATGCACCCCATTAAAATGGGAGATATATCGAAATGATTCCTATGGTGTAATAAAATATAGATGCATAAATTCAATGAGCATAGTTCAGAGATATAAAAGTCCAAAATGGAAGAGTTGTTTGTCAACAAATATCAATGCCACTATGGATATAGATCTACTTCATTAAAAGGGATTTTTCTAGAAGGATGTCGGACTAAGTTGGAAAGAAGGGAAAATATCAAAATTATATGTTAATGCCTGTGTTTTACATTGAATATTTTTCATTTTATTAAAAATCTATTTGAAATATTAAACTATATATAAGGTTAAAACCTAGAGGTTTTGTATCAAATTACTTTTGGTTTCAATGGAAAACTTTTATGGCTAATGTGTTTTTCTCGAAATGTGATACACCCCATTAAAATGGGAGATATATCAAAATGAATCCTACGCTGTAATAAAATAGTTTCAAGTAGTTTAAAAATATAGATGCATAAATTCAATGAGCATAGTTTTGAGATATAAAAGTCCAAAATGGAATAGTTGTTTGTGAACATATATCAGTGGATCACTATGCATATCACTATGGATATATCTGCTTCATTAAAAGAGATTTTTTTAAAAGGATGTCCACTAAGTTTGGAAGAAGGGAAAATGTCACAAAATTATATATATGTTAATGCATGTGTTTTACATTGAATATTTTTCATTTTAAATTTAGAATCTATTTGAAAAAATTACCGATATAAGGTTAAAACCTATGTTTTGTAGAAAATTGAACTTTTGGTTTCAATGGGAAACTTTTATGGCTAATGTGTTCTTTCTCGAAATGTGATACACCCCATTAAAATGGGAGACATATCGAAATGATTCCTATGGTGAAATAAAATAGTTTCAAGTAGTTTAAAGGTATAGATGCATAAATTAAATGAACATAGTTTTGAGATATATAAGTCCAAAATGGAATAGTTGTTGGTGAACAAATATCAGTGGATCACTATGGATATATTTGTTTCTTTAAAAGAGATATTTCTAGAAGGATGGGCTTAAGTTGGAAAGAAGGGAAAATATCACAATTATATGTTAATGTGCATGTGTTTTACATTGAATATTTTTCATTTTTTTAAGAATCTATTTTCAAAATATTTAAAACTATATACTTGGTTAAAACCTATGTTTTGTATCAAATCACTTTTGGTTTCAATGGGAAATGTTTATGGCTAATTTGTGTTTTTCTCGAAATGTGATACACCGATTAAAATGGGAGATATATATGGGAATGACGTTTATGGCTAATTTGCGTTTTTCTCGAAATGTGATACACCCATTAAAATGGGAGATATATATGGGAATGATTCCTATGGTGTAATAAAATAGTTTCAAGTAATTTAAAGATATATAGATGCATAAATTCAATTAGCATAGTTTTGAGATATAAAAGTCTAAAATAGAATAGTGTTGATGAACAAATATCAGTGGATCACTATGGATATATCTGCCTCATTAAAAGGGATTTTTCTAGAAGGATGGACTAAGTTGGAAAGGAAAAATGTCACAATTATATATATGTTAATTTGCATGTGTGTTTTACATTGAATATAAAAGTTATTTTCTCTCTCTCATTGTTTGAGACCATGGATATGAAAATGAAAGACTTGAATTTAGATCTATTCTAGAGATTGACTATAGGGGCATTTACTAGATATGTCACCTTTCATAAAAGATGAGATCCAGAGGCTACCTGGCCCTTTACAGACTCTGCCTATAGAACTTGTAGAAATTAACACTACATGTCCCAATTATACCCATGAAGGGTGTAGAGGACCCGTGGAATCACTCAAACTACTTTACGTAGACATAAGGGTGTATAAGAATGCACATGTGTTTTACATCAAGAATATTTTTCATTTTAAATTAAAAGAATATATTTGAAACAAAATTTACCTATATAAGGTTAAAACCTATGTTTTGTATCAAAACACTTTTGGTTTCAATGGGAAACTTTTATGGCTAATTTGTGTTTTTTTCTCGAAATGTGATACAACCCATTAAAATGGGAGATATATCGAAATAATTCTTATGATGTAATAAAATTGTTTCAAGTAGTTTAAAGATATAGATCTGCATAAATTCAATGAGCATAGATTTGAGATATAAAAGTCTAAAATGGAATAGTTTTTGGTGAACAAATATCATTGGATCACTATGGATATATTTGCTTCATTAAAAATGATATTTCTAGAAGAATGGACTAAGTTGGAAAGCAGGGAAAATATCACAATTATATGTTAATATGCATGTGTTTTACATTTAATATTTTTCATTTTATTAAGAATATATTTTCAAAACAATTAACATAGTATAAGGTTAAAACCTATGTTTTCTATCAAATTACTTTTTGTTTCTAAATACTATGTGTTTTACATTGAATATTTTTCATTTTATTAAAAATATATTTGAAACAATTAAACTATATAAGGTTATAACCTATGTTTTGTATCAAATCACTTTTGGTTTCAATGGGAAACTTTTATGGCTAATGTTTTTTTCTCGAAGTGTGATACACCCAATTAAAATGGGAGATATATCGAAATGATTCCTATGGTGTAATAAAATAGTTTCAAGTAGTTTAAAAATAAAGATGCATAAATTCAATGAGTATAGTTTTGAGATATAAAAGTCCAAAATGGAAGAGTTGTTTGTGAACAAATATCAATGGATCACTATGGATATATCTGCTTCATTAAAAGAGATTTTTCTAGAAGGATGTTCACTAAGTTGGAAAGAAGGAAAAAAAAATCACAATTATATGTTAATGTGTGCATGTGTTTTACATTGAATATTTTTTAATTTATTAAAAGTCTATTTGAAACAATTAACTATATAAGGTTAAAACCTATGTTTTGTATCAAATCACTTTTGGTTTCAATGGGAAACTTTTATGGCCAGTGTGTTTTTCTCGAAAATATTTCTATGGTGTAATAAAATTGTTTCAAGTAGTTTAAAGATATAGATGCAGAAATTCAATGAGAATAGTTTTGAGATATAAAAGTCCAAAATACAATAGTTGTTGGTGAAAAAATATTAGTGGATCAATATGGATATATCTCCTTCATTAAAATGGATTTTTCTAGAAGGATAGACTAACTTGGAAAGAAGGGAAAATATCACAATTGTTTGAGTCCTAATATTATAAAAGGTTTCCACTAAATCCATCCCTATTACGTTTCATGTGAACCACATTCCCAAAATCACACATCTATGTACCTATGAGCCAAGGAAAGTGTAAAAGGGATTATTTCATATTCTACTTTAACACATATGTGATTAATTATCGTTAGAATTTATATGGTAGAAATACATATAAAGAGTAATCCTTAGTATAGATCTAGTTTGACTTTAAGGAATAAAGGTAACTTTTTTAGAAATTTTATCTTAGGAGGTAGAAATAAACCTTCTATAACCCACAAAAGAAACCATAGCCCGTGAGCATCACATGCAAACACAAGTTACTCCCATGTTTGAAACACCATCTCACATCATCATAAGGGATCGAAACCACTAAGAAACCCATACTAAGTTCCCTAGAAGGGATGACTATCATATTTAATGATTGGGTTTATCTCCAAGGTCAAAAGGAAAATCAAAGTTAGGAAAGGGAATTAGAATAGAAATTAAGGTAAGAACATGACCTTTTACCCAATATTGAATGAAGGTGAGCAACCATAGATATCATGAAGGAAGTTCAAGAAATATTATGATATAAGAAATATTAAATGAAAATCAAATTTAGGAAGTTAGGAAAGGAAATTAGAATAGAAATTAAGGTAAGACCATGACCTTTTACCCAATATTGAAGAAAGACAAAGTTAGGAAAGGGAATTAGAATAGAAATTAAGGTAAAAACATGACCTTTTAACCAATATTTAAAAAAGGTGAGAAACCATACATATCATGAAGGAAGTTCAAGAAATATTATGATAAGAAATATTAAATGAAAATCAAAGTTAGGAAGTTAGGAAAGGGAATTAGAATAGAAATTTTAAGGTAAGACCATGACCTTTTACCCAATATAATGATTCGGTTTATCTCCAAGGTCAAAAGGAAAATCAAAGTTATGAAGGGAATTAGAATAGAAATTAAGGTAAGACCATGAACTTTTACCCAATATTGAAAAAAGGTGAGCAACCATATATATCATGAAGGAAGTTCAAGAAATATTATGATAAGAAATATTAAATGAAAATCAAAGTTAGGAAGTTAGGAAAGTGAATTAGAATAGAAATTAAGGTAAGACCATGAACTTTTACCCAATATTGAATGAAGGTGAGAAACCATAAATATCATTAAGGAAGTTCAAGAAATATTATGATAAGAAATAGTAAATGAAAATCAAAGTTGGGAAGTTAGGAAAGGGAATTAGAATAGAAATTAAGGTAAGACCATGACCTTTAAACCAATATTGAACGAAGGTGAGCAACCATAGATATCATGAAGGAAGTTCAAGAAATATTATGATAATAAATATTAAATGAAAATCAAAGTTAGGAAAGGGAATTAGAATAGAAATTAAGGTAAGACCATGAAATTTTACCCAATATTGAAAGAAGGTGAGAAACCATAGATATCATGAAGGAAGTTCAAGAAATATTATGATAAGAAATAAATTAAATCTTTTTTGTAAATTCTGAGTAAATTTAATTTAACTACTTTTAATATGAGATATGAAAAGTCAATTCTTAGCAGAAGCAATGAGCCTTAATGAGGTCTATGGGCATAATAACATCGATAATAGCATGTTGAAAGACCATTGATCCCAATATTGTGATTATTGTAATTAACATAAGCTGTTACCTATTCTAAAAAAGGTGGTACATATTCCATAAGGCTGAATACACTGTAACCACTTGCATGATACTAGAAGCTCTCATTACACTAGTTAACACAGGGAATAGAACACAGGGATTTTTGGCTAACCTTGCTGGCTTGGCTTGCTGGATGGGCTTGCTGGCCATTATAATACCCTAAAGGCTACTTCTTAGACTTATGTACTTTTTCAAAAAAAAAAAATTACGCCATGGAAACTATAATTTTATTACTATGGTTAAAAGATAAGATAATTTTGTTACCATAGTTAAAATAGTGTTCCAATTTAGTCTGAGATATTTTGCAATATGAGCTATTCTGCAATACCATTGCCTTCTCTTGAATAAGGGTAGTAAGTGATTTTAGATTGATGGATGCATCCGCAGCTAGGGACTGTAACTATGAGGATGAGACAATAGTTTTTCATTGAAGTGCAAGTAAATCAAAGTTAACAAACACCTAAACCTAATGAAAATTGCAGAGTGGTCATAGTTTTTCAGTGAAATGTAGGCCTGGGGGTACAAATTGCAGAGTGGTCGTAGTTTTCCAGTGAAATGTAGGCCTGGGGGTACAAATTGCAGAGTGGTCACAGTTTTGCAGTGAAATGCAGGAAACACAGGGTAAATCAGAGTCAGAGTGTTCACTGAAACAAGTACATTGCAAAGTGAACCCAGTGAGTTCTGTATTTTGCATTGCAAAGTAAACCACAGAGTCAGAGTGTTCACAGTTCTGTATTTTGCATTGCAAAGTAAACCATAACTCAAGATATAGATATATACAGTGAGACATGTATTTGAAATTGAGTTGAATGATTGCAAGTACATTTTTTTTATGCATTAGAGTGAAATGATTAGACATGTATTTGCAATTGAGTGAAATGATTGCACATGTATTTAACAAGGAGAATGTTAAACATCTGTATGTTAAACTGCAAAATGCAAGAACTTTGGCAATTTTTTTTAATATGTAAAACAAAAAAAATGACAATTTACTGACATTGACAAGCATGGAGAACAAAACAACCGTTTTTTATTTTATTAAGAGCTAGTTTATTTTCGCTAGAACGTACGTACCTAGAAAGTCATAGCAGAACACGCTGAAGACGATCCATGAAGATGTTGAAGACGTCATGGAAGACCTCTGCGACCAAAAAAATGAGATTAAAATCAAATTAAAAAAAACAACGAATTTTTTTTTACAGAAAATAAGAAATTTACCAGAACTTACCTCAGCTCGGCGCAAATCAAAAAAAATCCCACGACGCAACAACAAATGAACTAAATTCACGCGATACAATAGCAAATCCACTAAATTCGCGTGGGACAACAACAAATCATCTCAATTCGTGTGGGACAGATATGAGCGCACGAGACAAATGTGAACAAAAACGCGGAACAGTTTGCGGGCGATATATTTATAAAATAATAGTTCAACCGAACTTTGTTTTTCGGTTTTCCAAACTCTGGCGAAAAATCTGTTTGCCATTGCCGTCAGTACGATGTCAATGTAAATGGCAAACAAAGTTCGGCCAAACTAAATTCAATAGTTCGGCCGAACTACTGAATAGTTCGGCTGAACTTTGACAACAGTTTGGCCGAACTATGGAGGAAAAAAGTTTTCCACCCCGAATTCTCACAAAAGTGTTACCCATATTCACATTTTCACACTCATCTCAAATTATTTCATCATGGATGCTTTAAATTCATGTAGGTCAAGATCACCTGTAACAATCATATCATCAACATATAGGAAAACAATCAAAATTTGTCCATGCTCATTTACCTTTGTGTATAAGGTAGGCTCAATGTTGCTTCTGAAAAATCCATTCTTAATCATTTAACTGTCGATTCTACTATACCATGCTCTAGGTGCTTGCTTCAGTCCATAGAGCGCTTTCTTCAATTTGTAAACTTTATCTTCTTTACCTTCAACTTCATATCCTGGAGGCTGCTACACATAAATTTCTTCTTCTATAATTCCATTCAAGAAGGCTGATTTGACATCCATCTGGTATACTTTCCACTTGTTTTGCGCCACTTTCACTAGAACTTCTCTTACAGTATCCAATCTGGCTACCGGAGAAAATGTTTCTCCGAAGTCTATTCCCGATTGCTGCGAGAATCCTTTTGCTATAAGTCTTGCTTTAAATCTATCAATCTCACCTTTCTCATTCAATTTAGTCTTGTACACCCACTTCACACTAATGAGGTTTTTATCATTTGGTAAATCAACCAAATCCCATGTATCATTCTTTTTAATAGAATTCATCTCTTCATCCATGGCTTGCACCCAATTTTCATCTCTGATTGCTTCTTCAAACGAAGAAGGTTGGAATGCCAACAATGAAAAATTTGAATTAACATCCAAATCATCATAAATATCTTTTAAACTTCTCATATTTTTCTTACCTTTGCTTGGTTCATTACTTGATTGGCTGCTTGGAAAATTTTGGTCTGTTGATCTGCTTGAAGATCCATGCTGCTCTAAAAATCTTGGAGTCCTTGCTGGTGTGACTCTGTTTGGTGTCTGTTCTCTTGATTCTTTCTTCTTATTTTATGCTACATCATCCTCTTCCATCAATGGTGTTTGTGCATCGGTTAGTGTGTCTATAGTCCCATTCCATGACTCTTGTTCTTTGAACACAACATCTCTGCTAATGATTGTCTTCTTGGTGACACGGTTATATAATTTGTAAGCTTTTGACTGCTCACTATAACTATTAAATATGCATTTTTCACTTTGATTATCTAATTTTCCTCTTATTTGCTTAGGCACATGTGCATAGGCTACACATCCAAAAAATTTGAAATGAGATACACTGCATGACATACTTGACCATGCTTCTTCTAGAACTCTATTCATCACACTCTTTCTAGGAGATTTGTTTATTACATAAACAACACATGCAACTGCTTCTGCCCAATACTCATTAGAGAAGTTTCTTTCTTTCCACATGCTCCTTGCCATGTTCATAATTGTTCGGTTCTTTATCTCTGCTACACCATTTTGCTGCAGTGTGTATCTGGTTGTAAACTGTCTTCTGATTCCATGTTGTTTGCAATACTCATGGAATGCCTTCGAATCATATTCTCCACCACAGTCTGGTCTCAATACCTTGATCTGTCGATCACTTTGGTTCTCCACTAAGGCTTTAAACTCTTTGAAATTTGCAAAAGTTTCAGACTTCTACTTCCAAAAGTAAATCCAAGTCTTTCTGCTATAGTCATCAATAAAGGTGAGGAAGTAACAACTTCCACTGATCGAATGTGTCCTCATAGCTCCACACAAGTCTGTATGCACCAACTCAAGTGGATTCTTTGCTCTGTATGAAACTCCTTTCAGTAAACTTTCACGGTGTTACTTTTCCAAGATGCAACACTCACAAGTGCGAGTAGGTTCTTTGATGGGAGGTAAACCTCTGACCATCTGTTTCTGCTGCAACAATCTTAAACCAGAAAAATGCAAGTTTCCATACCAAACGTACCACACCAGTAATCATTAGAACATGCAGCTGTAAAAGAACTAACCTGATCATTGTAGTTCATAATTAGAGGAAAGAGTCTGTTCCTCATCATCTGCACCTTTTCTATGAGCTGCTTGCTTGGGGATTTGTCATAAATAACACATTGTTTCCCATGAAAGATAACTTTGTACCCTTTCTGCGTCAATTGACCAACACTTATCAAATTGTGTTTGAGTCCAGGGACATAATATACCTCTAATATGGTCTTTGGCTCCCCCTACTTGGTCATAATGTTGACCACTCCTTTTCCATCTACATCCACAGTCTTGTCAGTCCCCAACTTTACCTCTGTCTTCACAGATTCATCCAAATTTGTAACCAAATTCTTGTTGCCTGTCATGTGGTTACTGAAACCACTGTCTAATAGACAGACCTTATCAAACGGTTCATGCATGGTGTCACATGCTAGGAACATGGAGGCAGTATTCTCTGTACTGACATTAGCTCTCTGATTTCCTTGATCAGCTATCTTCTTCCTGCAATCACGAGCATAATGACCAAATTTATTGCAATAATAACATTTCACCTTTGATTTGTCAAACCTTTGATTGTTGTGAAAGCTTATGCTGCTGCTACTTCCACTTTGATGCTCATGCTCTTCTCAGACATCTCTCTGAACACCATAGCTTTTGCCTTGTCCTCTGCCTCTAGATCGAACTCTTCCTCGACCTCTTGAAATAGAAACTTGACTTTTGAAAGAAGTTTCTAAACTGGAATCCTTATTTCTTTCTATCCTTGCCTCATGCGATAGAAGTGATCCCATCAACTCATCAACTGTTAGTTTTTCCAAATCCTTTTCTTCTTCTATGGCTACTACCACGACATAAAACTTGCTAGACAAAGATCTAAGGACCTTCTCAATCACTGTTCTATTTTTAATGTCTTCACAATAAATTTTTAACTGATTAATGACAAACATGACCCTAGTCATGAAGGAATCAATGTCCTCTGTCTCCTTCATTTGCAGAATTTCGAAATCTCTCCTAGTATTCTGCAATTTAATAATATTTACTTTTTCCATACTTTGATAGCTTGTCACCAAGGTTTCCCATGCCTCCTTTGCTGAAGACGTGATCATTATCTTCTAAAACACTGCTTTGTCCACTCCCTGCTGGATAAGAAGAAACACTTGTGAATTATTCCTCTTGTCTTTCTTCAATTGTTCCCTGTCTACATTACTGAGGGCTCGTTCTTCTGCGTCTGTCTGAGGTTCTGCAAACCCAAGCTTGGCATGATCCCAAACATCATGTGCTTTTAGAATGGTCTCCATCTTAATGGCCCACACATCATAATCCTTCCCTCTGAAAGAAGGAATTTGTGGCCGGAAGCTGCTTGTACCCATATTTATTCAACCAACCTATATCATATATATTCACTGATTGCAATCCTTTTTCACATGGTAATCTCTTCATACCCGTACGCATATTAAATACCTAAAAACATGATGTGATGCTTCTCCATTCACATGGAATGATATCTATTTCAACCAGCGTAAGAGCCTATGGAGCCTCTCCCTATATTCCTTGTGTTTCTGTCAAAAATTAATTTTTATTATTTCAACCTTCTTCCAAAAAATCTGGTGATATATCACTTCAATTGAATTTTCTTTTGGATCTAATAGTCACAGAAGAATTAAATTAGCATTTGCACCGAGAGGTGCAAAGTAACGTCGGGAAGTTAAAATTAAAAAGAAAGTGACATTAACATAAATTAACACTAACATAATTGTCCCAGAATACTAGCATAGTAATAATGGTATCCTTCCTTTTCTTGCTCCCTTCTCATCCCATGTTTTACTATATGACATTTGAGAAGTGGAGAAAGTACGAAGGTGGGATAAGAATCAACAAATGACAAACATGAAGAGAGAAAATGAAGGAAAGGAAACCCTCTACACTCAAGAAACATGCAAAATGAATTCATGAACTCCCTCATAAATTGGATCAAATAAAAAAATCATGGAGCTCCTTGCCAATAATGAGAAAGAAAATAATTTGGAAAAAAAGAAAAAAACTTGAGAAAGAAAATAATTTGGAAAAAAGGAAAAAACTTGAGAAAGAGATGCTCATTTGAATATAACACCAGGCTCAGAAGCATCTCTTTCCAAATTTGGCTACTAGGCTCATAAGCATCTCTTGACAAATTTGACTACTATATGTGAAATTCTATTGAAATTAAAGTATCATTTTTCATTGTGTTAAGACAATTTATCAAGAAATGGTTAACACCTCTATTTATCAAGCAAGTTTCTGCTAGTTAACACCTCTATCTCTCCAGCAAGTTGGTTGCACTTCAGAGAGGGATTTGGCGGGAGAATGAGGAAGAGTAGTGACTTGTTCAGGTGGGCTGCACCGCGGCATAGACAAGAAGGACCCCGAGTTTTGGTTTATTAATTTGTAACCCCTATTTCTGATAGTTGTGAGAGGATCTGAATATAGACTAAACCCTAATTAAAGAGCTGAACCAACTGCATCATATAAAAAAAAAAAAAGATTCTATGTTAATTTGTAGAATTTGAATACCCTCGAGGTGCATATAGCTCTAAGTTGTCACAATAAAATGTCTTACGCAAACTCATTCAATTGATGGTATTATCCTTCGTTCCGTTGATGGACTTATTCTTTTTCCCTTTGATGATGTGAAAAACTCATTGGTGCCAATTCCACGCCCATTTCGCTTCGTGCTTGTCTCTCATCAGTCAAGCTGGAAGAATCTTTACCATCTGCTAGCCTTTTTTTTAGTTATTTAAGGCAATCAAGTTCAAGTAGCCCTATTGCAACGTTCCTTCTGTGACACTAACAAATAAAATGTAGTATAATTGAGCCCTTTCTTGTCTATAACAATTTCCTAGACAAGCCTAAATTTTTCCTTTTTCTTTGGTCAAGGCAAAGGTCATTATACAGCCAATTGTGGCCTAGACAAGGTCCCTTCTCTATGTGATTTCCTTAGGGTTATTGCGGCCCACAAAACAGAGCGCGGATACCTCTAAAATGGTCTAAGACAAAGATTAAAATAAGCCTTAGGAGGGTAAAAAATATGCCTAAAAAACAAGCCTCAGGAGGGTCAAAAATAGGACTCAAAAACAACCCAAGTATAGCCCAAACTTGGCCTTAGATAAGGCCTCATATATTCACTCTTACAATTTGTAATGTGATTTGAATTAACCTTCAAGCAGTCTATCAAACTACCACAAAAATATGAAACAATAAATTCCCAAAACAATTAGAAGTCTAGGCCTCAAATCAGTGTTTAACCAGCTCTTATCAACAAAGTGATTTAGCCCAACAAAAACTTGAAGAAACTCAACCTACTTTAGATCTATGTGTTGCCCCAACTTCAAATATATATGAAATTGAAATACTTGAGATAATACATGATAATTTGATGCATTTAAAGGGGAGCCAAATGCCATATATGTGCACAAAGGAGGGGGTTTAGAGTGTGGCCAACTTACCCTTTAACACCTAGAGTCAACTTGATTTCTCATACAAATATACTTAATAAATTCAATTTTTTTCCAACTGGCCCTATTTTCCTCTTATGACGCTGATTTCAAATTGAATATTTTCACTTATGTCAGGCCGGCTTGTTCAACACAAGGCCACATAATTTATCCAATATTTTATTAAATATTAATCTCAAATTTTGACCAATTATTAAATTGTCTTTTATCATTCATCTTGGGACCATAACTACATTTTTGAGGCTTCATCTTTGAGAAGGCATATCTCCTCAACTGCGAGAAATTAGGTGGCAAGTCACCTACCATTAAAAATAGCATGACAAATACTATCAACTAATGATAGTCTTGTTAGCAATTTCATTGAGCTTCTCATTCATTTGTTAGCAATTTCATTAGTCTTCTCATTCATTTACATTAACAAATGCAAATATAGGGCATCATGATCACCCTGCAGGGACTTCTAAAATTTTGGGCTTTCTCTCTTCCTTTTAAGGATTCTTTGTCCAATAGTACCTCCCATTATACCAATATAGTTAGTAAAATATAAAAGGATAGAATGATATAAGTGAATAATTTACAAAGTATAAGGAAATAGGGGACATTTATAAAGTGATCCAACCCTAAGCATATTTCTATGTTGGAATCACAATTAAAAATTATAAAAATAAAATGATGACTTATCTTAAGGAACCACTCTAATCATTGGAAATTCATCCAATTCATTCATTAAGACAACAAATTTTGTCAAACAATATTCCCCAAACCCAAACTAGGCTGAAATTCAAGAAGGCAACAGAACCTCGAACCTACCACTTGCCAGTAACAAGGGCTTTCACTCTACCTGATATCATATACAACAGGTTCAAAGACAACGATGAACAGATAGGAGGCACATTTTATTTAAAAAAAAAAAAAATTGTGTTACCAACATTGCATAAATGCATAGCATCACTTTCAACCAAGTACATACCATCTTTTAGAGAAGGCAGGTCCCAATATATGAACACATTCGAAGATGTTACATATAATATTTTCATTGAGTCTAGAACAACGACATTTTTCTGTCTTTACACATCACATCGTGATTCAAGCTTAAATTCTAAAATGACAAGACCTAATTCCATTGATATAAATATGTCAATCATAGTAAATTTTAAAATGATATCAGATAGATATTTGAGTAAAACAATTCAAAAAAAAAAAAACATTCCAAAACCCGACTTCCCTTTTAAAAAGTCATTTCCCAAGAAAACGCTCGACTAATCTGAGGTCCAAACCCTTGGAAGTAAACAACTAAATACAAGGCCAAGACTTGGAAGTGACCACTCTCCATACAAGGTCTAACACCCAAAGTAAAATAACTCTGAAAGCCAAGACAATCATAATTACACAGCCAAATGCATTTCTATGGAAACAGTTTGTGAATACTTGCATGACAAAGACAACAAATTTCCATGAT
This sequence comes from Pinus albicaulis, assembly GCA_034641835.2. Classification (NCBI taxonomy): domain Eukaryota; kingdom Viridiplantae; phylum Streptophyta; class Pinopsida; order Pinales; family Pinaceae; genus Pinus; species Pinus albicaulis. Next base: position 255,491,811 of record CM076582.1, read on the forward strand.
TTGAAAACGCTGTCATTTACTGTTGTCAAGTTTATTCGGTTTTTATCATGATAAACGAAAGGTGTTTGTTTTCACTAGACACTAGATACTTTCCCTTTGTAAGCCTTCAATGTCCAAAATAACCACCATTTTCAAAATATCATGGTACATGTTGTATTACGAAAAGGAAGCTTCCAAGTGTTCAAATATCCATCATTCTCATCCACAAATTATTGGGGTGAAACATAAATCTACAACTTTATTCTGCATTAATAAACACATGAATGATTAACGTAAAAATCATTCACTATATTAATTAACTTGAACAAAGATGCAAATCAAACATTCATTTATTTTGTGGCCTTCAAAAATTATGGGCAAACATGAATGAGTTCTATATGAAATACATCATAGAAAGCGTACCCAATTCCTTTTCATAGATTAAACTGAGATTTGATCAACCGGGAAGGGCCCACCGCCAGTCCCTTCGCCCCAAGAGGTATAGATGGATAAGCTCTCCTATTCCTCCAGGGTCCTTAAGAGACAGATGAAGCAAAAGTTTTTGTCTATGTCACTCCTTATTTACGCGACTCCATTGGAATATGAATGAGATCAGAAATTCCATCACTGAGGCAGAAAATGCAATAGCTTCAGTTAAAGCAAACCCCGAAATGGTATGACCAGATAATTGTTTAGCCAATGATGGATTTCATGCCATGGAATGGATAAAGGAACTAAGAGCGTTTCCAATACCAGTGGCAGCTCCCGCTAAAGCAATTGTAGCTGATCCAACACCAATTAATTTCACAACTTCGAGACCTACGCTCTTCTTCTACGGTCGTGCTAGGGCGACATTACTTCAGCCCAACGTAAAATGTTGGTTGGGGGAAGTGTTGCCGAAAATAGGCGAAATGGCTCGGAGAAATATTGCAGGGAGAATGACCATGTACAGAAGAGCAGCATCACCAATTAGCTTAGCAATCCGCAGTAGTTACCTGAAGCACTCAATAAGGCCAGGAGGGTGGAAAATGCGAGTAAACATTTCCCTCCCTATCATTGTTGGATGGGAGAGTTTAGAAGGAATAATCTCATTAGTCACTTCGGCGTAATGTTCCCTCGGTCACATTGGACGAAAAGCTCGTATAGGGTACTCCATTTGGTATGGCGTGCTCTCTATTGATAGCTGAAAGGACAAGAGACTAACACCTAACGTGAAATGGAGTGATGTGGCAGGGCTTGAAAGTGCCAAACAGGCTTCGCAAGAGGCAGTTATCCTTCCTGTGAGACAGACGCGAGACGTCCAGTGCGAATACAGGATGGTGGAGAAATCAGAATGCAGGACGGTGGAGAAATTGAGTACGACTGGACGAATTAAACTTATCCACATGCCAATATATAACTGGTTAGAAGGGCGATGGGGAAGGTTTCTTATTGGGTGGGGTGAAAAGTATTTGCCCACCCAATCTCATAAATAAAATGCCTACGACGTAATTATGTCAATTAATGGTTTTTGTCATCCTCTTAGAAAAAATATTAACAATTATGTCAATTAATGGTTTTTTCCATCCTCTTAGAAAAAGTATTAACTTTGAGGTTGAAATATTGAGTAATAAAAAGCTATGAGATTTAAATGTCCATAACTACGAACATTTATATTTTGTATACATGACTTTGGATTTCACACTGAATTAAAAACATATGTAACCAATAGGGTTTTATTGTTAAAAAAATATTATAACTCTAGAGTTCAAACATCATTGTAGCATTAAATGGGACATGCCTTGAAGAACAGTTCAGTTCTCCAGCTGTCCAGAATAGAATCTCTGAAATCCAGAGAGAATTTGAAGAAACATGCTGCTCAGAAGAGCCCAATGCCTTTTGGCACAGAAAGCAGCATAGCATTGAGCTACCTTACAAGGAAGGTTATACTGGCAAACCTTGTAAGTCCAGAGCCATATCTATGTCTATTGAACATAGACAATTATGCCAGAAAGAGATTGAACAACTTCTTCAAAAGAAGCTCATCAGAGAATCCAGCAGCCCTTGGAACTGCTATGGGTTCTATGTCAACAAAAGAAGCGAACAACTCAGAGGGGTTCCCAGACTGGTAATAAACTACAAGCCTCTGAATAATGTTCTAGCAGATGACACTTATCCGATCCCCCATAAAGGAGATCTGATGAGGAGAATTTCAGGAGCCAAAGTATTTTCTAAGTTTGATTTAAAGTCAGGCTTCTGGCAAGTTGCTATTGCAGAAGGAGATAGATGGAAGACTGCATTTAGTGTTCCCCATGGACACTATGAATGGAATGTAATGCAATTCAGGCTAAAGCATGCACCTTCAAAGTTTCAGAAGGTAATGGATTCTATCTTTAAACCTTATGATGAATGGTTACTTGCCTACATTGATGATCTGCTGATTTTTTCCAAGAACCTGCAAGACCACTTCAAACATTTGAAGATCTTCATGAAGTTGGTCCAAAGAAATGGTTTAGTCTTGAGCAAGAAGAAAATGGAACTCTGCAAGACTAAAATCAAGTTTTTAGGGCATGAAATTGAAAATGGCCAAATTTCTCTCCAACACCATGCACTGGAGTTTGCTGATAAATTCCCTGATGTTATCATGGATAAAACTCAGTTGCAAAGCTTTTTGGGTTGTTTAAATTATGTGAGCAATTTTTATCCATCATGTGCCCTCGATAGGTCTCTGCTAAACCAGAGACTCAGAAAAAATCTGAATCCTTGGACAGAGAAGCACACTCAGGCAGTCAGAGAAATAAAATCCAAGGTTCGTAATCTCCCTATATTGTATGTTGATGATAATGCATTCAAAATTGTGGAAACAGATGCAAGCAACATAGGTTGGGTAGGTGTCCTCAAACAGAAGCCAAAGGAAGATAGCCCAAAAGACCAAGAACAGGTTGTGCATTTTGTTTCAAGAGTATGGAGCAAGGCAGAACTAAATTATGCTCCTATTGAAAAAGAGGTAAAAGCAGCCTGGAATTGTATCAGTAAGTTTTCCATCCATTTGGCTAATAAATATTTTCTGCTTAGAACTGATGCAAAAGCTCTGGAAAAGGTTCTAACTAAAGAGATAAAGAACCCAGAAGATGCAAAGTTTGCTAGATGGAAAGCTCTGTTTGCATATTTTAATTTTAAGGTTGAACATATTAGAGGTTCTGAAAATTGTATTCCAGACTTTTTAAGCAGAGAATATCTCCAGCATCAAGAACAGAGTAATGACCTTGAAAAGGAAGAAATACAGGTAATGGTCATTCTCACAGAATGGAATCAGGCCTATCAAAGAGAAGAACTCAGATATATTTCAGATGATGAATCATGGCCTGTCTATGCAGAAAAATGGAGGCCTACTTGGCAGCTCCGGAATACTCAAGTGTTGGATGCAAATATTCAAAGTCACAATGATATCCAACACTTTGTACCTGAAAGAAGAGTGTATCCTAAAGGGAGCCAGTGGATACATGACATGATGTATTCACATAGTATGATGGCTTCCCATGAAGCTGAGCGATCACTCTCGCAATATTTTTGGGATCTCTCTGTTATTTGTACTGGTGGCGGAGATAGATCAAAAATATATTATAAGTGGTTTTCTATAAACAGAGTGAGAAAGATTGGCCAATATACCAGTGGAAAGTTTCAAACATGGCCACATGATGATCCAAGTTTAAAATTCCCTGACACTGTTTATGATTTTGCAGGTTACCAAAGATTGTGGTGGGATTTATTAAATAAGGATGGACGCGAAGAAACCCACTATACAAAACTGAAGTTCTCACCTACATGGATAAATTCAAGAGAACCAGAGATTCCTTGGTTATCAAACTAGTGGTATCATTATGGAGTTAGTCCTTTCAGTATGGATCCAAATTTTTATGAAACATATTGTCGAAGATTCTGTACTGATTTCATTGAAGGACCAGCTGGAGAATGCTTTCATTATCCCTATCAGAAAGTAGGAGAAATTGCAGGACTAGAATTAAAGACGAGGAATCCTATCCTAAAGTCCTACATGCAAATGCATTATCAATGGCTAGTCATGACAAAGATAAAGCATCAAATCATTCTCAACAAGCCTATGATCGTCCGTAGGATTTACACTAAGGCTTGGGATGATGAGTTCTACCACCTCAGATATCCGGGCATCAAAATATTGGATATTCTTGAAGAATCAACCAGTACAAGTGGTCCTCGGGAGCCCCACTAAAAAGGTTTTCCCAGTGTAATAATGATACCTAGTCACGGGTCTATTGTGACAGAGCTTTTCTCGTGGGCCTTTTCCTCTGTCCAAAAAGCATCCACACTGTACATCAATAATTTTGATTCCTCGTGGGCCTTGTAAGGTATCCACAGTGTACATTCACCCACTATCACTAAAGTTTGTCGGTAGTTCGGATCTCCGTGCGGATGTCACATTATGTGTTACCCGAAAACGATGATCCTACTGCCAAGTGTCTTGAATCCGACGGTTTGAAGAAATGGTTGTCCCCCTCTCCATTCTAGAAAAGGAGGGGTAAGGCTCATTTGCAACCATCGGCATTTGGAGTTTGAGTCTTTGTTTTGAGTTTTGAGTCCGAGTTTTGCTCCCTGCTCTGCGTCTGCGCAATCTTTGCGATCTGCTCGCATCACGGAGTCTTGACTCACAGTCCATAGGAGAACTGAGAAGCCTACGGGTGTATGTGCTCGGCATACATCAGAACCTAAAGTGGCCAGTTATTTAGTTTGAGTTTGTAAATTTATGTCTGTGTGTAATCAGCTCTGAGACAGAGTCTGTGAATCGGCCAGGAAGCCTGCGGTAAAGATCGCTCTTTATGAGTATCATAAGTCCGGTAAAAGCCATCACAGTCTATCTCTGATAAAGAGTATTGAATCCATAAGTCTGTAATCTGATTGTGAAGCATTCTGCTATCAATAAAGAGAGATATTTTGTCTCTCAATTCCGCATTTAAAGTACTGTTACTCTGCATATGTGTTATTGTTGCTTAGACATTGTTTGTTCTTGAAAGTTCGCCATAAGTTCGCTGGAGTTCGCGAAAAAACTGAGGGACGCCAAGGCCATGCGAAGGCGAGGGAAGCCGTGTGAAAGGCCGCTAGTTGCATGAAGGTTCAGTAGGTTCGTCTGGGTTCACATTTGGGTTCACATAAAGAAAAAAGAAGAAACTAAGCAAGGCCAAGTCTGTTGGTTGACAACAGCAAGCAAGCTTGTTGAGAAGCCTTTGCTAGAAATTGGTATCAGAACCAGTAAGTCGATATCGCGTGGTTCAGAAAAGGTCAGTACTTAATCCATCTCTCTTTACAAATGGATTCATCTATGTCGAAGTCTGTCTCTTTCAGAGAACTTGAAGAGAAAGATAGAGCTGAACAAAACCCATTAAGAGATATGTTTGCTAGTAGTAGCTGTAGAGTCATAAATGAGTCTGATCATCTCTATGAAGAGGTTGAGCCCCAAGCTAGATGGGTTTTGCCCAAAATATCCGCCTCTAAATTCTATAATGAACTAGGTATCTGGCACCTCAAAGCAGCCACTAGGATCACCATAAAAGAGTCGGTCAGCTCTATAGAAGAGAATAGTGATCGTGTACAGTTAATTCCTATTCTAAATCCCAAAGAACTCCAAGCTGAAGCCAAAAATTTGGGAACACAATTTTTACATTTGGGTTGTGTGCGTGTTGGTATACATGCATTAGTACATCCGAGTGTTGATGCTTATGTGCTTGCTACTGTCAGAGATTTGACGCACAATAAGTATACAGATTCTTTAATTGGAGGAATTGTTGCTCCATTATCTAATGGACCAGTATGGTTTGATTGTTATCCAAACTTTTCAGTATCAATCACAGATGAAACATTGGCAGATATACTGCAGCTTCAAATCCAAACAATGGGATTTGATATGAGGAAGAAAAGACAAAACATTGCCATCCAGTTTCGTGGTTGTTTCCGCCATACCTCCACTATGTTTCCTGCAGTCCTCCATGCACCCAGTCGAGAGTCCAAAACCAGTGTTGTAGTCCTGACTGATCCTAAGAATCAGAAAATAGAACAACAGGCCATCAAATGGGAAGACCTAACTTTCCCAGAACACTGGACAGTGCCAAATCCCAAACCTCTCGCTGTACAAAAAATAACCTCCGCCAACATCACAGAAAACCAGTCCTCTGCTATTCTGTCCTTTCCCTGAAGGTCAACCATTGATAAAAGAAGGATTGAAGCTGAATGTAAAAAGTCTCCCAGATTCATTTCCACAGATTGTACAGATACTGGTTGTAGTTCAATTGTTTCAAATTGTAGTCATGTAGCTTTGTTTGAATTTGCTCAGTTTGTAAATTTCCAGCCCCTGTGTGTCCAATGTCCTCAGTGTAGTCAGCATGTCAATTTGCAGAGTTTAGCCTTTGCAGTCCTTCATAAGAACCACAACAATAGGAATGGTGAAGCCCCACCTGCGTCTTCTAACAATCCATGTCCTAATCCTAAATGCTCAGAAATTCCATTTCCACATGATGAAGAGCATGTTCTTATGATGCACCTTGTGCCTACGCTAGAGGAAGAAGATCCAAGGCTAACTTCCATTTATATGAATATGAGTCCTCCAAATAGCCCAAAGTATGGATTGGGTTATATTGAACAAGCTGATAAGCTAATTCCTGATTGTAGATTCAGAGATCTGCCTCCAGGATGCAAGAAACCATCAGTGCCTGAGATCCATAAGTTTTATACTTTAATGGATGGTTGTCCTATACACCAGATCCCTGCTCAATGGATGAAGCAGATGATTAATTGGGATCTATTTACCCATCCACAGGCTGATGCATTTGCTGTAGCTTTCCCTAAGGAAGAAAAGATGAAAATGGCTGAAGAATGGAAAGCTTACATGGAAGAAGAGAAAGTATGGATTTCATTTTACTCATGGAAAAAGAAAATGGAATCTGATGTGGTTTTAATGGCAGATTCAGTTGCCTCTTCTTCACATTCCTGGACTGCACCAGATGGCAGCAAGATTGAAACCCATTCTACCTACCCTCCTTTTAAAGGTATTGTCCTTGGAGAAGGGAAAAATTCAGTACATGCATATCCTCTGGGTCAGAGACATAATGCAGCAATAGGGACAGAAGGTAGAATTCAGAAAGTGTCTGAGCAGATAAATTGGACTAATACTGCTCTAACTGGTCTTGAGAAAAATGTTGCAAAGACTGCTCTAGTTAAGGATCAGATTGATTCAGTCCAAGTTTCTGTAAATGATGTACATAGAGTCTTAAATTCAGTTCAGTGTGATCTACAGGTAGTTAGACATATTTCAGAGAAATCTTTTGATAGATTTGATGATGTGGAAAGTTGTATTATAGAACAGTCTATTTCCACTTGGGAGTCAGTTTCTAATCTGTCTGACAAGTTTGACAGATTAAATTTGAAGAAAGCCAATAAGCCTATTCCGCTTTCATTTTTGACAAAAGGAAAGAATATCCACCCCCATGAGATAGAAAGCCCTATGTCTCAGTTTCCTCATCTCTTTCCTAAAGAAGTGCCAAAGTTGTCTCAGTCTCCTGAGCCTAAGCCAGAAGAAAAATCTAAAAAGATAACCATAGCCATTGCCCTAGAAATTTCAGATTCTGAAAAACATGCTTTTCCCATTTATGAGCCTCTGGAACCTCAGTTTACCAGGCATGCAGCTCTTGATTTATATGGTGCAGGAAAGATCCCACCAAGAGAGACTTTCCATGAAGGGAGTCATAAGGAATGGAACATTGATGGGTTGTCTGCATCACAGATAAGGCAAATTCTTGATCAGATGATTATTGAATATAAGCTGATGTGTGTAGAAGGGAAAAGTGAAATTGAAGCATGTAAGACACTAATACAGTGTTTTACTGGTACTCTGGCTAGATGGTGGGAGTTAGAATCATCACCTGCTATGTTAGACAAGATGGAGAAAGAAGTCATCAAGGATGAGCAGGGTGATATAATGTTTAATCCTGATGGCACATCAATGAATAATATGATTGGTGCATTAACAGCATTGATCCAAGAACATTTCTGTGGTGTAGAATTTGCAGTCACAGATAAAAATGAAATGATACTGATGAATTTGAAATGCAATAATATAAATCAGTATGAATATTTTCACAGGGATTGGGTTGCTAGAATATTCATGGTTAAGGACCCAAAGAATATTTTATGGAAGCAAGTTTATCTTGCTGCTCTACCATCTAAATTGGTAGATATTTTGAAATTACAAGAAGCATTTCCCCTACCACTTGAAGTTTACCTTTGGGGAGATCTTTATGCTACAATTACTAAAGTCTTGATCTCTTTGTGTACCAGTTCCAAGATGCTAAAGTCTATAGATAAATTAAACAGACTCCCTGGTACTAAGTCTTTTTGCAGCAGATATGGAATAACAGTTGATGATCCTTTGGTGCATCGCAGAAAGCATAAGAGACAAGCAAAGAAGGCTTACAAAAGAAGTAAATCCTCCAGCTACAGACTGAGTTCAGAAAAAAGACGCGAGCTCAGAAGGTCTAAAGAGAGCATAAGGCCAAAAGAAAGGAGAAGATCGTCCAGGTATAGGCCTAATACTCATTATTATCAGCCTCATGACATCCATCCTAAAGATGTCAAGTTGAATAAAATGAAAGAAATCATTTGTTGGGTCTGTGGTCAACCTGGGCATACTTCCAATTTGTGTCCTACAGCCCTTGAGTCCAAAGAGGTCTTGGTAAGAAATCTGCTAAGTTTAAACAGCCATCTACAAGTCAGACTGTTAAACAAGAACCTAGTTGTGCCTACTGTCATTCTTCATTTCATAAAACAGCAGATTGTAAAAATCGCTCTCAGCATCTCTCCATCCAACAACATGCTGAGCAGTCCCATGCCTCTTCATCCTCTGATGACTATTCCTCCTCCTCTTCCGAGGAACAAGTCAATATGTATTTTCATTGCTCTGACTCATATGCTTATCATTGTTCTGAGTCTGATTCTGATTCCTTCTCTTCTGCTGAAGAAGACCTACCTCATGTCCTCTTGGCCCAAGTTGATGATGACCTCAAGCTTTTTGCTCAAATTCGAGCCATGGAGGAAGGTGATCTCAAAGCTGCCCTCCTCGCAGCCTATATGAAGAATATTCCTGGTTCTTCCAGTTCTTCTTCCAGCTCTTCTAAGAAGCCTACTTTTGTTGATGCTTCTTATGAATGAAACACAAAGACGTATCTCCAACACAATTCTAACAAAGCTCGTAACCTCACTTTGGGGGAGGTAGTAATATAGATTACTAGTTTTTTTAAAATTGATGATTCACACCTTATATCCATGGTTTAGGTGATATCAGGCCCGCTAGTTATGGAAATACATATTAAATTAAATGGTCACAATTCGGCCATATAATTAGAGTAATATAAAAATTAGTACAATGTCCCATGTGAACATTCAAAAATTGTCTACGTAGCAAGATTTCATCCTGTTCCCTTGAATGATTTTCAATTTAACTATGTCCTGATTGTAGATTCAGAGATCTGCCTCCAGGATGCAAGAAACCATCAGTGCCTGAGATCCATAAGTTTTATACTTTAATGGATGGTTGTCCTATACACCAGATCCCTGCTCAATGGATGAAGGAGATGATTAATTGGGATCTATTTACCCATCCACAGGCTGATGCATTTGATGTAGCTTTCCCTAAGGAAGAAAAGATGAAAATGGCTGAAGAATGGAAAGCTTACATGGAAGAAGAGAAAGTATGGATTTCATTTTACTCATGGAAAAAGAAAATGGAATCTGATGTGGTTTTAATGGCAGATTCAGTTGCCTCTTCTTCACATTCCTGGACTGCACCAGATGGCAGTAAGATTGAAACCCATTCTACCTACCCTCCTTTTAAAGGTATTGTCCTTGGAGAACGGAAAAATTCAGTACATGCATATCCTCTGGGTCAGAGAGATAATGCAGCAATAGGGACAGAAGGTAGAATTCAGAAAGTGTCTGAGCAGATAAATTGGACTAATACTGCTCTAACTGGTCTTGAGAAAAATGTTGCAAAGACTGATCTGGTTAAGGATCAGATTGATTCAGTCCAAGTTTTTGTAAATGATGTACATAGAGTCTTAAATTCAGTTCAGTGTGATCTACAGGTAGTTAGACATATTTCAAAGAAATATTTTGATAGATTTGATGATGTGGAAAGTTGTATTATAGAACAGTCTATTTCCACTCGGGAGTCGGTTTCTAATCTGTCTGACAAGTTTGACAGATTAAATTTGAAGAAATCCAATAAGCCTATTCTGCTTTCATTTTTGACAAAAGGAAAGAATATCCACCCCCATGAGATAGAAAGCCCTATGTCTCAGTTTCCTCATCTCTTTCCTAAAGAAGTGCCAAAGCTGTCTCAGTCTCCTGAGCCTAAGCCAGAAGAAAAATATGAAAAGATAACCATAGCCACCGCCCTAGAAATTTTAGATTCTGAAAAACATGCTTTTCCCATTTATGAGCCTCTGGAACCTCAGTTTACCAGGCATGCAGCTCCTGATTTATATGGTGCAGGAAAGATCCCACCAAGAGAGACTTTCCATGAAGGGAGTCATAAGGAATGGAACATTGATGGGTTGTCTGCATCACAGATCAGGCAAATTCTTGATCAGATGATTATTGAATATAAGCTGATGTGTGTAGAAGGGAAAAGTGAAATTGAAGCATGTAAGACACTAATACAGTGTTTTACTGGTACTCTGGCTAGATGGTGGGAGTTAGAATCATCACCTGCTATGTTAGACAAGATGGAGAAAGAAGTCCTCAAGGATGAGCAGGGTGATATAATGTTTAATCCTGATGGCACATCAATGAATAATATGATTGGTGCATTAATAGCATTGATCCAAGAACATTTCTGTGGTGTAGAATTTGCAGTCACAGATAAAAATGAAATGATACTGATGAATTTGAAATCTAATAATATAAATCAGTATGAAGATTTTCACAGGGATTGGGTTGCTAGAATATTCATGGTTAAGGACCCAAAGAATATTTTATGGAAGCAAGTTTATCTTGCTGCTCTACCATATAAATTGGTAGATATTTTGAAATTACAAGAAGCATTTTCCCTACCACTTGAAGTTTACCTTTGGGGAGATCTTTATGCTACAATTACTAAAGTCTTGATCTCTTTGTGTACCAGTTCCAAGCTGCAAAAGTCTATAGATAAATTAAACAGACTCCCTGGTACTAAGTCTTTTTGCAGCAGATATGGAATAATAGTTGATGATCCTTTGGTGCATCGCAGAAAGCATAAGAGACAAGAAAAGAAGGCTTACAAAAGAAGTAAAGCCTCCAGCTACAGACTGAGTTCAGAAAAAAGACACGAGCTCAGAAGGTCTAAAGAGAGCAGAAGGCCAAAAGAAAGGAGAAGATCTTCCAGGTATAGGCCTAATACTCATTATTATCAGCCTCATGACATCCGTCCTAAAGATGTCAAGTTGAATAAAATGAAATAAATCATCTATTGGCTCTGTGGTCAACCTGGGCATACTTCCAATTTGTGTCCTACAGCCCTTGAGTCCAAAAGAGGTCTTGGTAAGAAATCTGCTAAGTTTAAACAACCATCTACAAGTCAGACTGTTAAACAAGAACCTAGTTGTGCCTACTGTCATTCTTCATTTCATAAAACAGCAGATTGTAAAAATCGCGCTCAGCATCTCTCCATCCAACAACATGCTGAGCAGTCCCATGCCTCTTCATCCTCTGATGACTATTCCTCCTCCTCTTCCGAGGAACAAGTCAATATGTATTATCATTTCTCTGACTCAGATGCCTGTCATTGTTCTGAGTCTGATTCTGATTCCTTCTCCTCTGCTGAAGAAGACCTACCTCATGTCCTCATGGCCCAAGTTGATGATGACCTCAATATTTTTGCTCAAATTCGAGCCGTGGAGGAAGGTGATCTCAAAGCTGCCCTCCTCGCAGCCTATATGAAGAATCTTCCTGGTTGTTCCAGTTCTTCTTCCAGCTCTTCTAAGAAGCCTACTTTTGTTGATGCTTCTTATGAATGAAACACAAAGACGTATCTCCAACACAATTCTAACAAAGCTCGTAACCTCACTTTGGGGGAGGCGAGTAAGGAGATACATGATTTAAAAACTGAAATTTGCAGCATGAAAAATGAAATTGCCACCTAAAATATCAAGCACAACAGCCTGCCTCATCTTCTACAGCTATTTCAGGAAAACAGACAAATTATACGCTGCATTCTACTCCAAAAACTGAAGTTCAATTTGCAACAGGCAAATTTGATCCTTCAGTTGGTTTCAGTGAAATCGGGGATATGCAAGTCCTCGCCATCCAATACCAACAACACCATGTTAAGGTAAATCTTTGTGTTGCTGGTCATGTTTACAAGGTTATTGCACTTACAGACTTTGGTTCAGATATTAACCTTGTTTCTAAGCATATAATCCCATCAAGATATTGGACTACCTCAGAAAAGGAAGTTATGGGATTAGGAACAAAACAGTTGAATTTTGAAGTTTCCAAAGCTGCTGTGTGTTTTGATTCAAAATGTGTGAAGCTTTCCTTTGCAGTTTCTGATATTCCAGTAGACTGTATTTTGGGAAATATTTTTCTAGCAGCAGTAGAACCACATGGGTTGTTTAGATTTCCTGACAAATCTGCAGGATATTTTATTACTATCTCTGGAGAAAGAATAGAATTGCCATACACTTCCAGACCCAGAAATTCACCCATGGTGCAAGCTATGCAGGCAAAAGAGGAAAAACTTCAAACAGCTATAAAAAGCTTGGAAGAGCTCAGAAATCACAAGAATACAATCAGAATTGAAGAACAGTTGAGTTCTCCAGCTGTCCAGAATAGAATCTCTAAAATCCAGAGAGAATTTGAAGAAACATGCTGCTCAGAAGAGCCCAATGCCTTTTGGCACAGAAAGAAGCATAGCATTGAGCTACCTTACAAGGAAGGTTATACTGGAAAACCTTGTAAGTCCAGAGCCATATCTATGTCTGTTGAACATAGACAATTATGCCAGAAAGAGATTGAACAGCTTCTTCAAAAGAAGCTCATCAGAGAATCCAGCAGCCCTTGGAACTGCTATGGGTTCTATGTCAACAAAAGGAGCGAACAACTCAGAGGGGTTCCCAGACTGGTAATAAACTACAAGCCTCTGAATAATGTTCTAGCAGATGACACTTATCCGATCCCCCATAAAGGAGATCTGATGAGGAGAATTTCAGGAGCCAAAGTATTTTCTAAGTTTGATTTAAAGTCAGGCTTCTGGCAAGTTGCTATTGCAGAAGGAGATAGATGGAAGACTGCATTTAGTGTTCCCCATGGACACTATGAATGGAATGTAATGCCATTCGGGCTAAAGCATGTACCTTCAAAGTTTCAGAAGGTAATGGATTCTATCTTTAAACCTTATGATGAATGGTTACTTGCCTACATTGATGATCTGCTGATTTTTTCCAAGAACCTGCAAGACCACTTCAAACATTTGAAGATCTTCATGAAGTTTGTCCAAAGAAATGGTTTAGTCTTGAGCAAGAAGAAAATGGAACTCTGCAAGACTAAAATCAAGTTTTTAGGGCATGAAATTGAAAATGGCCAAATTTCTCTCCAACACCATGCACTGGAGTTTGCTGATAAATTCCCTGATGTTATCATGGATAAAACTCAGTTGCAAAGATTTTTGGGTTGTTTAAATTATGTGAGCAATTTTTATCCATCATGTGCCCTCGATAGGTCTCTGCTAAACCAGAGACTCAGAAAAAATCCAAAGCCTTGGACAGAGAAGCACACTCAGGCAGTCAGAGAAATAAAATCCAAGGTTCGTAATCTCCCTATATTGTATGTTGCTGATGATAATGCATTCAAAATTGTGGAAACAGATGCAAGCAACATAGGTTGGGGAGGTGTCCTCAAACAGAAGCCAAAGGAAGATAGCCCAAAAGACCAAGAACAGGTTGTGCAGTTTGTTTCAGGAGTATGGAGCAAGGCAGAACTAAATTATGCTCCTATTGAAAAAGAGGTAAAAGCAGCCTGGAATTGTATCAGTAAGTTTTCCATCCATTTGGCTAATAAATATTTTCTGCTTAGAACTGATGCAAAAGCTCTGGAAAAGGTTCTAACTAAAGAGATAAAGAACCCAGAAGATGCAAAGTTTGCCAGATGGCAAGCTCTGTTTGCATATTTTAATTTTAAGGTTGAACATATTAGAGGTTCTGAAAATTGTATTCCAGACTTTTTAAGCAGAGAATATCTCCAGCATCAAGAACAGAGTAATGACCTTGAAAAGGAAGAAATACATGTAATGGTCATTCTCACAGAATGGAATCAGGCCTATCAAAGAGAAGAACTCAGATATATTTCAGATGATGAATCATGGCCTGTCTATGCAGAAAAATGGAGGCCTACTTGGCAGCTCCGGAATACTCAAGTGTTGGATGCAAATCTTCAAAGTCACAATGATATCCAACACTTTGTACCTGAAAGAAGAGTGTATCCTAAAGGGAGCCGGTGGATACATGACATGATGTATTCACATAGTATGATGGCTTCCCATGAAGCTAAGCGATCACTCTCACAAGATTTTTGGGATCTCTCTGTTATTTGTACTGGTGGCGGAGATAGATCAAAAATCTATTATAAGTGGTTTTCTATAAACAGAGTCAGAAAGATTGGCCAATATACCAGTGGAAAGTTTCAAACATGGCCACATGATGATCCAAGTTTAAAATTCCCTGACACTGTTTATGATTTTGCAGGTTACCAAAGATTGTGGTGGGATTTATTAAATAAGGATGGACGCGAAGAAACCCACTATACAAAACTGAAGTTCTCACCTACATGGATAAATTCAAGAGAACCAGAGATTCCTTGGTTATCAAACTGGTGGTATCATTATGGAGTTAGTCCTTTTAGTATGGATCCAATTTTTTATGAAACATATTGTCGAAGATTCTGTACTGATTGCATTGAAGGACCAGCTGGAGAATGCTTTCATTATCCCTGTCAGAAAGTAGGAGAAATTGCTTTATAAATTAAATTTTATTTCATTTTACATCCACAATCAAAACTTAATTTTAATATATTATAATGCTATATAACAAAAATAACATAAGTAGACAATTAATTCAAAATTTTAAGTGTATATATATATGGTCAATTCATTAATAAAATATTAACTAAAATTGAAAATCAACTAATATAAATAGGGATAAAAATAAAGGATACCAAATATTAAGGATATCAAATAAGCATAGTAATATGTTATTGTTTTTCGTGTGAATATGAAGAATTAATAGTGTTGAATATATTATTTTTCAATTAGTATCTTCACTGATGTATATGGTTTTATCACATTGTTGGTATAATTTGGTATATAAAATGTTATGGAGTAATATTACATGGTGAAAATCATTGTTATCCACCTAGAAAGTTTAAGTAATATGATTAATTGAATACAAATGCCTTCATTTCTTTACTAGTTATAATTTTAATGACTCATTATAAAAATAACTATGTTTCAACATGGTTAGAAGCACTTTGATCTCACATGGTTTTAATGGTTGTTACATAGATTCAACATTCTCTTATTTCATATTAAAAGTATCCAAAGGATTGAGTATGATTAATTATCATAAGATTTATATGTTGTGGGCATGGGTGGCTTGCTCTTTGCTAAGTCATAAACTTGTATTATGCCATTTAATGTACATTGCATTTTGATATAAGAGCTAATAACTTCAAATGATAAAATGAATTTAAAAATATGAAATTAAAAAAAAAATATATCTAATAAACCATATGTCACTGAAAATTCAATGATAGAGAAAATAACAATAATATTTTGGTAAGAAAATAATATCATTTCATGATGAATTGATTAGTTAATTATAGAAAACATAAAAAAATTATATACATTAAAAAAATTATTTTATTTGCTAATGTCAAAGCTTAATAATTAAACAAAGTGGCAGGGAATGCTAGCTAAGCGACCTTGTTGATATTATCGCTTAGTGTTTCAAATTTTCTTAGAAAATCATGGAAATTTTGGATTTGATAAAAGCTAGCCGATTTTTTTAGAAATCCAAATTATAGCTATCAAGTTTCAAGATTTTGGGTGTCTTAAAGAATTTTTGATAGTGTTGAATCTATTTCCACCATAAAAAAATCATTCAAGCACTCCTATCATATTTTTTGGATAAAAAACTAGTCAAATTCTATTGATTTTTTTCATCCCAACAAATTTAACGCATCCATAGAAAATGCCATTGATATTCAATCATGCTCCTATAAGTCATTTTACCACTCTCTGTAAAATATCAGTAGTGGTTGCTCCAAGGTAAAGAGAATTCATTGAAACTAGAATACGAACACCCCCAGTTACTTCAAAGTGTATCAAGTAAGTGTTATTAACCTCCTGTTGTGAATTCTAGATTCATGTTCAAATGTCTAGTGCAAGAAAAATTACTAAGATAAGGAAGGGTGTTTCCAAAAAACTTAATGATGTCTTAATAAATAGTTTAGCTAGAATTAGGCATACCTGGTGATCCAGGTGGATATTGGTGGCCACTCGCTTATTCCACTTGGACCCCCACCATTGTTTCTTTTAGTTTTTCAGTTTACTTAATTGTAGCACAATTTATTGTTTTTGGTAGTTTTTTGGGTCTTGAACTTTCGGAGCCGTTTTGAGGCCCTAACAGACGTTTTTTTGGGAAAGAAACCTTTTTCTGGTGAATATGAGTTTGTTCCAGATTCGATATTTTCTATCAAAAATTTTATTCCTTGGATATATCTTTCTAATGATGTATCATGTGCGTCAAACAGAGATAGTATGCCAAAGTTACGACCTCGGGAAATTGATGTATCAATTTACCCCGACGGGGCCCATAGTCTATCGTTCATCTCCTAGGGTTAGGTTTTTGGATGTTTAGGGTTTTAAATTGTTTCTAAATAATATATAGGCCTTCGAGCCTCATTTTAACATAGAGTTCAAAGGCATGTAGCCACCACATCTCTTCTCAGAGAAAAGCTACCAGCACCCTAGATAGTTTATTTCCATTCTCTCTGTAAACAAATTTCAGTTCTTTGATATTAATGAAATTAAGTGTTATTTCCACTCCATATTTGTATTTGTTCTATTGCATTCCTGCATAAATTTGGATCAGTGGTATCAAAGCGGTCTTATCTTTCTCGATCCTTCTTTGCATGTCCCCAACAAGGTCAAGGTATAAGGAGTTAAGGCTCAATCTCGTTGAACCTTTGGAAGATCAGCCTCGCAAACTCTGATTGTCGCCCATGGGGGACGAAAATAAAGACAAGGGGGTAGGATATCCTATCAAAATATTGCTCGAGGAGGCCCTCGAAAAACAAAGGAACGCGATGATGGATAACTTTCCTAGATCCTTCAACGACTGCCCACTGGCGGTGCATCTGCATCCAGCAACCACTCTGGAGGTGCAACTCATTTTAAGGTACAACTAAACTTTGTCATTCCATAGATGGTTGAATCTATTAGAAGGATATTTCTCGGTTCATGACCTTTCCAACTGGGAGAATATTTTTGTTTCACTGCTCAAAGCCGCCTCCCATGTCAAGGACTGGTGGGAAACCTACTGTGAGAAAAAAGGATGAGGGGGAACCCTCTATGTTCTCATTCGTAACCACTTGGAATTATTTTTGAGATGCTATCAAGGAAAAATATTATCCCGTGGGGAGATATGAGTACAATTACATATAATGGATTACGCTGCAACAACGAAGGGATCAAGATGCGCATGAGCTGACAAATTTGTTCCATACCATGTGCACAAAGTCGGGTATAAAATATTCGGAGGAACATTTGGTACTGATGTACTATAGTTGTCTACACATATACATTTAGTAGGAAATGGAGTTACTAAACATCTCCTTGCTTGGTATGAAATACTGGTATACTGCCAAGATTGAGCATAAATTCAAACAGAAGAAGCGAGACTTTAGATTTGCGAATCAAAAGAAAGGAAAGGTGCCTCAAAAATGAAGAAAAAAGGACAAAGACAAGGCATGGTGGCCCAAGACAACCTACTAAAGCCACAAGAAAATAATAACACTACAAAGTTGAAGAAGGACATAGGAAAGTAGTGTGAGTTCCATAAGATCTCCACTCACAACACAAGTGAGTTTCGGGCCAGACTGTCACTCATGGCCGAGATGAAGGCTTCTGATTCAGATGCATGCTACGAATATGAATTAGAACACGAGAAAGGGAATGAAAAAGGGAAGTATATTATCGATGCAGAGCCCATTGCCACAGTTTCCACCACTAAGATCCAAAAGGAAGAACCGGAAGATCCAGAGGAGGAGGAGCGTCTCTTCCACTCCCAGATGTGGGTAAAGGTTTCCCTGCTATAGTTAATTATCGACAATGGGAGCCAAAATAACCTCATTTCAATAGAGGTCATGAAGCGGTTGGGATTTCTGACCACAACACACCCATGACCATACACGATCGGGTGGCTTCACCAAGGATGAGATCTCCGCGTCATCCAGAAGTGTCGCCTACCCTACAACATCAAGACCTTCACCGATGAGGTATTCTGTGACATTGCTCCTCTTGATGTTTGTGATGTATTATTAGGCCATCCATAATTTTTGAACTGACATGCTGTGTATGATTCCCGACCTCACATTTTTATCGTTACTCTGGTCAATGAGTTGTATAGGATACCAAAGGTACCATCGCCTACCGCTATCTCTTTTTTTGCTGCAAAACAATGTAGTAAGATCATTTCCAAAACTAGGAAATTTATTTTCCTAATGACCCCCCTCAGGGAAAGAAGAATACTATGGCCATGATATCCATACAAAGTTCCTCCACATGACAACAAGAAATGGACAAGGTCGTGGAGGAGTACGGGGACATCTTCACCTCACCCGCAGGGGTGCCTCTGCACTGTTAGGTCAAGCACCCCATCGATCTGACCCCAGGTGTGACGCTGCCCAGTGGACCAATCTATCAGTGCTCTGTTATGGAGAATGATGAAATGAAGAGGCAGATTCATAAGGTGCTTTAGAAAGGTCACATCCATTCAATCTCACTAGCTTGTGGGAGCTCGATCGTGTTGGTGCAAAAGAAGGATGGGACTCAGAGACTCTATATTGGCTATCAGGCGTTGAACAAGATCAATTTCTGGAATAGGTACCCAATCCCATGGATTGATGACCTTTTGGACCAATGCAAAGGGGTGAAATATATCAGCAAGATCGACTTGAAGTCCTGGTATCACCAGGTACAAATCGAACCATCCGATGTGTGGAAGACTTCCTTCAAAGCTAAGGAGGGCCTTTTCAAATGGCTAGTCATGCCTTTCAGGTTGACGAATGCTCCCGCAACCTTCATGAGAATGATGGGCGACATCTTGAGGCCATTCAAAAACTCATTTGAAGTAGTTTACTTAGATGACATCCTGATCTTCAGCTGGAATTGGGAAGAGAACCTCCACCACATTCGACAGGTCCTCTAAACACTGTGGCAACACAACTTGTGTGCTAATTTGGAGAAGTGCACTTTTGGCATGACCCAGGTTTAGTATCTGGGATACATTACTGATGAGCGGGATTTGAATGTGGATCCAACCAAGATCCAAGTCATGCGGGATTGGCCAGCCCCAACCACTCTAAAAGAGCTTCGGAGCTTTCTGGGTCTTGATAATTTCTACCGCAGGTTCATGTTGGGATTTTATCATATCACTTGGCCCTTGAGTCATGTCACAAAGGGAGGAGTGAAAGAAAAATTATTTTGGTCGAAATATCAATAGAAGGCATTCGTAGAGTTGAAACATTGCCTCAGCTCTTCCCTAATGCTCACATTACCAGACTTGCAACAACCATTTTAGATTGAGAAATATGCCACTAACTATGCTATTGGGGGAGTTCTTTCTCAACAAGGGAATCAAGTGGCATATCACGGTGATACACTGTCCGACATAGTTTGAGAGTATCCCACTTATGAAAAAGAGATGTATTCCATTGTGTAGGCTTATCGAAAATGGAAGAATTACATTTTGGGGAAGAAAATGATCATCCACACAGACCAACGACTGCTAAGTTCATACAGACACAAGGGAAGTTACAAAACGATCGCCATCAGAAGTGCTCCACATATCTGCAACAGTTTCATTTTAACATCAAGTAAAAGATGGGAAGCATAAATAATGTTCCAGGCTGCCTCAACTGACCACCGATCGTGGCGATAACTACCGTGCTCAATTCTTGTGGGCACGAGACTTCTAATTGGTTTCTTCTCTACAAGGGCGATCCAAAATTCGGCCACACATACAATATGCTCTTGGATGGTAACCGAGTTCCAAATTTTCACCTCCATGATGCACTGTTATGTCACCTGGGACACCTTTTTGTTCCTTCAAGCGAGCATGCCAAGATGATTTGGGAAGTGCACTGCAGTCGGGTCGCTAGACATTTGGGGGTCAAGAAAAAAGTGGCAATACTGAAAAATTATTTCTATTGTCCAAACCTTCGAGAGGATATTGGTAATTACATCAGACCTCGCACTTCCTACACCATTGCCAAACCGACCATCAAGAAGCAAGGCCTCTATAATTCGCTGCCTACCCCTATTCCACCTTGGGAATCCATGTCCATGGATTACATGTCTAGCCTTCTTTCTACTAAGCATGGCAACAACTGTGTTTTTGTGGTCGTCGACAGATTCTCGAAGATGGCCATTATGGTGGCCTACAAGAAGAATATCACAGTAGAAGCCACTGATAAACTCTTCTTTGAATGAGTGTGGGTACACTTTGGGATCCCACATTCTATCATCTCAGATTGGGACAACAGGTTCCTCAGTAAATTTTGGTCCAACCTCTGGTCAATGCTAGACACAAATCTCACTAACTCCACAACTTTCCATCCCCAAACTGATGGCCAGACAGAGGTCGTCAACAGTATGATTAGACACATTCTGCGAATGTACAATTCAAAGCATCCATCCACATGGATGGGAGCCTCCTCTATGTAAAACATAGCTATAACCGGCCCCTCCACAACTCAACTGGCGAGATCCCCTTTCAAGTGGGCTTGGGATTGCAGCCACTATGTCCCATTGACGTAGCCATGCCATTTGCAGCTACTCAGGTTGATTCGGCTCATGTCCACTCTGAAGCTGCCAAGGTGAACAAATTATTTGAGAACATTCATCACATCCACCAACAGCTTCATGAAATATTGGACAGAGCCAATGCTAAGTACAAGAAGTGGCATGATCAGCATTGAGTGCCACACAACTTCCAGGTGGGTGACAAAGTGTCACTAAATTTGCAGAAGGAGCACCTCACTGGCCCCCACCACAAGCTTCGCTTGCTCTAATATGGGCCATAAACCATCACCAAGGTTGTAGGGGAAAATGACTTCCAGCTCAGTATTCCACGATTCCTTTGTCTACACCTAGTGTTCAATGTAAACTGCCTTTGGCCCTACTTTCCACCTCTACTAGACACTTCCGACATGGCAGAACAACTCCAACCAACGGAGTTAAACCCAAAATGGATGGAACAAGGCACAAATGATCAGATTATGGATACACAGATCAAGAAAACCCACCAACAGAGGATCTAGGTATATCGAGTTGTCAAAGGAGGCCAACTCCTTCACCAGGGACTAAGTTCAGCAGAAGTTTCCTCATCTCATGGAGGAACTCAACTCAATGGGGACCAGTGCTTCCTAAGGGGGGAGGAATGATCCAGGTGGATATTGGAGGCCACCTGCCTATTCCACTTGGACCCCCGTCATTGTTTCTTTCAATTTTCTAGTTTCCTTATGTTATCACTCAGGTTTTCCTTGAAGTTGTGGAAAAGGAAAGTATACCCGAGGTAACCACAAACCAACCTTCAGATGCAGAATCTAGCCAATCTGCAACCAGAGAGGGCTCTCTCTTTATGATTTATCTATGTTCTTAGAAAGTTTTAGGCTAGTTATAGATCCAAGAGTTTGTTTGAAAATGGTGGAATTCGCCAACTAAGGGCAAGGTTGAAGATTTTCAGTCCATTGGGCTATGGAGTCAAAGGATGGCTTTACTGGATTACTATTCTACACACAAGATGGCTTTACAGGGCAAGATATCCAAACAGAGAACAATCCTTAAAATTTAAAGTGGATGGAATGAGTTTGAAGGGATGAAAGGCAGCTAAGAATCTTTCACCATTTTCAAAAATAAAGAAATGAAATGATTACAAACAAAGAGCAGTGAAGAATTCTTTATTATAGTAATCAAGAATGTTTAAATTAGCAAAGCAAGAGAATTTAAGAATTCGTGCTTATAACTAATTTAGAGGAAAACATTAAGAATAATCACATCTGAAATCAGAGTACAACTAAGTAAATTCTAATTCAATCCTTTATGTAAATTATTCAGAAATGGACACAATGATATTATAAACAGATATAACACTTAGAACACGAGATGAAGACTTGTTAAACTTGTTGAGCTGGCGATCATCCATGCACATACGAAAAGATCACGAACATGAAATTGTCATCCAGCAAGCCACAAATAAATTTCTCCAAAACGCTTTTATTCCAAAAACCTCAACGTTACAACAAAGTAATAGAATCCACCCTCGATACTCTCTTTGAGGGTTTATTTATACAAAAAATGATTGCAAATATCTCACACTAACCTAGCCCTTAATTTAGGGTGATTAATAAATAAGTTACAATAAAAAAAGGAGACAGATGGTCTCGTAGATAGAATAAAATGTAACTGCTGGTGTGCTTTTTCTTCATTTTGCGGATGTGCTGGAGGCAGGTACTATAATAGGGCTCGATGCTATCCCTTTGAGTAATTCCTTTACTTGTCTGATACTCTTTGTTTTTACGGATACTCTTTAACATGTTCAACTGATACTCTTTAACTTGTGCTCATTTTTTATCCTTTACATGATAGTAAAAAGATAAAATTCTCAACCTGAAGATAAATTTCATAAAATTTTTTTTTGTAAAGTCATTCCCCATTGATCTTATGCTATTATGGTCCTCTTAGTTTTCTCGATGTCTCACATTAGCCTGGCGTGGGATTTGTAAAGGTGGTGATCGAGGGCAATGCTGCTTCATGTTGGTCGAGCCAATTCTTCAATCGTCATAGGCTCCTCACTGTTGGCAACGTTATGGAAAAGCCCGATGGAGCAAATGAGTTGTATTTTGAGCATGGATATTTATTTTCTTTACATAGGTTTCCAAGTCCATTATCTGGTCCTCTGAGAGCATAGGACTGGGTAGCCCACTGTCCAATAAAACCTGAAATTTTCCTTTGAAAGTATTAATATCAGCCAGAATATCTGAGCACTTCCTTTCCAAATTCTGCATAAAAGTTCTTTTGATGAAAATTCTTTTTATCTCTAAAATAGTGTCGGTCCTGTCCTCAATTCCTAATTTTGCAAGTGACCCAGATAAAAGTGTTCCAAAAAGCGGAAGCGGTTGATTGCTTTGCCAGTGCAAGGAATTGAAACAGTCATCTCTTGTTTATTTCTTCCTGAGCTACTTTAATCAAGTCATTTTTTTCAAAAATTGCTTGAACAGAGGGCCAAATAATTTTTATTAACTCAATTATATTATCCCAAAGAATTTCATTTATTTTTGTCAAAGGCTTTTCTAATGAAAGATCTTTTTCTAAAGCCTTACCAATCTTTCCAACCTTTTAATTTCCCTGGTATTATCAGCAACGGTCTTTTTAGACGTATCATATTTCTGCTCCAAATTTTCTAACTACAATTTTGTGGTTTGAAGTTCTGTGACTCTTAGTTTTAAACTTTCCATTTGTTTTATCAATTCATCAGAACTCGGACAAAGGAAAGTTTATTTTACTGTATTGTTGTGTTTTGTTGATCTGTGTTGTAGTACCGTGGTTATGGTAATACATGATGGGTCCCTGCTGATGGCCTTTTCTTTTTTTTTGTAAAGCTTGTTCAATTCTTTCTCATTTCTTTTGATTCTGATTGTACAGGAAACAACTCCATTATCTCTTCTTTTGAATTCCCCTTCAAAACTTCTTGGGTCTGGGGATGCCTTGAGGCTAGCAATTTCAGCTGCTTTCTCAGTGCAGCTATGTCATCATCTTTCTTCTTAATTATTGCCTCAATGCTTTTGATATTTTTGGGGTTGTGACCCAAGCTGATGATTATGTCTTCCAAAGACTTTATTCTGTTATCTTTGGCCTGAGAAGAGGCCTTCTCAATTTGGAATTGGGTGCTTGTGTTATTTAAAGAATCTTGCAGCCTTAGGGCTGCCATGGCCTTATCAGTAAGAGTGGAATAGACCATTTCCCCAGTTTGTTTATGCACCTCTATTTGGTCTAAAGGATGAATGTCCTTTGCCAAGACCTCAAAATTTATTCTAATATAATCAGCTGCTGTCATGGGTTTTGGGACCTTGGACTTGAAGTGGCTCATCATCATTTTTCCTTGTGAAATGTCAAATGCTAACATTAAACTTTCCTGATTATGTGGAGCCATTTTCAGATATTGATCATATACTTTCATTATCAATGGATCATTCTTTGCCTTTATATTAATAAAGGTTCTTTTTATATCCCCTGTATCTGTTTTTGGTGGCCTAAAAGAATGCTTGATTATCAGCGCTGCCAGCACTTTTCCTTTGCGATGCGTAGTATCCTTACTATGAGAACCGATTCGTTGACTATCTTCTCTTCATCTCAAAACATTTCATCGATGATTTCCACACGGGAGTGGATCTGGTTCCCATTTTTTTGTCTTGGTGCCTTCTGATGACTCTTTGGAAGGTAGGATCACGGGAACTGTCTTTTTTCATACCTATTTCATCTTAGATGGAGTTTGTAATTCTGAAACTTGGGATGTGGTGCAGCGGGAAAGCTTGTGTTTGATCAAGGTGCTCACGGAGGAGTTTGAGGGTTTCTCTTGCCATGATTAAAGTCTCAATGACTGTATTTGGAGTTCCTTTCCTTTACCTTTTTATTCTCTTCGCAATTGATGAAATGCCTTCCTGATGAATCTCGCATTTATAGATTTTATCCTTTGAAGTTATACTAGAGTAGAGTCTTTTGCACTTGACCACAAGATTCTAGGTCATACTTCTTCTCAAGTTCTTTCATAATTTTGTTCATTTTGTCTTCTTCACTTTCTTCCTCAATTAGTGTTTCTTCCACCCATTCATCTTGATTGGCATATTGTTCTATTTCAGGAATCCTGTGGTGCATGTAAAGGGATGATTTGTTCTTTATTCCTTTTTCACAGATAAAACCAAATGGATCATAAGGAACTCAACGGAAAGTTCTTTGGAACTTGCAATGGTTTTGTAGTATATCTTCTGCTTCTCGCTCAGCATCCCTGAGTTGCATATGAAGGGACCTAATTGACTTTTGATCCTGAGTTGGGCTTTCTTTTTCACACTACAAAAATGAATCATATCTGAATTATTCATTTGCCTGAAATATTCCAAGGCAAACAGTCTCATGGGCACATATTTTGGCAACTTGAATGGATACAATTCACATCCATAGATTCTGATGACTAAATGGTTTTGATATAAATACCAATCCCCAACTTTATATGTTATTGAAAGCTGCAAAGTATTCTTAATCTCATTACTGAGCCTTGGAGGGGGAATTCCAATCAACAAGGTAGTTGCAGGGTATACAAAAAGATCGATGAACTCAGCATAAGAATAAGGAGAATCATAAGAAAAGTGTGTTATGGCTAACCAAAATATAACTGATCTAGGGTTTCCCTTTGCATCAAGCTTTTTAACAGGAAAAGGAAACTTCTCTGATTGATAATAGATAATGAGATGATAAATAACTAAGGAATATTTAAACACTTTCTCATTATCTAGCCTCATGAACTGGTCGTGGATTTTATTGGCTATGAAAGAGGCAAAGTCATATTTTACTGCAGGAGGTTGCCCGGGAGTGAAGATAGACAGCAAAACCAGGGTTATTTCATCAACATATTCACTTTTATTGAAACCCAAGACAAAAGATATTATATTTAGGATGACCTCCCATGTTATAATAAAAACATAGGAGGAGGAGCCTAAATTGATGTTAGAACTGTATATTAAAATTAAACAGAACACATGACTTTTAAATTAATTGATTCAAACTTTCCATCATTCTTCCCATAGACAAAGGTGCTAGTTCTTGGTCTAGTTCAAAATGTAGCATTTCATTGATAGCCTGGGGAGTAATGGGGAAAATAACACTCTGGTCGGGGGATATTACAGCTCTCTTAGTGGGATCATAATTAGAATGGCAATAGTGGATAATTTTTGGGAAAATAATGACTGAGGGGATGAGATATCTCGGGAAATTGGATTCCCACAACCCAATGACATCCAATCCCTTCGAATAATCGTCTCTGCAGCGACAATAACTCAGAAGGGGGCTTTCATCAAACACTAAGTCTTTAATTTGGAAGTC
Source organism: Pinus albicaulis (assembly GCA_034641835.2). NCBI lineage: Eukaryota > Viridiplantae > Streptophyta > Pinopsida > Pinales > Pinaceae > Pinus > Pinus albicaulis. The sequence continues at coordinate 255,518,257 of CM076582.1, forward strand.
TTTATCCACTAAAGGCAAATATTCTAATTCTCTGTGGGGGGCATTCAATGGAGTTACATTCAGGGCTGCCGGAGCTTCCATTTTGGTTATTGTGTATTCAAAATGGAAGTTTCTGGGTTTTCTTCACAGGACGGGGTGCGATTTCAATTATAATGAGGGAAATTGACCTAATTGCAGGTTCGGGGGAACATTTCACAGTTTTAAACCTCAGGGAATGATCTTAGCGATAAGATTTAATCACTAATCCAGCGAAAAAACAAGGAACACAGAGTTTCTTTTGAAGTTCGGAGCGCAATAGAATAAATACCTGTTCTTGGAGGCAAACTGGGTTTTAACAGGTATCAGGTGGTGGCAAGAGGATGCTCCAACACTGGTCCGGTAGAAATCTGGAGCGAAATCGAATAGAACAATGGATTTCAATGAAAATTTGAATTTTGCAATGAGATGCCGAGTCGCTTTCAAATAACGAAAATGACATAAAAAACACGAAAATTTGTTTTATTTCCAAAGTCAAAAAGGGGTTTTTAGTTTTTCGAGGAATGACGTCACTTCAGTACGGGCTGACGTGTGGTAGGGGCCAGGTGGTAAGCGGTAATCCCCGCACCGCTTATGGGCAATGGTGGTATTAAGTGAGAGGGCAGCGATTCCATTGGGGCATTGACACGTGGACGGAGGACAGTTTCAAAACCACCATGCCCCCGCGCGTTAAAGTTCGGGCACGGGACGACTAGCGGAATGGATGTTAGCCGTAGATCTCGTAGCGGGAGATCGGATGGTGGAAGGGATGTGAAGTAAGCGGGGGTTTAATGTGCGGGCTCATCGAATTGTTGAAACGATTATTGTTTAATTTAATCACCCCGGGAGGCTTTTGATAGGCGGAGGGAGTGGTTATCAATTAATTCTGATAATTAATTAATCCCATGGCATAATGAAAACTGGAGTTGCAACGGGGTTTCGATTATAGTTAAAGTGTCGGGTGGGATGCCAAGTGGATGGGCCACGGTGGCATGGGGGTTTTTTCGATGTTTTAGTTTAAATCAAAACTTCGGCATTATTCATTGTGTTAAACATATATATCATATGTTTAAAGCATTTCTCATATATGTTTTTTTTATTATATGATAAATTAACCAATATAATTAACTTATCATAAGGGCGGGGATATCACATAATGATATATTTTAACCAAAGGGCACATAATGTGGGTTTTTCATGAATAAGTGGGAAATACATACTTTGGTTAAAATTTATAATAATATGGGTTTTTTGGATATTTATATAAAAGGAGTTATATACTTAGGATAGGATCTTTTCACTAGGGATTTAATAACTAGAGTTAAACATTAATATGACAAAGGGACAAGGGAACTCAAAATACTTTGCACATCTAAGAAAGTGACAATTTCTGAAGTAAATTACAATATCTCATCTTCAACACTTAAACTTAGAATAGTAAGTTATTTTGAGGGATTTTTATGGAATTTTGCATGATTTTCCTAAGCAAAATGGGATTTTACTTAGGAAAAGATTGAAAGTGAATGATAATGAATAACTTCAAGTACTTAGGTCTTTTTGATCATCAGGCCGAGGGTCCGGTCCCTCCAAAGGTCAAGGAAATGCCTTGAGCCCCTTTAATCTTCAAATTTCTTAGCACTTAAGGGGAATTAGTAAATGTTAGGGAAAAAGTGAGATGGGAAGTTAATGATTTTGACTTTGCTTTCTTTGAATTTTCCAGTGCATTTCTTGCTTCAGTACTTGTGATGAAGGTAAAAGATCAAACATATTTAGCACCATCACTCATGATATAAAACTTTGCAACACCATCTACCTACCCTATCTACTTGACACTACCATTTTCTCTTCTTTATTAGGGTGCATTTGGATTTGCAAACCCTTATCAATCTTCTTTTCTTTTACAAGGAAAATCTATCTAATTCTACCCTTATTACATCCAAGTGCTCAGATTAGACTGTTGAACACCTTTTATTAACTCTACCTATTTACTTATCTGCCAAGATTAAACTATTTGGTCAGATATTTATTCACTATTCTATAACATGAAATTGAAAAATGAATGAGTCAAGTTTATACAGTTTGACTCTTCATAAATTGTGGAAAAGTTTAACCAGCTGCACACAATTACTTATTTACAAAAAATGAAATAGTAGTGGCATTTAAATTTGCACACTTTCCTTGGTCTATTTTTTGCTTGGGGTTCATTTCTTTCATTTTCTTGACCAATTTATTTTTCTTACCCTTTGATTTTTCTTTTAGGGTATACCCTCTTTACATTTTTTTAAATTTTTTGATTTTTTTGGTTTTTCAAGAATATGGAACACCTTTGCTCAAGAAAAAGGTTTGAACATATTCCATAGTTCAATCAAGACAATCATGAAAAATGACACCTATTGGTATAGGAGTCTAACACTGGCTCCACTTGGGGATGGCTTTTCCTTGTGAAAATTCAAGAACAGCAGGTCAGATGCCTCAAAATGTCTTCAAACTGAACCATGTAATCTCCTTCTTCTGGTAGCTTTATTGTATATATGATAGTAAAACTTCTGAAGCTTAGGGCCTTCACTTCGGGCTTCAACTCTAGTAAGTTACTATCCACTCAAAACTTAAAACTTTGTTTCCCAGTTAGGAATTTTCTGCCTTGTTCCAATCCCAAACATGAATTTTTTGTGGTTGAAAATCTTGAATTGAATATAGTCCTTTTTCTGCAACCTGAAATTTGATCTGAAACTGAAACAACACACAAAAATTTTCAAACCAACTTAATGAAAAACTAACTGAAAATTGAAAACAAAAAAATGATCAAAATTCTGAGCTTATTAGCACTCATTTACCTACTTTAATCTACTAAAAATCTTATTGAATCAGGTAATACAAAAATGCCAATGAAGCCAATCAAGTAGATGTAACAATAAATGGTTAACTTGATTGCTTATGATCAAAATTGGAAGTATATTATGATCATGTGCCTTTATAATCAACGATAAGATGTGAAATGGCAATTGTTGATATATTTGATCCTCATAGATAAAACATGTTTGCAGATTTGAGGTAAAAATATTCTCCATATAATTTGCTATAGGATCATTAAAAGCATAATGTATGATTTGTGTTTCTAGGCCTTCAATGACTAGTTGCTCAGTTGTATTTTGAATATTAATCCTTGAAACTATTTCCTCAGTCTTGTGTTTGAAAGAATAATCATCCTCAATATGCAGGTCAAAAGATAGTACAATTTCCTCTTGCTTTGGAGAAGGAAGATTTTCAAAGAATTCTTTAGGATTTCGGAAATTGTATGACTGAATTTGAGAATGCAAAAGTTTGATTTCATTTTCATAATTTTCGCAAATTATATCAAGAAGCTATTTTTTAACTTGAGGAGAAAATTTTCTTGATTTAAAAAGAAGAAAGAAAGCTCTTAGAAAATCCTCATCAAACTGAAGTTTTGATAACTCATCCCTGAATTCATTTAAAATTTCATCAAATGAAAGATTTTCCACAAACTATGTCATCCAGTATCACTATTAATGCTTTGGAATATGGATTATTTGGTTGTGGAATTGCTCTGAAACTTGAAGCTCTGGATCTCTGATCAACAGTGTCTTGATTGGAAAATGATATCAAAAGAGTCAGAAGAATGATGCTCAAATGTGCATGGAGATTTTATATTTACAATTTTCAAAAGAGATAAATTAAAAACTACTCTAAGATATTCTCTAAAATATAATATACATTGGAAAACTCTATCAATTTAGAAAGAACATAATGTCTTGGATAAAAATCCAAGTTGAAAGCCTGGTCTTTCCATATTGTTCTTCCAGGTTCATTCCTCCAGTGGAGTCTTAGTAGTGAAATTGATTTTGGAGTCACCAGGTGGATGATTTTAACCTTTGTGTGTCTGATCACTGTCCACCATCATAGATCAGATCTAAACCTATAAAACAATTCTGAAGAAAAATTTAGTTCTTCAGGAAACCAAATTTTGAGTATTTTATGATTATTTTGTTTTTTTTTTTTTCTGTGAATTTTCAAAACAACTTCTATGATTTCTTTAAGAGGCTTTAGATATGAGATTTAAACTTTCTTAAAGACTTATTAAACTAGAGAACTGATGAAATTTTTGAAATCAAAGCTTAGGTCATAAACTAAACAGAGATAGACTGAAGCAACATTTATTTACTTTTGCAATTGCAGAGCAAAAGAAATTTCAAAGGCTATCTGGCTAACTTCAGACTTTGTCTATAGTTTATAAAATAAGCAATAATAACAATGAAATGATTCAGATCCCCAGTATGGTCGCCACTATGTTATCACTCAGGTTTTCCTTGAAGTTGTGGAAAAGGAAAGTATACCCGAGGTAACCACAAACCAACCTTCAGATGCAGAATCTAGCCAATCTGCATCCAGAGAGGGCTCTCTCTTTATGATTTATCTTTGTTCATAGAAAGTTTTATGCTAGTTATAAGTCCAAGAGTTTGTTTGAAAATGGTGGAATCCGTCAACTAAGGGCAAGGTTGAAGATTTTCAGTCCATTGGGCTATGGAGTCAAAGGATGGCTTTACTGGATTTCTATTCTAAACACAAGATGGCTTTGCAGGGCAAGATAGCAAAACAGAGAACAATCCCTAAAATTTAAAGTGGATGGAATGAGTTTGAAGGGATGAAAGGCAGCTAAGAATCTTTCACCATGTTTCGAAAGAAAGAAATGAAATGATTACAAACAAAGAGCGGTGAAGAATTATTTATTATAGTAATCAAGGATGTTTAAATTAGCAAAGTAAGAGCATTTAAGAATTCGTGCTTATAACCAATTTAGAGGAAAACATTAAGAATAATCACATCTGAAATCAGAGTACAATTAAGTAAATTCTGATTCAATCCTTTATGTAAATTATTCAGAAATGGACACAAATGATATTATAAACTGATATAAAACTTAGGACATAGGATAGAAAGACTTATTGAACTGCAGTCCGACACGTGAATCCTGCAAAAAGTCCCAAGCTTCAAATTGTCATCTAGTAAGCCACAAATAAATTCCTCCAAAATGCTTTTATTCCAAAAACTTCAATGTCACAGCAAAGTAATAGAATCCACCCTCAATACTCTCTTTGAGGGTTTATTTATACAAAAAATAATTGAAAAAATCTCACACTAACCTAGCCAATAATCGTGGGTGACTAATGAGTAAGTTACAATGAAAAGGAGACAAATGGTCTCATAAATAGGACAAAAAGTAATTGCTGGTGTGTTGTTTCCCGCTTTTGAGGACGTGCTGGAGGTAGGTGCTATAATAGGGCTCGATGCTGTCCCTTTGAGTAATTCTTTAGCTTGTTTGACACTCTTTGTTTCTACGGATACTCTTTAACCTGTGTAACTGATACTCTTTCATCTGTGCTCATTTTTATCCTTTACATAATAGTAAAAAGATAAAATTCTCATCCTGAAGATAATTTTCATAGAATTTCCAATAAGTCATTCCACCATTGATCTTCTGCTATTATGGTTCTTTTAATTTTCCTCAACGTTTCATCAGCCTCTGTGAGTTTGTAAAAAGTGGGCTGATCAGGGAACAAATACTTTATTTCATGTTCAAGATGAAATAAATTCTTCAACCTGTCATAGAGATTTCTTCCTGTTGGCAACGTTGCTTCTGGCAAACTGATAGAACAAGCAGTTACGTTCTGAGCATGGATATTTATTTTCTTAACATAGGTTTCCAGGTCCATTATCTGGTCCTCTGAGAGCATAGGACTGGGTAACCCACTGTCCAACAAAACCTGAAATTTTTCTCTGAAAGTATTAATATCAGCCAAAATATCTGAGCACTTCCTTTCCAAATTCTGCATAAAAGTTCTTTTGATGAAAACCTTTTTTATTTCAAAATAGTGTTGGTCCTGTCCTCAATTCCTAATACTGCAAGCTGTTGCTTAGTCCGGGTGTTCAAAAATTGAATAAGTTGATTGGCCTGCTCAGGTCTGCCTCTTAATTCATCTATTGTTCTATTTATTTCTTCTTGAGATACTTTAATCAAGTCACTTTGTTCAAAAATTGCTTGAACAGAGGGCCAAATGCTTTTTATTAACTCAACTATGTTACCCCAAAGAATTTCATTTATTTCCCTCAAAGGCTTTTCTAATGAAAGATCTTTTTCCAAAGCCTTAACTAATCTTTCCAACCTTTTAATTTCCCTGGTATTATCAACAACTGTCTTCTTAGATGTATCATATTTCTGCTCCAAATTTACTAACTGCAATTTTGTGGTTTGAAGTTCCGTGACCCTTAGTTGTAAACTTTCCATTTGTTTTATCAATTCATCAGAACTCAGACCAGAAGTGTTTACCTGCGCTCGCTGTGTTTGTTGATCTGCTGTTGTAGTACCTATGGTTGTAGTAGCTTCTGTGATGGATGCCTGCCTGATAGCTTCCTTTTCCTGTAAAGCTTGTTCCAATTCTTTCTCTGTTTCACCCAGTTGCTCAGTTATTTTTAAGAGCAACTCCATTATCTCTTCCTGTGAATTTCCCTTCAAAACTTCTTGGGTCTGAGGATGCCTTGAGGCTGGCAATTTCAGCTGCTTTCTCAGTGCAGCTATGTCATCATCTTTCTTCTTAATTAATGCCTCAATGCTTTTAATATCTTTGGGGTTGTGACCCAAACTGATGATTATGTCTTCCAGAGACTTTATTCTGTTATCTTTGGCCTGAGAAGAGGCCTTCTCAATCTGCAATTGTGTGCTTGTGTTATTTAAAGAATCTTGCAGCCTTAAGGATGCCATGGCCTTATCAGTAAGAGTGGAATACACCATTTCCCCAGTCTATTTATGCAGCTCTATCTGGTCCAAAGGATGAATGTCCTTTGCCAGGACCTCAAAATTTGTTCTAATATAATCAGCTGCTGTCATGGGTTTTGGCACCTTGGACTTGAAGTGGCTCATCATCATTTTGCCTTGTGAAATGTCAAATGCTGACATTAACCTTTCCTGATTATGTGGAGCCATTTTCAGATATTGATCATATACCTTCATTCTCAATGGATCATTCTTTTCCTTTATATTAATGAAAGTTATTTTTATATCCCTTGTATCTGTTTTTTGTGGCCTAAAACAAGATACTTCAGTACTCAACTACTTTTGCAAGGCTTTTCCTTTCTGATCTGTGTGTGTCATACTAACAAAACCAGTTAGTTGACTATCTTCTCTTCCATCATCAAACATCTCATCTATTATTTCCACTTCCTGGGGTGGATTGATTTCCTGCCTTTTGGTTTGATGTAGCTCTGAGGATTCTTTGGGAGGAGTAGTATCTGGAACCTGCCTTTTCTTGCCCATTTCTATATTGGATGGACTTTGTAATTTTGAAACTTCAGGATGATTTACTTGAGTGGGAGAAACTTGTGTTTGATCAGGTGCTCTGGAGGTTTGAGGTTTCTCTGCCATGATTAAAGTTTCAATGACCTGTATTTCAGGTTCCTTTCCTTTACCTTTTGACTCTGCTGCAATTGATGAACTGCCTTCCTGTAATCCTTGCTGTAGATGTCCTGCTGAAGAAGTGCCAATGTGAGATACCTGCACTTGAACACAAGATTCTAGGTCATACTTCTTCTCAAGATCTTTCATAATTTTTTTCATTTTGTCTTCTTCACTTTCTTCTTCAACTAGTGTTTCTTCCACCCATTCATCTTGGTTGGCATATTGTTCTATTTCAGGAATCTTGTGGTGTATGTAAGGGGATGATTTGTTCTTTATTCTCTTTTCACAGATAAAACCAAATGGATCATAAGGAACCCAACGAAAACTTCTTTGGAACTTGCAATGGTTTTGTAATATAACTTCTGCTTCTCGCTCAGCATCCCTAGAGTTGCATATGTAGGGACCTAATTAACTTTTAATCCTGAGTTGGGCTTTCTTTTTCACACTAGAAAAATGAATCACATCTAAATTATTCATTTGCCTGAAATATTCCAAGGCAAACAGTCTCATGGGCACATACTTTGGCAACTTGAATGGATGCAATTCACATCCATAGATTCTGATGACTGAATGGTTTTGATATAAATACCAATCTCCGACTTTATATGTCCTTGAAAGCTGCAAGGTCTTCTTGATTTCATTACTTAGTCTTGGAGGAGGGATTCCTGTCAACAAGGTAGTTGCAGGATATACAAAAAGATCGATGAACTCAGCATAGGAATAGGGAGACTCATAGGAAGAGTGAATTATGGGAGACCAAAATATAACAGATCTAGGGTTTCCCTTGGCATCAAGCTTTTTAACAGGGAAAGGGAACTCTTCTGATTGATAGTAGATAATGAGATGATAAATAACTGAGGAATATTTAAACACTTTCTCATCATCTAGCCTCATAAACTGGTCATGGATTTTATTGGCTATAAAAGAAGCAAAGTCATATTTTACTGCAGGAGGTTGCCCAGGAGTAAAGATAGACAGCAAAACCAGGGTTATTTCATCAACGTATTCACTTGTATTGAAACCCAAGACAAAATATATTATATTTAGGATGAGGCTTCCCAACTTATTGAAATAATAAAAACCATAGGGAGGAGGTCCCTTAGGTTGATGTTCAGGCAACATAAAATTCTCGCAGATGCACTTCAACTTTTCTGGGGTCAATTGATTAGACTTTTCAATCAGTTCTTCCATAGTCAAAGGTGCTAGCTCTTGATCAGGTTCAAAATGTAGCATTGCATTGATAGCTTGAGGCGTGATAGGGAAAATAACACACTGGTCAGGGGATATTACAGCTCTTTGAGTAGAATCATAGTTAGAATGGCAATAGTGGATAATTTCTGGGAAAATAATGACTGAGGGGATGAGATATCTTGGGAAATTGGATTCCCACAACCCAATGACATCCAATCCCTTCGAATAATCGTCTCTGCAGCGACAATAACTCAGAAGGGGGCTTTCATCAAACACTAAGTCTTTAATTTGGAAGTCTTTATCCACTAAAGGCAAATATTCTAATTCTCTGTGGGGGGCATTCAATGGAGTTACATTCAAAGCTGCCGGAGCTTCCATTTTGGTTCTTGTGTATTCAAAATGGAATTTCCTGAGTTTTCTTCACAGGCCGGGGCACGATTTCAATTATAATGATGGAAATTGGCCCAATTGCAGGTTCAGGGGAACAATTCACAGTTTAAAAACCAGGGAATGATCTTAGGAATAAGATTTTAACACTGATTCAGCGAAAAAAACAAGGAACACAGAGTTTCTTTTAAAGTTCGGAGCGTGATAGAATAAATACCTGTTTTTGGAGGCAAACTGGGTTTTAATAGGTATCCAATGGTGGCAAGAGGATGCTCGAACACTGGTCCGACAAAATTTTGGAGCGAAATCAGACAGAATAGTAGATTTCAATGAAAATTTGAATTTCGTAGCAGAAGGTGCAGTCGCTTTCGAATAACGAAAATGACATAAAAAACACGAAAATTTGTTTTATTTCCAAAGTGAAAAAAGGGTTTTTATTTTTTCGAGGAATGACGTCATATCAGTACGGGCTGACGTGTGGTAGGGGTCGGGTGGTAAGCGGTAATCCCCGCACCGCTTATGGGCAATGGTGGTATTTAGTGAGAGGGCAGCGATTCCATTGGGGCATTGACACGTGGACAGAGGACGGTTTCAAAACCACCGTGCCCCCGCACGTTGAAGTTCGGGCACGGGACGACTAGTGGAATGGATGTTAGCTGTAGATCTCGTAGCGGTAGATCGGATGGTGGAAGGGATGTGAAGTAAGTGGGGGTTTAATGTGCGGGCCCGTCGGGTTGTGGAAACGATTATTGTTTAATTTAATCACCCCGGGAGGCTTTTGATAAGCGGAAGGAGTGGTTATCAATTAATTCTGATAATTAATTAATCCCATGGTATAATGAAAACTGGAGTTGCAATGGGGTTTCCATTATAGTTAAAGTGTCAGGTGGGATGCTAAGTGGATGGGCCACGGTGGCATGGGGGTTTTTTCGATGTTTTAGTTTAAATAAAAACTTCGGCATTATTCATTGTGTTAAACATATATATCATATGTTTAAAGCATTTCTCATATATGTTTTTTTTATTATATGATAAATTAACCAATATAATTAACTTATCATAAGGGCGGGGATATCACATAATGATATATTTTAACCAAAGGGCACATAATGTGGGTTTTTCATGAATAAGTGGGAAATACATACTTTGGTTAAAATTTATAATAAGATGGGTTTTTTGGATATTTATATAAAAGGAGTTATATACTTAGGATAGGATCTTTTCACTAGGGATTTAATAACTAGAGTTAAACATTAATATGACAAAGGGACAAGGGAACTCAAAATACTTTGCACATCTAAGAAAGTGACAATTTCTGAAGTAAATTACAATATCTCATCTTCAACACTTAAACTTAGAATAGTAAGTTATTTTGAGGGATTTTTATGGAATTTTGCATGATTTTCCTAAGCAAAATGGGATTTTACTTAGGAAAAGATTGAAAGTGAATGATAATGGATAACTTCAAGTATTTAGGTCTTTTTGGTCATCAGGCAGAGGGTCCGGTCCCTCCAAAAGTCAAGGAAATGCCTTGAGCCCCTTTGATCTCCAATTACCTTAGCACTTTGGGGAAATTAGTAAAAACTTAGGGAAAAAGTGATGTGGGAAGTTAATGATTTTGACTTTGCTTTCTGTGAATTCTTCAGTGCATTTTTTGCTTGAGTACTTGTGATGAAGGTAAAAGATTAAACATATTCAGCACCATCATTCATCACATAAAACTTTGCAACACCATCTACCTACCCTATCTACTTGACACTACCATTTTCTCTTCTTTATTAGGGTGCATTTAGACTTGCAAACCCTTATCAATCTTTTTTCTTTTTACAAGGCAAATCTATCTAATTCTACCCTTATTACATCCAAGGGCTCAGATTAAACTGTTGAGCACCTTTATTAACTCTACCTATCTACTTATCTGCCAAGATTAAACTGTTTGGTCAGATATTCATTCTCTATTCTACAACATGAAATTGAAACATGAATGAGTCAAGTTTAAACAGTTTGACTCTTCATAAATTGTGGCAAAGTTTAACAAGCTGCACACAATTACTTATTTACAAAAAATGAAATAGTAGTGGCATTTGGATTTGCACACTTTCCTTGGTCTATTTTTTGCTTGGGGTTCATTTCTTTCATTTTCTTGACCAATTTATTTTTCTTACCCTTTGATTTTTATTTTAGGGTATACCCTCTTTACATTTTTTAAATTTTTTGATTTTTTGGTTTTTCAAGAATATGGAACACCTTTTCTCAAGAAAAATATTTGAACATATTCCATATTACGTTTGGGAGACCTTCTGGAGGAAAAAATTGCATTTTTGGGTTTTTTATGATATATTATGTATGTTTAGGAATGGCCGAAGCATTTCATCAAATTCTAGGCTGCCTAAAGGGTCAAAAACACCTTGAAAATGGCCTTTCTTCCACTTTTTGCACCAGCAGGAGCCAGTCTTGGGAGATTGCAGTTTGGAAGGGGAAAATGACATCGAAATCCAAAAATTCCAGTTGGTCTAGATAGAAGAAAGATAGGGCTTTCCAACGAGCTATCATGTGCTTGATTTGGACCTCAGGAAGTGCCCAAAAAGTAGGCTCAAAATGGTGTGAAGCATTGAGTTTTTGAGCGCGGCGCATAGAGAAATTTTGCCTCATTTTCACTGTTCAGCTCAGAAATTCGCCCAGTTTTGACTAGCTTTACTTTTTCATATGATGATTGATCTAGCATGATGTAATTTAGTAACCATGATGTAATTTTGGCATATATTTACTTGTTCTAGAGGATTCATTCACTAAAATGTGAAAATTAAATGAATGAATCAGTTTCCTTCCTTATAGAGGCAAGTTGTTTGGCTGCCTAGATTTCAGTTCCATGTTTAGAATTGGTTGAAACAGCTCCTAGAAGGATGAGATCGACCCCTAGAGGCATGGGAATGGGTTGGGCTGGTGTATATCATGTATTTTACGAGTCATTTTCAAGGGTGGAATTGGTTGGATACTTGGGAAAAGTTTGGCACCTCATTGTACATTCATTTCAGAGTTTTGGAAAAGGAAAGACCAGAGTTTTGCGGCACTTGTTGGGATCCTTGTAGCTTATGCGTTTTGATGATGTTCTTCTCATGTTATTATAAGTTTCATTAATTTTATATGTATTCCATTCCCCTTCTCTATGCTTCTGAATTAAACAAATGAGTAATTGAGGTAGAATTCATTGATTTGCTGGTGCTCTGCCTTAAACTTTTGTTTAGTTTAATATGTTTTCGTCAGTTTGAAGAGGATCCTTGCACCTTCTTTCCCTCTTCAGCTTCTCAGCAGTCTTTTCTATCCATTCATTGAATCTAAGACATCAAATTCATTGCCTACCCTGCCCCAACTTGAACTCTGCAAGAATTTGGCCTCATCCCCAAGCCCAAAATTGTTTTTCCCTTTTTCCAACAAAAACCCCTAAAAATCAAAATCAAACCCTCCTATTTGTTTATCTAGCCTAAGATCAGTTTTTGTTTTAGTCATCTCAAGCCCCTTTGAATATTTTCATTGAGACTGACCCGGAGAGAGCCCTCTCCTGTTCTGGTAGGGCTAGCTACCAGAATGAGCTTGGTATGTTGTTACCCTAAACTCTGCCTTCCTTCAACCTGAGGTAGATTTAGGCACTAACATAGTGGCGGCCATACTGGGGAAGAAAATGGTTTGCTTGTTGGTGTTATTTGTTTCATAAGCTACAGACGGAGCCTGAAGTCACGCCAGGTAGCCTTCGAAACGCTTTTTTCTATGCATCAGCGAAGTAGATAAACGCTGCTTCAGTCAATCTCCGGTCTAGCTTGTGAATGTGACACTGGAATTCTAGTTTTTCTTACCCTAGTACACGTATCGAGTTCAGATCTGATCATTGATGGTGGAAAACGATCAGACATATGAAGGCTAAAACATTCACCTAGCGACTCCAACTCGATCCAGAGATTCCAGTGCTCGCTGATCCATTCATGCAATGGTAGGGTATGTGGAAAAACCTGTGCTTTGTGAAGTTCTAAAATAAGTTAGAGATCAGTTAGTGGGTTTTGAAATTGATGAAGAATTTTTCATTGCCCTGCTTCAATGTTTGAAATCCCTGAATCTTCCTCCTGAGCTAAAACTGGTTTCTGCGAGTTACTTGTTGAAAGATTTCAGGAGGAGATTCAGTATTTAAACAATCAGATCCAATCATATGAATTCTGAGATCCCAAAAATTTCTTGGAAACTCTCCTTCCTTCAAAAAAAGAAACAATAGAGCTGCCCGTGGATGTTTGCATTGACAGTGTGCAGCTGGAAGTATGTATTGCGGAGTTGGGGCAGCAAACAAAGTCTGGCTTTTGCGATCCTATTGCAACATACATGGAAATGTTTTTCAATTTGAATGATAGATCAAATTGTCTTTTACATAACCAGACTCGTTATGTGCATGTATGGCTTCCAACATTTATATCTATGTCCCGGTTGAAGCACTCTCAAGTAGCATCCTTGTCACAGTTACTTGATTGGTTGATCTGGCATTACAACATTACTTGATCTATTGGTTTTGAAGCAAAGTAGGGGAGGTTTGTAAATAAATAAGCTGCCAAAGGCAACATTTCAGTTTCTGGTATTTTTTTATGTAGAGGTTGCAGTATGTATATGTTTTTGGATTGGTATGAGTTGTTTTGGGTTTGCAGTTATTGATTCCATTGCCCAATGGATGAAGGCACTGTCTGCTCTCCCAAAGATCTGTCGTTCTTGGCACCTCCAAGGAGCTACCATCCCCATTGGAGCCAATGTTAGTGTCAGTCTTTGCAGCCTTCCTCCAGTGATCAAACATGCTCTTACAAAGTGATTTTGAGGTGTCAGGGTCAAATTTTGTCGTTTCAGTGAGCCTTCAAGCAAAATTTGCTCACTAAGTACTAGGTCTAGGGTTTGCTTTCACTCCTTCCAGAGTTGTCCAAATGTCGGTCCATGTCACCATTCAGCTGAGTGTACCATCATTCAGAGGGTTTTCATCATCATGCCAGATTCCAAAGAGTCATTTTACGCCTTGTTCATGCTTCAGTTGTGCCTAGGTAAGGTTCATTTCCCTCTCTTAGGGTTTTGGAGGTAATTGATCTTGGATGGTCAAATCATCATAAAAAATTGTATCCTGATGTTCATACACCTTCCCCTATCCTTAATGTACCTTATTAATCACTTCCCATCACTGAGAGCCCCCAAATTCCTCATTTTCGCACAAACCCTAGTTTCTTGCTACAACTTGGCAATTTTCTAGGCTAGGCCTGTGTTTTTCCCTTTTGGACCCCTTCCCCTCACTAAATTTCTGAGATTCCACTTTCCCATTTTTCCCAACATACCTCCCTACTTTTCAAAATTTCCCCAATGATTTATAATCCCCTTATTCCCTTCATTTCGCTTCATTTCGATAATTCCCTTGTTTCACATCGGGATAGGTTTCACTAAAATAATGTTTTAGAGAAATAAAAGATGAATTTTGGAAACCTGAGAGAGGTTTTTTTCCAAAACATGCTAAGGAAGAAAAACCTCCTTCACGTTTTACACAGGTCTCATTTTTTTTGGAGAAATGTCAAAAATACAGTTGCCTCAGGAGAATTGATGCACCTATGAAGTGACCTTGGGAAAATCAATATTTATCCTAGCGTGGTTGGCCAAAATACTTGTTTGATGAGTCAAATGATAACTAGACACAAAGATATTTTCAATGAGCTATCATGAGCTCAATTTTTAGTTGAGGAAGACCTTAAAAAGTTGACTGCAACAGCACTCTGCCTTGAGGCAGCCTCATTCTGCTCATTTTGACCAGTCTTGGGAGATTTACTTTTTGACAGGGTAAATGAACTCCAAATTGAAAAATTCCACTTGATTTGGAAATTAGACTCAAATATCTTTCCAACAAGCTATCATGCACCCAATTTTGACACCGGGAAGGCCTCCAAAAGCCTCCTGCAAAATGCACTATTTATGACACGGCGCATTGGGAGAAGGCGCGGCGCACATGGTGTGCGCGGCGCATAGAACAATTTTCTGCAGTGTAAAATTACACTGGCGCAGTGCATCAAGCCTGCGTGGCACGTTGGGCTGGGGCACGGTGCACAGAGCCTCCAAGCCGATTTTCACTATTTTTCCTCAAAAATTCAAAACAACTCAATCTCCTATGCTCCGTGTAATTCAAATCATCTTATAAGTTGCCTTTGATCGGTGTTTTGAGTTTTTTTAAGATTGGTTATAAGAATTTGAGTGGTGAAAACATATACCCTATCATTTGGTGAAAAATTTCTCTTTAGGGTTGTGTATTGGTGTTTTAAAAAAACTTTAGTGCCAAAGAATTCTTTTTCCCCTCCACCTTGTTCATTCCTTTCCTCTTCACTATAACACTATCACCCATATCCCTTCCCTAATTCCCTTATAAAATAGCTCATATCACTTATTCCTAAAATCTCATTATCCTATCCCTAAACCTTACCATCTCCTGTGTCATTTACAAAAATCCCCAAATCCCATATCTCAAACATATTAAGTGGTTCTCCTACATTTTAAATTCACTTGACTGAACCACTATACCCACTGTCCCTTTTTCCAATAGTCCACTATACTCCTATTTATCACAATCCTTTCCCATTTGGCATATTTTGATAATTGAAACAAAAGGCACCAATTTCTCATTTCATACAAATCAACATACACTTGGAAATTAGAGACAAAGGTATCAATTTCTCATTTTCAACAAAATAAACATATCATTGGCATAAACTTTCAACACCATGACAGAGACAGATTCATCATATGACCAAGACAGTAATTGCATCACTGAACTGCATGCACCAAGAAGGCATCGAGGAGGCGAAAAAGGCATGTTAGATTCCAAATCTTGGTGGGCGCTTCCTTGATTGAGCATAGTACTTGATGAGGGTCCTTCACTCCAAGTTTTACAAAATTTGGAGTATTTTTTGTCATTTTTGAAATTTTGGTTGCAAAACAGGTTTTTCTGCCCAACGCATCGCGCCACCTGACGCGCGCTTACGTTTGGGAGATCTTCTTGAGGAAAAATTTGCATTTTTGGGTTTTCTATGATATATTATGTATTTTCAGGAATGGCCAAAGCATTTCATCAAATTTTGGGCTGCCTAAAGGGCCAAAAACACCTTGAAAATGGCCTTTCTGCCACTTTTTGCACCAGTAAGAACCAGTGTTGGGAGATTACAATTTTGGAGGAAAAATGACATCCAAATCCAAAAATTCCACTTGGGTTGGATAGCAGACAGACAGGGCTTTCCAAAGACCTATCATGAGCTCAATTTGGACTTCAGGAAGTGCCCCAAAAATAGGCTCAAGGTGGCGCGACGCATTGAGTTTTTTAGCGCGGCGCATAGAGAAATTTTGCCTCATTTTCACTCTTCAGCTCAAAAATTTGCATAGTTTTGACTAGATTTACTTTTTCATGTGATGATTGATCTATCATGATGTAATTTGAAACTAAACATTTGTTGTTTCATGTTTTAAGAGTCAAGAAACAGTCAAATATGACTCGTCTCTTTCAGTTTGAAACAAGCATGAAATGACAAGTGCTCGATGATATTTTCAAATTTATGGAGTCAGTAAAGATCAAAAATGACTACTCAGGTAGTCTAGGTAAAAGGGTGTACTAGGTCCCCATGAACTGCCATATACACCTTGGTTATAAAATGAAAGAAAAATCAACCAAGGACTTGATGTACGTGCAGGTAGTCTCCCCAAATGTTGTGTTTGGTGTATCACAGTTACAAGGCAACAGACTCGACTTCCTACGGATAAAAGTATTGCAACCTAGAGGGGTCTCCCTTTATATACTCGATGTTACAGCGAGAAAAAGTCTGTACTAGTGTTGTATGAAGCCAAATGGCGAGCAACAACTGCTAGGTTTAGAGATGCCGGAACACGTCTCTAACTTAGACCACTAAATATTTCATTAGGTTTCAATGTTGCCTTAGGTTAATTGAATAAATTTTAAGTTGATCTTCTATTTATTTTTCAATTTCAAGATCCTATAGAATGTTGAATCTCACGAATCCCTAAATGCAAGCTACATACCATAAAATACCATTTCGTTCGATGAAGAGCTATCTACAAGAAATTTAAGATTTTTCAAGCGATGGAAAATAATAGGAACACACATAAACATTCACTATAGTACCTAATGCAAGCTAACGAAAATGAGAAATCTCCCCTAGAATGACCAATGCTAGTTATGCGAAAGATTTTCCAATTCCACAATGAAAACAAGAATGCAAGCAAAAATAATTTTTTTATTTTTTATTTTTCAATGTAATAGAGAGAAGAGTGCACTAAATGACATGAAAAATAAACCTTCACACTAGTTCGAGAATATCAATGTGAGAGTCGAAATGGAACAATCCAAACGACTCGAAAGCAAAGAAGACAAGAACTCAAACCAATGTCACAATCTCTCAAATCAAATAGAGATGTTGAAATGGACCCATACAAGAAATGTGAACTATGCTTGGAGTGACTAGAAGCAAAACTAAATGAAAGAGGCAAGAATCACTCAAGACTCATTTCACCAAATGCAATCACCCAAAACAGATCTAGGGAGCTGAATGCAATCAAGCAAATAATGAAGGTGGCTACAAAAAAAAAGACCAAAACTCCTACAGGAGGCTCAACATACCAGGGCACTAGAAAACCCTAGGGCTACGATGCTTACAAGAAACGGGAAAAAAACCTATTGGTGTCCCGTGTTTTGATAGTTTGGCAAATTAAAAGACAAGGCAACATCAGAACCAATCTTTAGAGTTACAGGATCTAGTCCTCCTACTCTCAGAGAGGGATCTCTCAAATTATTTGTTTTTACAAAGGTTTATCTTGTGTGCTTTGAGTATTGTTTTTAGACTAGTTATTAAGTGCAAGTGTTTGTTTATTTGTTTGGTTGGAATTGATACAGCAGAACCTAAAAGGTCTAGGAAATATAGATAGAAAGAGGAAATGTCAGCTTCATTGGGAAATGGAGTCAAAAAAAGGTCATGAAAAAGTTATCAATGGATGTGGGATATCAAAGGGAAAATCTAACTTGGCCGCAGGATCCTTTGGTTTTGGAATGAGATGGACATCAATGATTTGGAAAGAGAAGTTTAATTCTCAATGAAGGGAAATTGAAAACACTACTTGAACAATAAAGAGTTATTTGATAGACATGGCTAACCATGAATTCTACAAATCACACTTCAAGCAAATAATGACTTCTGCTTTTTAAACGAAATCTAAGATTGGGAATGACCCTATTTCCCCTCAAAGATTTTATTTCAAAAATGAGACTTAGAAAACATAAAAGATTCAACTGATAATTACGATCACAGAAGAGGGAACAGAACACTCTTAAATACATCTACTATCACAACTATAAACACTCTTGTCAACTTTTCAACAAAGGACAAGGGGCAAGATCAGAACATACCTCCTTGGCTCACTGTAAACAAAGAAACTTCAAAGGGAGACTTCAATAATAGCCTTTAAGTGGCAGCAGACAAGCAGGGAGAACCATAAATCATGTTGAAACCAACTATTCGAAATATTAAGGAAATAAACAAGCATGAAGACTAAAGAGAGAGATTAAAGACTCTAAAACACCTTAGTAGAAGAAAACATAAAATATTGAAGGATAAACAGGTCTAAGGTGCTTCCAAGAGTCATTTCTTAGCCTAAAAATTTCATCCTATTGTATTAAGAATTTATGGAACAAAATGAAAACAGGGGGAAACATTAAATAGTTCAAAATACTTCACCAACAACCAAGCTCATGGATCCAATGATAGAGCCTTCTCAAGAACAAGCATGCAACAACATCATCTGGGCTTCCAAGACTTCAATTTCTTCTTCAACTTCAACAGACTATGTATTTATTTTAGAGAGTTCCAGTATTACAACTAGTAATCAAACAGTTTACAATGGATTCCTCAACAAGTTTTTATAGAGGGATGAGGAGGTCGAAAGAGAAAATATCATCTCAGTTTAATTAATATAGTTAATGCTTCTTGGCCTTTGAGGGGCTCAAGGGAGAAGTTTTATAGATATTTTCCTATATTAATTTGTTTACATTAAGTATTTAAGCTTTGCTGGAAGCTTATGTTGACTTTAAGGCTCCGTGTCATCTTTTGCAATAACTCTGTTGATAGTTTATATTAGCTTCTTTGATTCGAAATAAATATTCAGCTGCAAGGGGTAGATATGCTCTATTCTGGTCATTAATCGGCCTTTGTTTAATTGTTGTGAAGGCATAGGTGGCAATCTGGTAGCTGAGAGGAATCAATTTGCCTCTGACGAGGCAGTGGAGGCATCCTTTGTCTAATAAATATCCTTGATTTGTCTTTAATTGTGTTTAACTCACTGGATTAGGTCTTTGCTAATCGACTTTAACCGTAATCCATTAAATTGTATAATCCATGCTTTCCTTTTTGATGGATGAAAGTATGGAGGATCGTCATCCTTGACTCTCATTTTCCTTTTAAAACATTTGAAAACCTTTTTAAATCTTGCCCAATACAAAAATCATTAAGAAATCCTGCATATTTGGTAAAAACTTCTTAGGAGGTTTCGGGTGGAAGCATGGCTGTTGGATGGCAGCATCCAGCGGTGGAGATCTACACACAATGGTCAAAAGGAGAGCGGTGGGATCAAATGGTGGAAGAATTAAGTTAGGGAAGTTGATCTATAATCGACCATGAAGATCAATGGTCAGGATTAGAAGTGAAACAATAATGCAAAGGGGTCACATTATTTGGAAAATGAAAGAAAATGTGAGAAAATAATGTCAAAAAACCCTTTGGTGGAGAAAATTGCAAATAAAATGGAATTGGGGCTTCGGGATGATCGTGGGCCGTTGGATGAGATCGACCCACGAGATCAACGGAGGAGATCATGCGTTGAAAACCTTTAGCAAGGGTGGAGGGCGATAGCATAAGGCCAGATTAAATCTGGGCCGTTGATCTGTAGAGATCAACGATGGGAGTCGTACGCGATAAAACACAATAGAAAATGAGGAAAGTGGTTTTGGGAGGGAAAAACAATTGTTTTCGCGTGAGAAAAAGGTGGGTAGGTGGTATTGCCTTTTCGAACGCGATATGTGTCCCTGCATGGCATGTGGCATTAGAAAACAGCTCACATCGCATGATTTTTGAAAATTATCCTCCATGCTTAAAGTTACACGATATGGGATACTGACCGTTAGATATGGGGTCCCAGATCTGAGTATTGGTTTTAGACTAGTTATTAAGTGCAAGTGTTTGTTTATTTGTTTGGTTGGAATTGATACAGAAGAACCTAAAAGGTCTAGGAAAGATAGATAGAAAGAGGAAATTTTAGCTTCATTGGGCAATGGAGTCAAAAAAAGGTCATGACAAACTTATCAATGGATGTGGGATATCAAAGGGAAAATCTAACTTGGCCACAAGATCCTGGTTTTGGAATGAGATGGACATAAATGATTTGGAAAGAGAATTTTAATTCTCAATGAAGGGAAATCGAAAACACTGCTTGAACAATAAAGAGTTATTTGATAGACAGGGCTAACCATGAATTTTACAAATCACACTTCAAGAAAATAATGACTTCAAAACAACTTTTAAAATGAAATTTAAGATTAGGGGAACACCCTATTTCCTCAAAGATTTTATTTCAAATGAATTAGAAAACATAAAAGATTCACTAATAATTATGATCATAGAAGAGGGAACACCTAAATACATTTATGATCACAACTATAAAGAGCTTTAAGCCAAATGTTGAAGGAAGGACAAGGGGAAAGATTAGAACAGACCTCCTTGGCTCACTTTTAACAAAGAAACTTCAAAGGGAGACTTCAATAACAGCCTTTTAGTGGTAGCAGGCAAGCAGTGAGAACTATAAATCATGCTGAAACCAACTATTCAAACTATTAAGGAAATAAACAAGCATGAGGACTAAAGAGAGAGATTAAAGACTCTAAAATACCTCAGCAGAAGAAAACATAAAACAGTGAAGGATAAACAGGTTTAAGGTGCTTCCAAAAGTCATTTCTTAGCCTAAAACTTTCATCCTACTGTAGTAAGAATTTATGGAACAAAATGAAAACAGGGGAAAACATTAAACAGTTCAGAATACTTCACCAATAGCCAAGCTCATGGATCCAATGATAGAGCCTTCTCAAGAACAAGCATGCAACAACATCATCAGGGCTTCGAAGACTTCAATTTCTTCTTCCACTTCAATAGACTATGTATTTATTTCAGATATTTTTAGTATTACAATTGGTAATCAAACAACCAACGTTTACAATGGATTCCTCAACAATTTTTTATAGAGGGATGAGGAGGTCGAAAGAGAAAAAATCTTCTGGGTTTAATTAATACAATTAATGCTTCTCGGCCTTTGAGGGGCTCAAGGGAGAAGTTTTACAGATATTTTTCTGTATTAATTGGTTTACATTAAGTATTTAAGCTTTTTTGGAAGCTTATGTTGACTTTAAGGCTCTGTGTCATCTTTTTCAATAACTCTGCTGATAGTTTATATTAGCTTCTTTGATTCGAAATAACTATTCAGTTGCAAGGGGAAGATATGATTTGTTCTGGTCATTACTCAGCCTTTGTTTAATTGCTGTGAAGGCATAGGTGGCAATCTAGTAGCTGAGAGGAATCAATTTGCCTTTGACGAGGTAGTGGAGGCATCCTCTGTTTGATAAATATCCTTGATTTGTCTTTAAATATGTTTAACTCACTGGATTAGGCCTTTGATAATCGACTTTAATCGCAATCCATTAAACTTTATAATCCATGCTTAATCCTTCATTTCTGTTGTGTGTGGGTCTTTGACACTGATACTCTTTGATTTGATTTAATTCTTTGTGTCTTTTTGATGTGCAGGTATGTACGAGGTCCACATGGCATCAATGCCCATGATTCATTGATGAAACATGAAATTGAACCTGTATATCGCTTTCCTTTTTGATGGACGAAAGTCTAGAGGATTGTCATCCTCGGCTCTCATTTTCCTTTTAAAACATTTGAAAACCTTTTTAAATCCTGCACAATACAAAAATCATTAAGAAATCCTACATATTTGGTAAAAACTTCTTAGGAGGATTCGGGTGGAAGCATGGCTGTTGGATGGCAGCATCTAGTAGTGGAGATCTGCGCATAGTGGTCAAAAGGAGAGCGGTGGGATCAAATGGTGGAAGAATTAAGTTAGGGCCATTGATCTATAATAGACCATGAAGATCAACGATCGGGATTACAAGTGAAACAGTAATGCGAAGGGGTCACATTATTTGGAAAATGAAAGAAAATGCAAGAAAATAAGGTCAAAAAACCCTTTGGCAGAGAAAATTGTGAAGAAAATAGAATTGGGCCTTCGGGATGATTGTGGGCCGTTGGATGAGATCTTCCCACGAGATCAACAACGCAGATCGTGCGTTGAAAACCTTGGGTGAGGGTGGAGGGCGATAGTGTAAGGCCAGATTAAATCTGGGCCGTTGATCTACAGAGATCGACGGTGGGAGTCGTACGCGATAAAACACAATAGAAAATGAGGAAAGTGGTTTTGGGAGGCCAAAAAAATTGTTTTCGCATGAGAAAAAGGCGGGTAGGTGGTATTGCCTTTTCGAACATGATATGCATCCCCGCCCGACACATGGCATTAGAAAAGAGCTCACATCATGTGATTTTTGAAAATTATCCTCCATGCTTAAAGTTACGTGATATCGAATACTGACCATTAGATCTGGGGTCCCAGATCTGATGGCTGAGAGCGAGCCCAAATTTGGAAAGATGCGTGGGCAGAAGCAGGATGGGTGGTTTTACTGTCGACCATCCGATTAGGGGACTGACAGTGGGGATTAGTTCTGAAGGGAGGTAGGACCCATAGGAGGCAGGCCTGTCGGGTTAAACATGGGCCGTTGGATGTGAAGATCAAAGGCGGAGATTGCATCTGGGGAATAAAAGAAATAATACAATGGCAGAGAGAGGGGTTAATACTGGTCGTTGATCTGCAGAGATCAATGGTTGAAATTTTCCGAAAAAAATTTATGAGCGGGGCTGCATAAAATATAACCAAAATCAGGAGACGCATTCTGGACCGTCTGATCTAGACACGTCGATGGCCCAGATGCAATCGAGGCTCGGCGATAAGTGGGGCAAAGAACATGGAGTGTGATGATGTGATTGATTATGAGCCGTCAATCTGTAGATCAGATCGACGGCATAGAATGGATCGGGGAATGTCAATCAGGGGAGGAAATAAAATGTGCTTGATGAAAAAGTTTCGATGTGATTTGGCGCAGTCCGTTGATTAGTCTGGGATCAATGGCGGATATTGTTTCACATCATACACCGGCGGAAACCCTTCAATACATAAAAACAAAATATTTAATATAATACAAAGGCTTTTGGCTTCGGGGGTGGGTTTATATATACATGGACTGGTGCCCGTCTGTGGGGCCATGGATTATATGGGAAATGATAGGCTTGGGGCTTAAAAATGAAAAAGGGCCAATCGGATCAGAGATAAAACAATGGTCTTTCAATCTACCCATTTGATATTTTCCAATGCGATCAGCACTTCAGGACTTTTAGCTCTTAGTCCCAGGCATAAGTTATATGGAATAAAAATTGAAGGCGAGGTTTATACAAATGGAGCTCAATCGCATCGGAACTTTTTATGCGGGACCTTTTAATCTACTCATTTACATTAAGAAACGTTGCACCGACAAGTTTAGACCAAACTTAGAAAAAAGTGGGTTTTACGACTTTACAAATAAAAATATGCATCAGAGATGGATTTTTACAATGTTTTAGCACCCAACTGCAGGCTCTGTGGGTTATATGAAGCGGGAAAGAGGCTCGGGGCTTATAACCAAAGGCTAATCGCAATCAGAGGTCTCACTATAAGAAATAGACTTGTGCGCTCCAATTTTTCCGATGCGATAAGCACCAAAAGGGGCTAGTGCTTGGTTCCAGCGCTGGGGAATATGTGGGGAAGTTTTTAAGACTTGGCCTAAGGGAGATTAAATCCATAGTTTAAAAAAACTTATTTTTTATGAATTTTTTTTGAGGATTTTGATGGATTTGGGAGTTTCGGCAGAGTTTAGAAAGGAGTTTTAAACTTTGTAAAGAATATTTTATGAAGGGAAAAGAGGAGACAAATGGAAAATAGAAGAATTCCATGGGAATGAAATGGGTGAAAATGAAGGTTATTTTTGAGTGAAGAATCTGAGGAAAATGGGATTTTTACAATAGTCTTTTCTTCATGGAAAAACAACAAAATTTCTGAGTTCAAAACTGGAGCAGCAGTGACTATTAACCAAAGGATAGAATATCTTCAGAAAGAATTTAAGCATCAACAATTTTTGAAGCAAAACTATTTCTTGAAGGCTATCCAAAATGATTTAGCCACCATCTTTGAGAACTAACATTCAGATTTTGAGCATGTTTGAACCTTTAATTTCTAACCTTATCTACCTACTGATAAGCCAAGATTACGTTGTTTGGCAAATCAAATTTTCTAACCTATCAGTAGTCAATTTAAAACTAATTAGCCATGATTAGGCTGTATGGCTAACCATAAGTGTGTTTTAGTAGTGGCTTTTGAGCTTGCACACTTTCAGATTTTGATTCTCTTTTTGGTATGGGGTTGTACCTTTATTGTTTTTACAATCTTCCCTCTTTTCTTCTTTTACTGTTTTTGTATTTTTATTTTTATAACTTTGAATGAAACACTCAAAACATGTTATTTACAATGAAAATTAAAATGCTTTGAAACTCATGATTCCTGGCAGAAGTAATGCTTTAGCATCCTGCCATTGACAAGACCTCCATATAGATCTTCTCCATTCAATTCTTCAAAGAAAAATGCATTGTGACCCCTCTCAACATGAACAATATAGGGACCTTTCCACAAGTTCTCAAACTTGCCATGTTTTCCCTTCTCTTCTGTCCTTGAATCCCATTTAAGAACAACATTTCAAACCTGGAAATTGTTTTCCTTAGTCCTCTTATCAAATATTTTCTTTACACTTTCTTGGACTAACTGCGTTCTTTCATATACTTCTTCTCTGGTTTGCTGTAAATGGATGGTTTGGTTGATTCTTCTCTGCATATCACTCTCTTCAACCTGCACTTCTTGAATGAGCTTCATGACTAGAACTCCTAATAAGGTGGGAAACATTGCATCCATTCCATAAACCAGCTGATAGGGGGACATATTTATGGAATTATTTGTAGTTAACCTATCAACCCATAAGGCATGAACCAGCTTACTATGCGATGATATTGATGAGGCTTTTGTTCGAAGATTCAAATAATCCATTTCCTTGGGGATAGTAAGTAGTGGAATGGCCCAAGGTTATGTGGTATTTGTAACAGAAATCAACCATATTCTTATATTTAAAAGCAGCAACATTTTCTGTTATGATTTTTCTAGGACAACCAAATATGGATAGGATATTTGCTTCAAGAAACTTGATAATGATAGATTCATTAGCATTTCTGGAGGGTATAGCTTCTATCCACTTGGTAAAGAATTCAGTGGCTATGAGGATCCAATTATGTTGGGATGAGGAGGATGGGTGAATTTCCCCAATGAAGTCTAAACCCCATTTTTGAAAAGGTGCCTCAGCTCTGATAGGATGTAAGGGTAAGGGAAGAAGTTTTCTTTTGCCATAAAAAATTTGACACTTATGGCAAGACATGACCAAATTTTGAGTATCTTGGAAAAGGGTAGGCCAATAGTAACCAGATCTAAGAATTTTGTTTGCTATGGCTTTCCAGTAGAGGTGTCCTCCACATTCTCCATCATGCAACTAATGCATGATTTTCCCTGCAACATCTTCAAGTAAACATTTAAGCAAAATTACAACAACATTTTTCCAATATAATACCCCATCTAAGATGCAATAACTCAAATATTTTTGTTTAAAAAAATCTAGCTTTAGTTTTAGACAAAGAAGGAGGGGCATTTAAATATAAAAGCACATAAATCATGTCAGCATACCAAGGAGAATTCAGAAATGTTTTTTCAATGAAAGGAGCAGTAGATTCTTCTATTTCTTCCAACACATCTACCATATTCATATCTAGTGCTTGGAAGTTAGACTCAGCCATAAGTTTTTCTAATCCTTGCCCTTTAACTAGTTTGGTGGGCTTGATTTCTAAGTCATACTCAAGAATAGTTGCAATCCATTTTCCCCATTTACCATTAGGGTCTTGACTTAGAATGTCTTTGACAATAGTATGTGGAACAAAAGCAATTATGTGAGAGTGTAAAATATAGACTCTAAAGTCCTTTAAAGATTTCACTAATGCTAAGGCTTGCTTTTCCATTATGTTATATTTGAGAGGAGCATCTCTTAAGGCCCTACTAAAGAAGGATATTGGTTTTTCTTGCCCCAAGTCATTCTTTTGAAGTATTACTGTAGATATGGTATGTTCAGATGCAAAAGAAAAGATATAAAAGTCTTTGGTAAAATCTGGACTAATCAGGACTGGTGTTTGAGTAAGAGCTTGTTTGACCAGTTCGAATGATTTTTTAGCTGGTAAAGTCCATTTTACACCTACATCTCTCTTAAGCATGTTTGTAATGTTTTTTAATAGCTCAGCAAGATTGGGGATAAACCTCCTCAGAAAATTAATCTTTCCAATGAAAGATTGTAATTCTTTGAGGCTTCTTGGATGGTTGATTTGCAATATGCCATCTATCCTTGTAGGATCTATTTTGATTCCCTCTTCTAAAATTATATGGCCAAGAAGTTTACCTTCTTCGAGACCAAAGAGTGTCTTCTTGGGATTCAATGAAAAGCTAAATTTCCTACTTTTCTCAAAAAAATTTCTCAAGTGAATCAAATGCTCTTCATCAGTTTTTGAGAAAATATTTATGTCATAAAGGTAAATGATTATGAAATAGACAATATCTTCAAAGAAGGCTATGTCCATGGCCCTTTGGAAGGTGGCCTCTGCGTTCATCAATCCGAAAGGCATTTTGACATACATAAAGGTGCCCCAAGGTGTGGTAAAAGCAGTTTTGATTTGATCACTTGGGAGCACTAAAACCTGGTTGTAACTTGAGAACCCATCTAAGAGGGATATCCTTTTTGAACCAACTACCCTTTGAAGTATATGGTCCATTTTGGGTAAGGGGTATTTGTCTTTTAAAGAGGCCCTATTTAAATTTCTAAAATCAATACAGAGCCTGATTTCCCCTATTTTCTTTCTAACAGAAACTAAGTTTGATACCCATTCTGAATATATAATGGGTACTATGATCTCAAAATCATGCATATTTTCGATTTATGCCTTAACTAAAGGGAGTAAAAGAGGGTTTATTCTCCTTAGCTTTTATTTGAAAGGATTTTGATTTTCTTTGAGGGGAATTTTGTGCTGAATGATGCTGGTATCATATGATTTCAGGTCTTTGTACCCCCAAGAAAAAACATCTTTAAATTATTTGAACAACTCTATGTATTACAATTTTATGTGAGTCGGGAGAGTGCCGGACACCTTAATCATCTTGGGTTCTACTAGACTGCCTATGTTATGCTCTTCTACATTTGTTTCCATAGGCTCCATTCTCGGTTCTTTGGCTACATCGTTAAAGTTGGAAAGGTGTTCTAAAGGTGTGAGACCTCTTGGAATCGTATCGTTCTTGCATTGTAAAACTTCCAAGTCTTCTTGGTCTATGTTGTCAATTATCTCTACTTCAAAAGGATTCTCATAATAATTTATATCAGCAGAATAAGTCATTTCAACTTTTGGGATTTGTTCAATATATAAACAATTTTCTTTGTGGCTGGTTTCTGATATTGGTATGCTGAAATAATTTTCTGATTTCAAGAAATCATCTACGTGTTTGTCAAACACTTGCCAGTGATCTTCGTTATCAGGCACAGTAGGCCTGTGTTTTACTTTTATGCTAAGCTGTTGACTTATCTCAGGTATTTGGCAATTGATGGCGTTGAAAGCGAGTTCATTTGCTAGATTATTTAGTGCTCTAGGAATGAAAATAAGTTCATACTTTTCAA
Source organism: Pinus albicaulis (assembly GCA_034641835.2). NCBI lineage: Eukaryota > Viridiplantae > Streptophyta > Pinopsida > Pinales > Pinaceae > Pinus > Pinus albicaulis. The sequence goes on from CM076582.1 coordinate 255,546,363, forward strand.
AGGTTTTCAATAAATCAAGGGCAGCATTTCGATATTCCCTGAGTCATGGATTTCTAGCTGAGTATTCTCCTTTGATTTGTCTTATGATTAGTTCAGAATCTCCAAAGATTGATATCCTTTGGGCTTCTAATTTTTTAAGCAATTGTAAGCCTAGGAGAAGTGCTTCATACTTAGCAATATTGTTAGTGCATGGGAAATCTAATTTATATGAAAAACTATGATTTGTATTTTGAATCCAAAGACCTACTCCTGCACTTTTTTTATTACAGGATCCATCAAAGTTTATTGTCCAAAGTATGTTTGCCTCATTTTCATTTTCTTGTTGTTGTTGGTTTTCAATGTTTTGAATTTGTTTCAAGGGAAGAATTGATTGTTCTAGTGAACTGATTGGGTTTACGTTTTCCTTATCTTGTTGATTACATTCATATTCATTGCATAAGATAAAGGAATCTAAACTTTATTGAATAGAATAGATTGGAGAGTTGTTTGTTTTGTCTATATTTCTCACCATGTACTTCATGTGAGATTCCCTGTATAGTCTTTTGTTTTGGTTAAAAACAGGGATGGTGGCATAAGACATGTCCATTTGAAGGCTTCCCTAAAGTTTGGCTCCCCGTGATCTTGATAAGAGCATGCCATACTTAGGGGGAATGTCAGCTACAACTATTTCCATTACTAGACTCTTAGCAGGGATTTGAGCTAAGTTAACACATAAATCTTTGATTAAACCCAAACACTTCACTCTACTTGAGTCAAAGGAATACAAATATTTGTATGGTTTAGTAATTTCTAAGCCTAAGCTTTCCATTACTACCTTGGGCATTAGATTGTGTGAAGCTCCATAATCTAACATGGCATTGTGTAAAATTTTCTCATGTTTGTTCAAACTAACATAGAAGGGAGGGACAACCCCTTCTTGGTATTTTCCTTCAACTTCTGGACCAAACAACAACTCAGGCTTGTCATCTGTCAAGTTTAAGGTTTCACTATCACTTCCTAGGTTCAAAGCTTTTAACACTTGGTTTTTGTACACTTCTTGGGTTACTAGTTCAGCTAGGGTGATGGTAATTTTTATCTTGGCAATCTCTCCCTCAAGGCTGAATGGAACAATTGACTTGTTCATATTTACATCTATTTTTTTAGTTGAATTATTTTCAGCAGTTTTGATTTGCTGAAATTTGTTTGGACTGGTAATTGGGATTGTTTTGTTAGGACCACTAGCTGAAGTGCTAGGGGTACTCTGTTCAACATTTGGCTGGTTGTTTTTCTCTTTGTTTAACTCTGGTTTTTCAGCCAAAATGATGGGTTTGTTTGATGTCTTCTCAGGCTGACTTTCTGTATTTTTCTTGACAATAGTACTAGTGTTCTTATCTTTTAAATTGTCCATGTTACCTTTACTCCTAAGATCGTATCATTTGTGTACCTCCATGATTGCATTTTCAAACCCTAGTATATAGTCATCAGAATCTTCATAGGTGTTTGTACTTTTATCAGAGAAGAAACATTGTTCTTCCTCAGTGAGGAAAACATCATCCCCATTGTAAACTTGATCCAATCAAGTTTACATGAGCTTCTCCCAACCTTTCCATCTCCCTATCTTCCTCATATTGATCGACATAGTTCTGTTGGAAGGGAGGTCTAACCTGTTGGTCACTTTCCTTTTTCTTATCTTGATTTTTTTATCTCCTATAATTCTGATTTCTATTTCTGTTTTGGTTATTTTGAGGTTCTCTTGGTGGCACTCTATCATTTAAGTTGATCTTCTCAAGCATCCTCTCCATCACCTTCACTAGGTTGTCTATTTTAGTGTCAGATGTTGAAGTTGAGGGTAGAATGTCATCTTTATAAGTTACCCTCTTCTCTAATCTCAACCTATTTCTTTTCTCAATTATGTTTGCTTCTATGCTCACAGCTCCCTTTTGCATGTCTTCTAAGGTTAATTAATCTCTCTCCCTTAATTTATAAGCCATTTCAGCATCAAAGCCTTCGGGATACCTTACTAAGGCCATGCCTTGAGGAGGTTTCATGTGAGATTGAAGAGCATTGTAAACGCTATTGAACCTAGTGGAGTAATCATGAACACTCTCCCCTTGACTCTTGAGGCTACTATACTCTGCTAGTATTTGGAGAGGGTTCTTTTTGAGTTCCCATTTGTTGATGAATGTTTCATGCAAAGCAGGGAGATCATTTATGCTTTTAGGAGGTAGGTTCTTAAACCATTTCTTTACATCTCCTCCTAAACTTTGGGCGAAAATCCTCATATTCAAAATTTCTTCTTCTATCTCCATGTAATCAAATGCATATTCCATCCTATCTACATGATGTTGAGCTATTGTAGACTCTTTTCCAGTGAAATGAGGGATTTTGGATTGGTAATCATTTGGTAAGGGAAGTAGAGGTTGCGGTAACACTAATGGGGAATACCATGTTGCCATGGCTGGAAATAAGGGTGGATTTACAAGAGGTGGATTTACAGGAGTGAAAGTGGGTTGAACAGGAGTTTTTTTCACAATGGTAGTATGGATTGGAGTGAAAGAAACACTTGGGCCAGCAAACTGATTTTGAGCATACTTGTTATGGAAAAGGCTAAAGTGATGAAGAAGCTGGGAATCAGGAGGAGTGGAAGGTGATGCTTCTCTACTAAAGCTTTGTTGCAATTTTGCAATGTCAATATCGGCTTGGTATAAATCACCTTGAGATCTAGTTCTAAATATGTTCTTTGTATGATGTAAATCAAAGTGTAAATCCTCTAAGACAACAAGGTTTTCAGGGACAGATTTTGTTCTTAAGAGGCTCCTATTAGTAGCTGGATTTCCAGAGTTAGAATTCTACCACAGAATTCTCTCTGGATTGTCGATGATTAAAGGAGGATTTGGGTTTGGATGGGATCTAGTGTTGATCCTATGTGAAGTCGGACTATTTTTCAAAAAATGAGAGAGGCTAAAGTTTTAGGGATTGTTTTTGGGAGTTTTACCTCTCACGATGTCTTATCTAGTATGGGACTAGGCTTCTAAACTCCTTCAAGGCTGGTTAACACAACCCTAAAGAGAACTAGTAACCTAGATGAGTAATAGGCCTACTGGGGCTAGTGGAGTCACCAGGTGGAAACTATTTAGCTTCTATGAAGGTAAAAATTGGATGGTTCCACCACCATGTTTATTATGAAGCCAAACTGAAATGTTTTTGGGTTTTTCTGAGTTATTTCAGTATTATAGGTTATGAGAGTGTTCTAAATCTAATTTAACACTTAGCTAAGGTGTTTAAGCATACATAGTTCATTCTTATGGCTTGGTAACTGGTTCCTTCAAGGTTTGATAAGGTCTTACAGGAATCCTAAGGGTTACTTAGTTTGTCACTGATTCAATTAAGTCCTATCATGATTACCATTTTTTTTAGGTATTTCTTTAAGAATGCTACTTATGTTATACTGGACAAGGAGTTTTTTGTTTTTAAAGGTTTTACTCAAAGTCCCACCGTGATTGCCATTATGTTGGTTGTGAGTGGTGGGATAAGTCCAAAAGGTGTTCTTTATCAAGTTAAGGGTCTAAAGAGTTTTAAGGAGTGTTTTCAAACCACTATATTCTCAGTAGGTCCCACTGTGATCGCCTTTATGTTGGTGTCCCATGTTTTGATATTTTGGAAAATCAAAAGAAAAGGCAACATCAGAACCAATCTTTAGAGTTACAGGATCTAGTCCTCCTGCTCTCAGAGAGGGATCTCTCAAATTATTTGTTTTTGCAAAGGTTTATCTTGTGTGCTTTGAGTATTGGTTTTAGACTAGTTATTAAGTGCAAGTGTTTGTTTATTTTTTTGGTTGGAATTGATACAGCAGAACCTAAAAGGTCTAGGAAAGATAGATAGAAAGAGGAAATGTCAGCTTCATTGGGCAATGGAGTCAAAAAAAGGTCATGAAAAACTTATCAATGGATGTGGGCTATCAAAGGGAAAATCTAACTTGGCCGCAGGATCCTTTGGTTTTGGAATGAAATGGACATCAATGATTTGGAAAGAGAAGTTTAATTCTCAATGAAGGGAAATTGAAAACACTACTTGAACAATAAAGATTTATTTGATAGACAGGGCTAACCATGAATTCTACAAATCACACTTCAAGCAAATAATGACTTCAAAACAAATTTTAAAATGAAATCTAAGATTCAGGGAACACCCTATTTCCTCAAAGATTTTATTTCAAATGACTTAGAAAACATAAAAGATTCACTGATAATTACGATCATAGAAGAGGGAACACCTAAATACATCTATGATCACAACTATAAATACCTTTAAGCCAACTTTTCAAGCAAGGAAAAGGGGCAAGATCAGAACAAACCTCCTTGGCTCACTATAAACAAATAAACTTCAAAGGGAGACTTCAATAATAGCCTTTAAGTGGCAGAAGACAAGCAGGGAGAACCATAAATCATGCTGAAACCAACTATTCGAACTATTAAGGAAATAAATAAGCATGAAGACTAAAGAGAGAGATTAAAGACTCTAAAACACCTCAGTAGAAGAAAACATAAAACATTGAAGGATAAACAGGTCTAAGGTGCTTCCAAGAGTCATTTCTTAGCCTAAAAATTTCATCCTACTGTAGTAAGGATTTATGGAACAAAATGAAAACAGGGGGAAACATTAAATAGTTCAAAATACTTCACCAACAACCAAGCTCATGGATCCAATGATAGAGCCTTCTCAAGAACAAGCATGCAACAACATCATCAGGGCTTCCAAGACTTCAATTTCTTCTTCAACTTCAACAGACTATGTATTTATTTTAGAGAGTTCCAGTATTACAAATGGTAATCAAACATTTTACAATGGATTCCTCAACAAGTTTATATAAAGGGATGAGGAGGTTGAAAGAGAAAATATCTTCTCAGTTTAATTAATACAGTTAATGCTTCTCGGCCTTTGAGGGGCTCAAGGGAGAAGTTTTATAGATATTTTCCTGTATTAATTTGTTTACATTAAGTATTTAAGCTTTGCTGGAAGCTTATGTTGACTTTAAGGCTCTGTGTCATGTTTTGCAATAACTCTTCTGATATTTTATATTAGCTTCTTTGATTCGAAATAACTATTCAGCTGCAAGGGGTAGATATGCTCTGTTCTGGTCATTAATCGGCCTTTGTTTAATTGTTGTGAAGGCATAGGTGGCAATCTGGTAGCTGAAAGGAATCAATTTTCCTCTGACGATGCAGTGGAGGCATCCTCTGTCTAATAAATATCCTTGATTTGTCTTTAATTATGTTTAAGTCACTGGATTAGGCCTTTGATAATCGACTTTAACCGTAATCCATTAAATTGTATAATCCATGCTTAATCCTTCATTTCTGATGTGTTTGGGTCTTTGACACTAATACTCTTTGATTTGATTTAATTATTTGTGTCTTGTTGATGTGCAGGTATGTACGAGGTCCACATGGCATCAATGCCCATGAGTCATTGATGAAACATGAAATTGAACCTGTATATGGCTTTCCTTTTTGATGGATGAAGGTATGGAGGATCATCATCCTTGACTCTAATTTTCCTTTTAAAACATTTGAAAACCTTTTTAAATCTTGCACAATACAAAAATCATTAAGAAATCCTGCATATTTGGTAAAAACTGGTTAGGAGGTTTTAGGTGGAAGCATGGTTGTTGGATGGCAACGTCCAGCAGTGGAGATCTGCACACAATGGTCAAAAGGAGAGTAGTGGGATCAAATGGTGGAAGAATTAAGTTAGGGACGTTGATCTATAATCGACCATGAAGATCAATGGTCGGGATTAGAAGTGAAACAATAATGCGAAGGGGTCACATTATTTGGAAAATGAAAGAAAATGCAAGAAAATAAGGTCAAAAAACCCTTTGGTGGAGAAAATTGCGAAGAAAATGGAATTCGGGCTTTGGGATGATCGTGGGCCGTTGGATGAGATCGGCCCATGAGATCAATGACGGAGATCATACATTGAAAACCTTTGGCAAGGGTAGAGGGCGATAGCATAAGGCCAAATTAAATCTGGGCCGTTGATCTGCAGAGATCAACGGTGGGAGTCATACGCGATAAAACACAATAGAAAATGAGGAAAGTGGTTTTGGGAGGGAAAAACAACTGTTTTCGCGTGAGAAAAGGGCGGGTAGGTGGTATTGCCTTTTCGAACGTGATATGTGTCCCCACCCGGCATGTGGCATCAGAAAACAGCTCACATCGCGTGATTTTTGAAAATTATCCTCCGTGCTTAAAGTTACACGATATGGGATACTGACCGTTAGATCTGGGGTCCCAGATCTAACGGCTAAAAGCGAGTGCAAATTTGGAAAGATGTGCGAGCAGAAGCGGGATAGGTGATTTTATTGTGGACCTTCCGATCATGGGATTGACGTTGGGGATTAGTTCTGAAGGGAGGCAGGACCCACAGGAGGCAGGCCTGTCGAGTTAAACATGGGCCGTTGGATGTGAGGATCAACGACGGAGATTGCATCTGGGGAATAAAAGAAATAATACAATGGCAGAGAGAGGGGTTAATAATGGTCGTTGATCTGCAGAGATCAACAACTGCAATTTTCATAAAGTATAACCAATGTTGGGAGACGCATTCTGGACCGTCCGATCTAGACACGTGGATGACCCAGATGCAATCGGGGCTCGGCGATCAGCGGGGCAAAGAACATTGAGTGCGACTATGCGATTGATTGTGAGTCGTCGATCTGCAGATCAGATTGATGGCAGAGAATGCATCGGGGAATCTCAATTGAGGGAGGAAATAAAATGTGCTCGATGAAAATGTGTCGATGCGATTTGGTGCAATCCGTTGATTAGTCTGGGATCAACGACAGATATTGTTTCACATCATACACCAGTGGAAACCCTTTAATACATAAAAAAAAATATTTAATATAATAAAAAGGTTTTTGGCTTCTGGGGCGGGTTTATATATACGTGGATTGGCACCCATCTGCGGGGCCATGGATTATATGGGAAATGATAGGCCCGGGGCTTAAAAATGAAAAAGGGCAAATCGGATCAGAGATAAAACATTGGTCTTTCAATCTACCCATTTGATACTTTCTGATGCGATCAGCGCTTTGGGAATTTTAACTCTTGGTCCCAGGCGTAAGTTATATGTATTAAATATGGAAGGCAAGGTTTATACGAATGGGGTTTAATCGCATCGGAACTTTTTATGCAGGACTTTTTAATCTACCCATTTACATTAAGAAACGTTGCACTGGCAGGTTTAGACCAAAATTAGGAAAAAAAAAAATTTACGACTTTACAATGAAAAATATGCATCGGAGATGGATTTCTACAACGTTTTAGCACCCGATTGCGGGCTCTATGGGTTATATGAAGCGGGAAAGAGGCTCAGCGCTTATAACCAGAGGCTAATCACAATCAGAGGTCTCACTATAAGAAATAGACTTGTGTGCTCTAATTTTTCCAATGCGATAAGTGCCAAAAGGGGCTAGCGCTTGGTTCCAGTGCTGGGGGATATGTGGGGAAGTGGTTAGGACTTCGCCTAAGGGGGCTTAAGTTCATAGTTTAAACAAACTTATTTTTTATGAATTTTTCCAAGGTTTTTGATGGATTTGGGGGTTTCGTCAGAGTTTAAAAAGGATTTTTAAACTCTGTAAAGAGGATTTTAAGAAGGAAAAAGAGGAGACAAATGGAAAATAGAAGAATTCCATGGGAATGAAAGGGGTGAAAATGAAGGTTAGTTTTGAGTGAAGAAGAGGAAAATGGGATTTTTACAGCAGTATTTTCTTCATGGAAAAACAACAGAATTTTTGAGTTCAAAAAGGGAGTAGCAGTGATGATTAACCAAAAAATAGAATATCTTCAGAAAGACTTTAAGCATCAACAATTTTGGCAGCAAAACTATTTCTTGAAGGTTGTCCAAAATGATTTAGCCACCAGTTGACATGGAAAATTTTTATAGGTGTCTAACACAACCAAAGGGAGGAGGATGTTCACAGTCACAAACAATATTAAAGCACTCAAATCAAGTCAAGAAAACACCCAGAAAAACAAATACTGACCAAAAAATCCAAAACAGGGAGAAACCTAGCACCTATAGGAAATGGCGCAACTGTTTGGCTATAATCCACACTAGACAGGGGATGGCGTGGGTGATGAACTGGAAACAAGTGCCAGTGGGCGCAACTATCAGACTGGACACTGCGCCAAGCAAGCCAACCTTAAAAAGATGAAAATTTTGGAAAAATAGAGGTCAGATCTAATCCTCTGGGGCTAAAAAAGGGTCTTGGGCTTAGCAAAGGTAATCAGAAAAGAAAGCCAAGTAAGAAAAGACCAAGAAGACAACCTAATGGATGAAAGAAAAACTCACACTGATCCCCAATGGAGTCACAATTTTTTTGGTGAGGTAAATCCCCTCTGTGGACAGAGGCGATCCCACTAGCCCTAGAGTGGGTCTAGCCACAAACGAAACATGCTATGATAAAAATTCCTAGTTAATAATGGACAAAGACTTGGTAGATCAATTACCATAGGTCTTGCGCAGTTGTGTCGTCCAGGAGAATGGCTACCTCTCGCTCTTGATTCGACAGATCACAATCCACTCGTTCTCACGCTGGGACACCTGCACATACACAAGAAATGAGGAAGATACACAACATATTATTTAGCATTCCTAACTATCAGTCAATCAAAGAAGACTAAATCAAATGCGTCAAATAAACATAACACAAAGATGGAATCAATACCATAGTCGGGTATATTAATTTAAAGAAGGAAGAGTACAACCAGGCTTCGACGTTGCAATCTCCTCCAGTAGGGTTCTAGCGGAGCATGTCTCAAAAAGCTCGTCGGGAATTTAGACAGGGCTCTCTCTACAGGATCCTCCTTGGTTCGACCTTCTCTATACTCAACTATAATATCTCTTCTCTAAGTTCAACTTCTTGGCTATATGTTCAGCGAGCTTTTGTAAAGGAAGAAGGCTTGTTTATATAGAGGGAGAAGGAGAGGTTAGGATCCCTATAATCATGGGGGGAGTCTTATCTTCAAGGAATGTTCCATTAACTATTTCCTAAAGGAAGAGATATGTGGCTTATCGAGTTTAACCACTTGCAATGAGTCATTCCTGAGGTGGTTAAAGGAAAATTCCGCCTGTATTTTGTTAAAAAACATTCCCAAAAAGTCTGGTGTGGGCATAACAAAGAGACAGAGTGCCAGCTGGTGCAGGCTCTAGTGAAAATTTTCCCATTGGCATAAGGGGTGAACTGCATACCCACACCAATGCCAAAACATAGGTTTCTGAGTGCTTCCTGAGGAAATGTTCAATAGGAGAAATCATATCCTTATGTAGAAGGATGCAAAGAAATTATTTGTAGAGTATGACACTGCTCACAGATCATAGGAAAGACCCTCCAATATGTGAAGCGAGGGATTACAGGGACAGTGAAAAAATGTTGTGTAACAAGGGGGCATGCCTATATCATCATCTTCGTTGATTATTTTAAGGAATGGGTCAAAGCAATGCCTACACTGGCTACGAATGGTAAGATAACAATGCAATTCATATTCAATTATGTTATTGCTTGGTTTGGTGTCCCTCAAGCCATCGTTACTGATCATGGTTCACATTTTTGGGACTATATGATGGCGAAGCTGACGTCTAAGTTGGGTCTACGTCATGACAGCTCAACCCCATATTAGCCTCAAGCTAACGGCAAGGTTGAAGCCATAACAAATTTCTCGTTACGATGCTTCAATGAAAAATTGGGATCCATAAATCAAATTGGCATCTCATGTTGTTTTTAGCTCTATGGGCTTACCGAACCTTGATTAAGAGTGTGACTGGATTCACGCCATTTTAGTTGGTGTACGGTATGAAAGATACTCTTCTGATTGACTGTGAAATTCATTCACTCAAATTAGTTGTGGAATTACTGCCTAATACATCACCTGAAGAAGAGAGTCTCCTCTATTTAGAGAGATTGGATGAAACTCATCGCTTGGCTTCTTTGATCATTGAAGCAGAAAAGAAGCGAGTCAAAGCTCACTTTGACCAAAAAGTTTCCCCTCGTTCTTTTATCGAAGGCGACCTCATTCTCCTGTATGACCAAGCTCATGAAAAGCTGGGGGTAGGTAAATTCCAACCCATGTCGCATGGGCCCTACATCGTCAAACGTGTGTTACAGAATGGGGCTTATGAGCTTATTGATTATGAAGGTTATCCCTTAGCACAGCCTAGAAATGGGTTGTATCTAAAAAAATATTATGCTTGAGTCATTCATGCATGATATGTGTACATAGGTGATTTTTTTCATTTTTGTGCATATTTAGGTTTGATTTGCTTTGTAAGCTTTTTTGTGCTTATTGGGTCTTGCTGATTCTATAGATGTCTATTACCCCTTATGTCCGTTTCGTGGATGGTTCTTCCCACAGTACCAGGTTCTTGTCTTTGGCAGCCTGGGTAATTTATAATCCTGCTAGTGAGTTTATTAACATACAAGTTATTTTTTTAGGAAAGAAAACAAATAACGTCGCTGAATATAGTGTTGTTGTGGAACTATTAACCGAGGCAGTCAACCTCGACATACGTGCATTGCTTGTAATTCTAGATTCACAGATTGTTGTTCTTCAACTTAATGGTCATTATTCGGTTTGAAACCCATGCATTTTGAGATTGTATTTATGTATTAGTTTTCTTGAAATACATTTTTATTTCATCACATATCAACAGATACCAAGACGAATGAATACATTAACTCATGCAATGGCTAACATTGTATTAGATAGACATTTATGTAATTATAAAACATCACTATATATAAATAAGACCCATGTAGAAAACAAATGTGTGTGTATATATATATATATATATATATATATATATATTGATTGTTTGTAGTGTGTGCATCATAAAAACCCAAAAAATATATAAGTATGTTTTAGTTACATCCCGAGACAACATGTCTCTCAAAAATATGTGGAAATAGAAAGGCTAGGTGCCTAATCAGCGTGTTTCTTATGATAGCACGTCACCGCCTGTACCAACCGCCTCAAAAAGCGGTGGATACAACTCGACACCCCTACAGTATGCCTCTGAAAAGCCCAAGGAACATCATCTAGGTGAGCATAGTCTGGGATCCCATGAGTGATCCCCTCCAGATTTTGTACTATCTCCTCCTCACTACCCTCAACATGATGATCGAAATCGCGAGGATTTTTCCTCGCTATCAGCGGCATACTTGTAGGCCTCTCTGGGCCAACATCTACATACATATAATATTAGTTGTTAGAACATGCATATATAACAAAAAATCATAAACTCATGAAAATAAAAAATGAGTCTCACCTAGCTCTTCATCCCAATCCTCTCCCTCTGGGAGCGGGAGGTCTGGGTCACCGATGAAGTCTGTACCAGAGTAAGGACAGTCCTTCACGACAATCAGTTGTCGATGGAGCCAATCAAAAAACTTTGTCCTCTAGGACATATGTTGGCCACCCCCTATTCTGGGCATCAGCTAGCCCATCGGGCCATCCATGGTTCTTTGGGTGTTGGCATCGAGACAATGACCTCCTGATGCTGGAATATCGGTAGTTGTTGCAAGAAAAATGATACCAAAATGGATCCATACCCAAACTACTTCAGTTTGGTCTTCTTGCACTTGGTGAGCTACCACTTTATGTTAATAGTCACAGCCTCTACCCAGTTGTAGAGAGTTAGGGTTAGGTAGTCTACGGCAAGAAGCAGTTGTGTCTTTGTGGCCTCATGCGGTGCTTGTGATCTTGTAGCCCGCGTGATAGTGTGAAACACTACTTTTAGTGCCAGATCCGAGATGGTTTAGATGTCAACCTTCCTGCTCGTTGTTCCTTTGCGTGCCCCTCAGCACACACTGTCAATCACCATCCCCATACTCTCCCTAGAGGGACAGGTACCAGTCAACATAGGGACTGCACCCCTCCACGACAATCCTGTGATAAAATACACATCAGAAACTTCAAGTTCAAGTTCCTTATCTCGAAGAAAAAACTTTTCTTGATTCTCGTCCAAAATGCTTATCAAATATTGAAGTAATTATGGCTGAGCCCGGAGGCACGGTGTTAGGAAGAATTTTTTTAGACCACAATCTCTGAGGGCATTCATGCACCATTCATTCTCCATGGAAAATTCATCCTCCTCACTATTTTCTCTCTCTTTCCACTCAATCACCATTTTCTCTGCTTGGTATCTACACATTGTTCACATGACCATTGTTAGTCTACTTAGGCATCAAAATTTGCAAGAAATTGACTTAATTTTTCTCAAATTTATGCGTATTTTTGGGTTTTGTGGTTGGCGTTACTATTTCGCAAACAGTCGCACCAATGGGTGTGCCCTCTGTGTAAAAAATGGGTGACTAGCACGGGTCCGTGCTCGAAACCCACGCCAACCACGATGCCCTAGTTTTGACAAATCCTCCCCTAAAGGATTCAAAATGACAAATACAGGTAATGAAATTTAGCTTAAAATATGGCAAATGATGTCGGCTCTTACCTGAGACTGACGGAATCAAGATTGGTTCACTGGATTGCTCGCAATCGTCGCCACAAGATCGCAAGGCAAATGGGTCACTATTGCTCCACAAATAGGTAAAAGTGAAAAGTAAATAGTTTTTACCACTTATGGCTTTTTATAACTTTTCAAAATCTTAAATTAGGTTTTAAAACATATTTGTCAATTATTTCATCATATTATTTTCGAGGAATACATTTTACACACGTCTTTTTGTGTAGCGATAGGTTTTCACATGGATATGACAAAGAAATGAGTTATATTTTATACCTTTTCGGACTTGGTAAAAGCACAAAAAAGTCACTACTAGAGTCACCTTTCAACTCTTTTCTGAATCTCTAAATTGAAAATATTGCTGAGATGCTTGTCGTTTTGAACTCGTTAAATGACTGGGAAACGATATCTACCCAGTATACGTTTACCCCTTTTTTGGGCTGGGATAGATTATTTACGAAAAAGGAATACCTTAGCCTATCGCAACTAAGAGGTTCTCTCGGATGTTGTTTTCTACCTTTTTGGATTTGAGAGACTATTTACGAAAAGGGCCTTGCTGGAGTTTTCTTTTCTGATTTCTTTTCAAAGTCTCTAAACATGAAAAGACGTCGAGTTCTCCCTTTCTCAGACTCGTTAAAAACTGATGACATCTGACTCGTCGTTATGACGTTACTCGAGTTCCTCCTTAGGGCTCGTAAAATGTACTAGGTTGGATTTGTCCTAAGGACAAAATTACATCGCAAGCATATGCTATCCCCTTCAAGCTTGTTTACAAAAAATAATTGGGGTGCTTGCCAGAAATGGTGAGGGAAAATGGAACCAGACTTTAGTCGACAGTATGTCGCTCTTGAACATGGCACTTGTCTGCATTCGTGTTGGGTTAGGGACATCTCAATCCATCATTTGTTTGCCTCCACAGGTTTGGGTAATCTCTTTTGACCACTCAGCTGCTCTTTGCCTTGTCGCCATGACCTCAGATCCCTTGATGTCAAATACTGCCAAATCCAGTGTCATGTCGTCGATATGTTCAGGAGAAGTTTTGCCTTTGCAATTTTCAACCTCCCTCTGATTCTCTGTTGGTCCTGATTCGTAAATCATAATATTCCTCTCCTCGTGTTGATGATGTGGGAAATATCATGGCCCTCCGTTGACCAGGTCACTTCCTGTAGACTTTAGCTCATTTTCCAGGAAGTTGATCCACAGACTCCCTTCAAGTACACTAGAGCCTGCATGCCTTAATGGCAGGTTCTTTGCATCCGTCGCAAGGTTTACATCATTTTCCTTCAATCAGATGATTCTGCTGGCATTCAATGCCAGATCATTGTTCACATTCCATGGATTGTACCTCTTGTACCTTGATAACCATTGTCATTACTGGTGGTTTCTCTCACGTCTGTTAACAACTCTCATTATTGGCTGGTAATCAGACGATGTTCCTGGATGTTCGACTTCAACTCATCTATTTGCATGCTCGAAATTGTACTTTGTTCAGGTCAAGATGGAGCACAAGACCTTAGGTTTGGTCTGAATAAATCCAGGTTGTGGGTTCTTTGTGGATTACTATGACTTATTACATGACTCTTCTGATTGGATGGCTGTGACCATACCTGAGTCTATTTGTTGATCCTTATTTCTGGGTGGTTGCATCCATACCTTGGATCTCATTTTTATGTACTCTATTATGGATGGCTGCACCCATACCACATATCATGTATCAGAGATATCAATTGTATTAGCACTTGCAGGTTTTTCGACAACAGTGTTTGGGTCGAACATGTTCTCATAAAGCATTTCACCCCTCCCTCTCTCTCGGACCTCATACTTTAGGGGGCATCTGTTACACAACATTTTGTCACCGTCTTTGCAATCCCTCGTCCCACATATTGGAGGATCATTCCTATGACTTGTGAATAGTTTCATACTTTGAAAACACCTTTGCATCCCTTTGCATAAGGACTTCATTTCTCCCGTTGGAAATTTCCTCAAAAAAGCACAAAAAACCTATGTTTTGGCCTTGGCACGGATATCCAGTTCATCCCTCATACCGATGTGGAAGATTTGGACTAGAGCCTGTGCCACCTGATGCTCTGTCTCAGTGTAGTGCCTGTGCCAACTATTTTAGGAATTTTTTTTAATAAATAAAGATGGAATTTTCCTTCTAACTACCTCAGGGATCAGTCATTCAAAGTGGTTAATTTGATGAGCCATAGAACTCTCTCTTTAGGTAGGGGTTTTACCTCCCATGGAACACTCCTTGAAGATAGGACTCCCTTCCATGATTATAAGGATCCTGACCTCTCCCTCTCCCTCTATATAAATAGGCCTTCACTATTTATGAAAGCTATCTGAACCAATAGCCAAGGAGCTGAACTTGGAAGAAGAATACTATAGCTTAGTAATTTCTATTGAGAAGGTAGAACCAAGAAGAATTCTGTAGAGAGAGTCATGTCTGAATTCCTGATGAGCCTTTGTGAGACGTGCTCCACATGCAACTTGCTAGAGGAGATCACAACGTCGAAGCTTGGTTGTACTCTTCCTTCCATTTATTAATATACTCGACTATGGTGTTGGTTCCATCGTTTTGTTATGTTGTTTATGTAATGCAATTGATTTAGTCCTCTTTGACTGACTGATAGTTACGAATGTGAATTAGTATGTTGTATATTGTTGTTATTTTCTTGTGTGCTGGTGTCCAAGCATGAAAGTGAGCAGATCATGATTTGTCAAACAAAGAGAGAGGAGCGAGCCACTCTTTTCGATGACAACAACAACATAGGATCTCCGGTAAGTCATCTATCAAATCTTCGTCCATTCGTTAACTAGGAATCAATATTATAGCATGTCTTGTTTATGGTTAGACCCACTCTAGGTCTAGCTAGATCACCTCTATCTGCAGAGGGGATTTACCTCACCAACACTTTGCAATAAAACAACTGGTGATAGTGGTGATCACATAGTCTAAAACTGTTAAAAGTGGGACAAATGTAGTTCCAATTTTCTCTCGAATTGTAATCAAGCTTCTCCGCATAAGTGAAGAGGTCAGATCTGGTGTCGAAGGGATGCTGGAGAAGAACCTGTGGTATCCACAATAGGATCTAGCCATCCAACTTCGTTATGCAGCAGTCCAAAATTAGAATAAAACTTCCGCTGATCATCACAAGTCAATTATGTTCCAATACTGTTTATTGTAATGTTTATGGCTCTTCGACTAGCTTCAACAGTCTATATAGTTCTTGCATATTCTGGGAAACTGCAAGTGTTGCAATACTGTCAAACATGCCCAAAGGATGAAATTTATATATCATATGACCATACGTTATATATATATATATATTGAAGAAACATTGACATTGGCTCAGTCGCTTGAGAAATAAGGTTCTTGTATTCGTCCATCAATTTGAGAGTATGTTTCTCCATAGTTGTTGTTGTGTGCAATGATGAAGGCTCGTTCTACAGGTAGGGGCCGTAGTTGCTGGTGGAAAAATGAATTGTAATGTCATCCAATATCTCACACTATCCTAAATTATTATAATTCTCCATTGTCAACAGACCTGATTGGTACCCTTGTACAATTGCTTCCATGTATCTTCCATGGATATTAAATGTGAGGGCCTAAAACCCGTACATGATTGTGCTTTGGACTGAAAAACCTCCTACTGAAGCAACACAAAAATAAATAGATCCATTGTTTGAACAACTTGTACGTGTGACCATGAAAATGTGTAGAGAAGTGAAGTATAAAAATTGATAACAACGATGAAGTGGATGGTCATATGAGAGGGGCTTTTGTGTTGTTCTTTCACCCCAAATATGAGCCTATAATCTCTAGGAATGTAAAGAAAACCATCATTGTCTACGCCTTGTAATAATATGTCCTCTATGATTAGAGGTTTTTCTAATCCAACTGACATCGAATTTATTGAAGCTTTACTTGGGATTACTTTGTTAATCAAGAACTCTGCTGCATGAAGCTCAGTAGACCAAGATATAAATGAAGGTGCTCCAATAATGAACAAAGACATAATTAATCAAAATGTTGCAGTAGCTCTTGGTAGGTGAAATAGCAAGCTTTCATCCATTCTATGAGTATGCTAATCTGGTTGTTAACCTTTGTTGTCATACACATGTATTTCAAGAATCATTCCAACATTGTTGGTGCTAGAATTATCCTCCTCCTGCCATCATGAAAGCCTATTATTAACAATATTATTACACAAAATACTTATTCAATTTAATTATAAATGACTCTAATTAACAACATAATGGATAAAAAATGGTTAAACACTAGGTACAATCATGTATTTATTTGATAAAAACCCATAAAAATTGGGACAAAGATGCAGCTCAACATCCCCCCACGCTGAACTTCTTGCATGTCGTCGTGCAAGCCAAAACTATATGACAATGAAATAAGATAGGAAAGATGTCAGAAAATAGTTTAGCAAGTAAAGATGAAGATGCTTGATATTGTAATGCATTCATTAGCCCGCAACACTGCTATTACATTACCAACTAAAACCATGTGCAATGATAAAACAAGATTAGGTACCCCAAGTAGAAATTATGGAGAAAAGAGTGTTGCACATACCTGTTACCTTGTCCCAAATAAATTCCCTATTTTTTTCTATCCAAATTCTTACGATAAAAATCAATTTTTTTTGAAAAAGTGTAGTTTCAAAAATAATAACAGAATATTTCTGCACCTACTATAACAATGTCATACCTAGGTCATGTAGAGGCAACTACAATCAATACACATTGTCGGAAACCAACACCTTATGAGTGTTCATCATTGAGTATTTCATCACTTTAAATACCGTGAGAATTAAAGTGAGTTATGATACCAATAAGCAACCTCTTTATTTGAACACTCTAAATTACGTTGTCATATGGATTCAAAAATAAATTTCTTATTAATCTAGTACAAAGAATAACATTCACTAAGGGTACCATAGATTTCTGAAAGATAGAACTCAAAGCATCATGTTCAAATTGTCTTAAAACCATTGTCCAAGAAAAAGGATTAGTTTTCAGGGAAAGAGAAGGATAACCAAGAAAATCATAGAATGCAGTTAACTTTAATACCACAGACATGGACCTACTACTCGCAGGTGTCCATAACCTTGGCAGGGATGTCTTTTGACCCATCAAAATGTTTGTGTCCCACTTACTAGGCATGGATTCAGAGTTAGCTTATTTGACGTTTTATATGAAGGCCACTCTCCTGGCTTGGTAACCAGCTGATGGTAGTGCCACTCACAAGAAGTAACATAAATTAATAGGTTGGCTCGTGATGAGACCTCCTGTCTTCCAGCTTTTAGACTAAAAGCCATTACTCTGGCTTGGTGACGAATAGCAATAATTTCATGCATGTTAGGTCTCATGATCGTGGTAGGTTAGCTCATCATGAGACGTCCTATCCTTCCCTAAATCTTTGTAAGCTATGATTATTATTAACCTTTAAAGGTTACTTAATAAGTGGGGAGACATATATACTCCTTAAGAGTACAGGATGGCGTGAAATTTTTTTAATGAATAATATTTGCTGGCTAATTCCTCTACCCTAAGTACTTATTAAAGATATCCCAGACAATGACTGAAATATTCCTTGAGTTAAGAATGCTAGTGTTCTCATGAATAGCTCATTATGATCTTAACAACAGTGGTCCACCATAGGGGCTTTTCCAATAGTACGTTTTAAGGGAAACTGAAAATATATATCCAAGACGAAAACTTATTAAAGTGACTAATCATGGTTACTTTTGCAAAATAAAGAGGCATTAGAGTGAATTGTACTCAACAATATTTTTCACAAATGTGTGTTTTAACAACTAATGTTGATCAAAATTAGTTTTAATAGGCATTATTTAAAATTCAAAACCCTAATAGCATTATAACAACTTTATTTATTTATTCTCCTACCTTATTTTACCCTAAGAGGCAAAAGACTCCTTTTTAAGTATAGGAGTACTTCCAATGAAGCCATGTGTGTAACAAAATGTTGATTATGCTCACACTTAGTTTTAAGGAATAGACTTCAAGATATATGAAAGCATGAGAAACCAGTTGCTTCAATTGATATGGTACCAAGAGTTTTTGAATGTTGAGGAAATAAGATGGCTTGATGACTGCTTAAAACTAGGATTCAATGGAATCCACATATTTATTATTTTCCAGCTGATGCAAGTCTTCCATAGTTTGATAGTCACTCTCCTGGAGGTACTAAGAATCTGGTGAAAGACAAAAGTTAAATCCCTCAATTTCAGGCTCAAATATTTGATTTTCAAATTGACAAGAATGGTTGAGAGATATTCTAGGGTTTTGAGTTTCAACAACATTTTCAAAACAAGTTCCAATGAAATATTGCTCCTATGGTGTTCTTTGAATTATATCTTCCCGGGGTGAATGCTTTGTAGTAATGGGGGAAGTTTCCAAATTCATTCCCTTTCCTAACATAGAAGATGTAGCATTATGTCCAATAGGGGAATCAATAGAAATAATAGGTGGTTCAAATTTTTATGCAACCTCATGGTTTAGATTAGGGTTTGAAAGATGGTTTGGGGTATGGTTTTGGTTAAGGCTTGGCCTATGATTTGGATTTGGATTGGGGTTAGGCTTTGAACTAGGGTTAGGTCTCAGTTTTAAATTAGGGCTAGGTATAGGTCTAGGGTATGGACTAGGGTTAGGGTATGGATTAGGGTTTTAATTAGGACTAGGGTATGGATTAGGGTTAGGGTATGGTTGCACATATTGCTGGGTCCATGGAGGAGGATAAATTAATGGTGCGTTGGAAACAAATTGCGGTTGTTGTAGGTGTTCATATGATTGAATTTTGATGGGATATTTCCCTAGAGAGAAGGATCCAAACGATTCTTGAGGCCATTGAGATATTTGGCTCGAGGATGAGGGCCAAGGCGAGGACCACTACGGCCATGAAGTAGGATATTCAATTGGAGGAGGATCATAAATTTTCCATGAAACTGCCAGATTATAAACATGTTGAGGAGCCTTCTCAGGATATAGTCATCATTCCAAGTATCAAGTGGTTTTGGGTTTTGGGTTTTGATTTATACCTCACAATTGTTTCAATTCCTTACTTGATTCGATGAGTACCTTTCGTAACTATGGCAATGATGAGAAATGTTCGGTTGCATGACCATCCTCACAAATTCTGTGAACTTCCAGACCACTAAGTGGACAATTTCTAAGGCAGTGTTTCTTTCGACAGTTGGTGCAAAGGATAAGCAGTGATTCTTCATCCTACTCTTGCTCCTACAAATCATCCAATTCCATAATCAAAGATTTAATAATATTGAATTTATTTTCAAGCAAGGTGTTCAATTCTGCATTTGTGAATTCTACATCGGATGAGTTGTTCGTCTCTGTAGCAGCATGAAAAATCCTCATTGAATGATTCCTCCAAATACCATCTTCTTGTATTCAACAAGTAAACTAGTATGTTTTTCCATCACATAGATTAGTATGCAAGGGTTCTTACAGTACCATAAAAATGATATAATGTTGGGAATTAGATTATGAAGATAAATGAATTTTAAAAGCTATTGGCTGAAATAAAGCTCACCACACTTGCATGAAAGGAAAATTCTGAATCAAAGTACTATTTAATCTATGAAAAGAAAAGCAATTTGAAAATTAAATGTCCAAAGCCTGCTTCTACTTCTACACATCAGCAAGATAAGGAAATAAATGTTCAAGAGATAAGCAAGATGGCCAGACTTTGGAGAAACCCCACAATAGTGGATGTGTGGCTCTTCACTCACGTCTTACCATACACTCTCCGCCCTCTAATTTCCTGCAATATCCTTTAATCTCTGTAAGAAAATTTTACCTGAGCCAAAATACAAATCCCCGGCAACGATGCCAAAATGCAACTCCCTGCAACGGCGCCAAAATGTTGGTCGACTTAATTTTCAGATTGAACCTCTCAATATTAATTGTCAATCCTGGAGTCGTAAATGTGAGTTTTACTGCGTATTGGCTCAACTTAATGGTCAAAGTATAAATATATTCCTTTGTAATGATAAAATAGGTACTAGAATGAAACACACCTTTGCTGGCAAATAAAAAATTTTGAAACGGGAACCTACTTAACTAATTTTATCAAGAAAAATCCATACTAAAATTAAACTGTAAGGAAATAAAAAGATATCCTCAATCATGTAAAATTCTCTCAATCACATTCTACTTTTTAAATCTCCTATGATAACTTAAAACAAACTAATCTATTAACTCTTATCCCTAACACTTCAAATTAATCCTGAAATAAGAAAAAGACGCACACATTATTCTAATGATAGCTCACACATTATACTAACTAAAAATACTCTTCATAATAAATTCAAGATTCAAATTAACAAAGGAAAATTCTATCTATTGAAATAAAACTACTCCGCTCCATGTAAAAATAACACTTAATATATCCTATTAAAAATCGTATTATAAATAATCTATGATAAACCTTCTATTTAAATATTTTAATCTAGGTGAAACAAATTATTAAACAAACCTACTTCAAAATCAAATCATCACACTACATTTAAAGTTGATATCTCTACCTAATCAAATCCGCAGTCAACTTGCTCTTATAAGAAAATGATTACACTACGAAAATAAGAAGGATTCAAATTAAAAATAAATCTAACTATTAAGCAGAATACCTGGATACATAAACAAATAAAACTAAATCTTGCAAACACTCAAAAGAAACTAAGGCAAACCATTACTAAAACTCAAAGCATTAAAATCTGTTCTAACTCTGATCACTCAGAAATCATTATATTCCTATAACTAAAACTATTAAGAAATGCCAACTCTTATCAGCTTTTAACCATAACAAAACTCTAGTCTTAACCTAACCATATCAACACTCGCATATTCCACTCACGATCACCGTTGTCTTAATTTTTCGTGGGTATTAATCACAAAATTATAATGTTGAAAACTTGGTAACATATAGTAATTAAACGAAACCTAAATATTTAGTTTCTCAGTGAAGACTCTCGCTTAATTCATTTAACAATTATAAAACTAGATTTGCAGCATTCTATTTGAGCTTACCGAAATGAAATGAAAGGTTCAAGTGAAGAATGAAGTGATAACTCTGAGATCTAATCTTAGAGATTTTCGAATGAAGAATACATTTATAAATTCAAATTTATGATGTTTATGATTCTATTCAAATCTATGATATAATTCAGCTACAGGGCTTGTCTCCAATGGTGGTGGGCCCTTACCACTCCTGGAGCAAGCATAGATTAACCCAATATACTTCTAGAAATTGCAACAAACCATAATATGTATGTATAAAAACACTGGAGCAGATTATAGATTAAAAATCAGAATTCAAAATGGCAAATATAACATAAGCTGTTGCTCCCATTACAATCCATTCTCCTCTGCAAATTTTATGTTGGTTCTACATTTGAGAAATTCGACTTACATCTCAGGAATTCCACTTCTACAACTAAGAAATTCCTCTATCTACTTGACAGACTCACTAATTACATCTCTGTTGTCTAAATGACAGATTAACTTATTCTGCACCCTGTCTAATTCATGAACGAACTCCTTCCCCCCCTGATAATATATTCCTCATGTCTTATATAACCATCGAATTACAATTTGGGATTCTAATTAGTCAATTAGAATATAGGATTGGAGATTTCCAGTTTTGAAAATTTTCCAAGAATAAAATTAAGTTGACAACAATATTCCGAAATAAGGAATGATGATGTTGTTGGACTCCACATCGGATGGGCACAATATCTTAGCCGTAGAAGAACTATCACATGAGATCCCTGAATTGTAGCGAAAATTAATTTATGGTTAAACTAGGATAGCTATTTTAGATGGTAACTACAGATTGTTTCAGAAACTAGCAAAGTCGGATCTTCATAGCCAAGTTGTAATGTTCCAAATTGGAAACTGCTCATGAATCCGGAAAAGGAGAATCCTTTTTCGGAAACATTACCAATCAACAACCAGATCTATTGCAGAGATTGGCTGTAGGGGAATTTATTGGATATGTCACATCTGAAAAGAGGGTGAGATCTAGAGGTTAGCTGGCCCAGTACATACTTTATCTATAGAACTTTGTCAAAGGGTAATATCCCCTAAAGGGATTTCTCAGCAATACATGCCTGAAAAATGCATTTTTAAGGAATGTATGCTACAAAAGCTCAGAACAGCCCTTGGATTAATTATATAAAAGTATCTAAGAACAAAATAGAAGAGGAGGCCTCAAAAAAATCACTCTAGGTGGGTTAAACAGATCTCCCACACCTAGTTGCCTTGAAAATTGTCGAAATAAGGGATTGCAGCAATTTGGAAACTGTATAACGGTCCTAAATTGAATAATAAGCTTTGAAAAAAATGTAAAATATATAAATACAGATCCAAAACTATATCAGCAAGAAATATTTTCAATCCCTTCATCCAATAGTGGGTAAAAATGAGGATTTATGCACTAAAATGGATGTATTAGGAAATATGTGTAAGAATATGGGAAACGGATTTGGGATATGTTAAATAAGGTTATATTTAACCTCCATACAAAATTTCAGCAAAAAAAAATTCGTTTTACTATGTTAAACAGTTCCTCCTTCCCGACTAGTCAAGAAAAACCCTGATTCCCCATGACCTAAAGTATGCATATTGGATTGAAGCTTCATCAGTGTTATTTTATAAAGGTTTTAGTGAGTTTATGCAGGGATATTAGTACAGAAAGCTTATAATATGATTCAGTGGTTTTACCTAGGAAAATGCAGATCTATACATGAAGAAATGCCTCAGAAACCCAACATTATAGCATAAGAAACTGTAGGATGAACCAAAAAACGAAATCTACAGGAATATGCAGAGGTATTACATTACATTATAGATCTATAACATATCAGAGTACAAAACATCAGATTGGAATGAGATATATATGCAGAAATAGCTTTTAAGTACATTCCCCTTGGGGATCTCAGCTGAAAGTGAAGAACGCTGAATAGATCTGAGATCTACACCACGGATCTGCAGTAAAATTTAGAAATTTCTGAATAACATGTTACACAGCAGATCAGATCTAAAATAAACATATATTGGTTGGCCAATCTATGGATCACCACAATGAAGGGAAAGGATCCCTTTCACCGGAGATCTCTCCTCCAATTTGAAGCAAACCCCCACTGCAACTTCTCCTACAAAAAGGATGCAGTTGCCTCAAGGAACTATGTAGATGATTGTAATATACACTTTGTCCTGATGCCAAGATAAGGATCTGGAGCTCTAATCAACTATTGCACTCCTTCCAGTGAATTATATGACTTCTCCATTGAAAATATGCAATAGAATTCTTCAGATCTAAGTAGATCTGATTCCACTTGTTGGAAATATCTAAATAGTAAACCCCTTAATAGGAATCACGTTGTCAATAGAGATGGAGCTTGGTCAAAATTCTGGATAGTGGACCACTTCAGCACAATCTCCTCCAAGAGCTACTCAAGGAAGGAGGGAGGATTCCTAAATGGGAAATCCCCTCTTTCTCTTGCTAAACAGCGCAGAGAAATGGAGTTGCTTCAGTAACTTCTGAATTGAAATCATGGAAAATTTTAGGGGCTAGAATTCGCAGGTGGGCTAATTTTCCATGGTTTTTCCAAAAAAAGGATTCGCCAATTTCCATTTTTTTTCTAAAAATGATTCGCCCAAATTTTAAAATATAAAATTATTTTACCTTAAAAATCACCAACATTATATAGAAAATATATATAAGATCATTAAAAATTTGAATAATTTTACAAATACATCAATAAACATTTTATAGTTTTCATATTAGGGACTAGTGATATTTGCCAATTTTTTAAACTTCAAAATAATTTTCCATCTTTAAAATTATCCTTGATTGAAATTTCCTCAACAACCCTTCTTGAGTCTTCTCCTTCTTTATGTAAGATTAGGGTTTGCAAAAGCCTAAACCACCTTCATTCATTTATCCCTTTTCACATGGAGGACCTCCTCATGGGACTACGCTGATCATCTAGGAGGTTCAATGTACCTAGTTTGCATTATGATTTGGCCATGTTGACCCATTCAAACAGCTTGAACCTGTTTCACATACAAGTGGATTTTATTGAGAAACCCCTGATTTAATCTTTGTTTACATTGGGCATTGATTTATTCACATGTTTAGGAGTTTTTTATTTTCCCCCCTTTACATTTTATTCCTAAAACATAAAAATAAAATGACATTGAATATTCCTACTAGCTTGGGCTAGTTAGGAATATTACAGTCCTCCCCCTTCAAAATGTTGCTTGTCCTCAAGCAATTTCAGGGTAGAACCAAGCTTCTCCTTCCCTCTTCTTGTGGCCTCATCAATGGACCAAGTGTAAGATAGCAAGTGTATATCATGAGAAAATGGAAGGTGCAAGTGGTGATATTCTTGTTTCTCAATGGCCTTATTAAGGTTGGAGTCATGAAGAGCATGGGAAACATTTCTCCCAATGAGTGTCTCCCACACCCATGTTATCATCCATAAGAATCTAGTTACCTTCGAGTAAGGCAACCTCTGGACATCCTCTTCCACCTCAAGCTCTAGAAAAGAAGGTGGGCTGAAAATCTGCAAGTGGTAAGCATCATAGCCTACCCCACGTTGTTCACCTCTCCACTTATGGCAAGTGTAGAGTGAAGGCTAATCTTGGGTTGCAACAAGGTAGCCCTCAAGTGGCAAGATGAGGTTTAGATTTCCAAGGATCTTCCCTCCTACATTGTGAATCAAGCTGGCCCAATGCTCCTCATATGCGATGGATAGGAGGTCATCATCATCATATGGCACCCTATCAATCACATGGCTCACCTCAAGAAAGAACAAATGCTGAACTATGGTGGCCACATCATCTCCCGTGCTTCCATTAGAGCATGTCCTGCAAAAAATATGGGGATCTTCTCCCCCAAAGGACACATTCAACCCATGTGCCTCTCTCCCAATCCTACTCCTGACAATAATGTGATCAATAACAGCATGAGGAGCCATAATGAAAGTCACGCTAGTTTCCATATGTAGTAAGTGAGTGGGGAAATGATACCTAATATGCAACCAGCACAATTTGAGCATAAACTGCAATAGAGAATGACAAAAAATGTGGTTTGTCAACCACCGCTTTGCTACTACATTCTCCTCATGTACTTGGAGAAAATGAGTGATGTATGATGCATGGTGAGAATGTCCTCCAAAACACAAATCTCCCTCAAGTCCACCAAGGGAGTGGTTATCAACATTTCTCATGGCCTCAAGTAGACCATGCAGCCTCAAAGTGAGAATGGCCCTCCTTGGAGAAACATCATGCACATATATGGTTAAGGAATCAATATGTAAATCAGCAAGTAAACAAACAATGTCCTTGCCATAGTTTTTTCTCATGAGAAAGGAGCAGCTCATAGATGAGTCCTCTTCCATCATCAGAGAGAAGAGAGGAGACTGCATTAACTCTTCCCAAGAGTCATGTGCATGCATAGCTCCCATGCCAAATGTAGGTGTGGAAAGACTTCTATCCTTCCCTTGCTTCTCCTGCCACAACGCAGAAACTGAAATGTGGGTGGGTATGGATGATGTTGAGAGACTATTTCTCTCCTCTTTGACCCTACCCAAGACTCTCAGCACTACATCAAGACCCTCCAAGGTCTCCACTCCTCTGAAATCGATGGGAAATGCCTCAACATGTGAAGCATTCACCTTCTCTTGCTGATCAAGTGGCCTCCTTGGTGCAATGTCTCCAGGAAATGAGACATCACAAGGTGGTGACTAAACATATGAATGGAGAAAACCCTCCATGCTTCCACTGCGCAGTCCAATCACCCTCTTAGGTGAATCAAACTTCTGCAATGTATAGAAATGAGATTGGCACTCCTTCCTATCTACTCCTTGTGTCTCCAAGGTTTCACACCCTCTCAACAATGGAATAGGTGGATCATGAGATGTCCCTTGATCTCCATAGATGAGATCCTGGGGATTTCCTTGCCATTGCACAATAATCCCTCTAGTTGGAGCAATATCTCCCTTCTCCTATTCTTGAGGTGCTAGATCAGATCTAGATCCAACAACACTATTACCCTTTATCTCTGCAACAAAATTAGGCAACCTCCCAATGGAATGACTCACCTTGGCCTCGCAATGCTCTAAAAAATAGAACTGGTTTCTGAGTTTCAGGGCTTGAGACTCATTTTATTTCAAGAAACCACTAATATTTTCCCTCTTAGTCACTTATTATTCTTGTTCTATGTGTCTCATGGCAGATCTGAGCTCATGACTACACATGCTCACACCCACTGTGTGAAGATCTAGAGTTTGATTGAGATTCAAACCCTTTTGAAGATTCTTCAGACATCTCCTTTCTTGCTTGCTCAAGATCTTCATGAATTATCTGAATAGATTTTGGAAGAAGCTTTGTGAGCCTATATTCCTTCTTCCTCCTGCCTCTTCTTCTGTCTTCTTGATTAGAATAGGCAGTGCAGGGTACTTCCTCTTCTACTTGCTCATCCTCCTTGGGGAGTTTCTTCATGGATCTAAAAAATGATGAAACAAAGCTCATCTTCTCCAACTTCTATTCTCTGTTCTCACTGGCTCTGAAAATATGATCTCACAAGATGAGCCATAGATCATTCTCTGATACCATTGTAATGTTCCAAATTGGGAACTGTTCATGAATCAGACAAATGAGAATCCTTTTTCAGAAACATTACCAATCAACAACTAGATCTATTCCAGAGATTGAATGTAGGGGAATTTATTGGATATGTCACCTCTGAAAATAGTGTGAGATCCAGAGGCTATCTGGCCCAGTACGGACTCTATCTATAGAACTTTGTCGAAGGGTAATATCCCTAAAGGGATTTCTGAGCAATACATGCCTGAAAATTGAATTTTTCAGGAATGTATGCTATATAATCTCAGACCAGCCCTTGTATTCCTTATATCAGAGTATCTAAAGCCTAAATACAATATTTGGCTTAAAAAAAATCACTCTATGTGGGTTAAATAGATCTCCCACACCTAGTTGCCTTGAAAACTGTCGAAATAAGGGACTACAGCAATCTGGAAACTGTATAAAGGTCCTAAATTGAATAATAAGCTTTAAAAAAAAATTAATAGACATAGATACAGATACTTAACTAAAGCAGCAAGAAATATGTTCAATCCCTTCATCCAATAGTGGGGAAAATGAGGATTTATGCACTAAAATGGATGTATTAGGAAATATGCGTAAGAATAAGGGAAAATGCTATGGGATATGTCAACTAGAGTTATATGGAGCCTCCATACAAAATTTCAGCAAAAAAAAATTCGTTTTTGTATGTTAAACAGTTCCTCCTTCCCGACTAGCTAAGAAAAGCCCTGATTCCCCATGACCTAAAGTATGTAGATTGGATTGAAGCTTCAATAGCATGATTTTATGAAGGGTTTAGTGATTTTATGTAGGTATATTATTACATCAATCTTATAATATTATTCAATGTTTTTACCTTAGAAAATACATATCTATACATGAAGAAATGCCTCAAAAACCCAGCATTATAGCATAAGAAACTGTAGGATGAACCAGAAAACGAAATCTACAGGAATATGCAGTAGTATTACATTATATTACAGATCTATAATAGATAAGAGTACAAAAAATCAGATCGGAGTGAGATATATATGCAAAAATAGATTTTAAGTAAATTCCCCTTGGGGATCTCAACTAAAAGTGAAGAACACTTAATAGATTTGAGATCTACACCATGGATCTGTAGTAAAATTAAGAAATTTCTGAAGAACATGTTACACAGCAGATCATATCTAAAATAAACATAGATCGGTTGGCCAATCTATGGATAACCACAGTGAAGGGAAATGATCCCTTTCACCGGAGATCTCTCCTCCAATCTGAAGCAAACCCCCACTGCAACTTCTCCTGAAAAAAGGACACAGTTTCCTCAAGGAACTGCATAGATGATGCTAATATACACTTTTGGCCTGATGCCAAGATAAGGATCTAGAGCTTTCATCAGCTACTACACTCCTTCCAGTGAATTAGATGACTTCTCCACTGAAGAGATGCAATAGAATTATTCAGATCTAAGTAGATCTGATTCCACTTGCTACAAAAGAGATACTCAAGGAAGGAGGGAGGATTCCTAAATAGGAAATCCCTTGTTTATCTTACTAAACAGTGCAGAGAAATGGATTTTCTTCAGCAACGTCTGAAATTAAAATTCCTCAACAATCCTCCTTGTGTCTTCCCCTTATTTATGTAAGATTAGGGTTTGCAAAACCCTAAACCACCTTCATTCATTTAGCCCTTTTCACATGGAGGACCTCCTCATGGGACTGCACTAATCATCTAGGAGGTTTATTGTACCTGGTTTGCATTATGATTTGGCCTTGTTGACCCATTCTAACAGCTTGAACCTGTTTCACATACAAGTGGATTTTATTGAGCAAGCCCTGATTTAATCTTTGTTCACATTGGGCATTGATTTATTCACATGTTTAGGAGTTTTTTATTTTTCCTCCTTTACATTTTATTCATAAAACATAAAAATAAAATGACATTGAATATTCCTACTAGCTTGGGCCAGTTAGGAATATTACAGAAGTGGCCTTTTACGAAACTTTGCAGTAAAACAACTGGTGATAATGGCGATCACATAGTCTAAAACTATTAAAAGCGGGAGAAATGAAGTTCCAATTTTCTCTCGAATTGTAATCAAGATTCTCCGCGTAAGTGAAGAGGTGAGATCTGGTGTTGAAGGGATGCTGGAGAAGAACTTGTGGCATCAACAATAGGATCTGGCCATCCGAATTTGTTGATGCAGTAGTCCAAAATTAAAATAAAGCTTCCGTCGATCATCATGAGTCAATTATGTTCCAATACTGTTTATTGTAATGTTTATGGCTCTTTAATCAGCTTCAACAATCTATATAGTTATCGCATATTCTGGGCAACTGTAAGTGTTGCAATACTGTCAAACATGCCCAAATGATGAAATTTATCTATCATATGACCATACGCTATATATATATCCAAGAAACATTGACATTGGCTTAGTCACTTGAGAAATAAGGTGGTTGTATTCATCCATCAATTTGAGATTATGTTTCTCCACAATTGTTGTTGTGTGCAATGGTGAAGGCTCATTCTGCAAGTAGGGGCCGTAGTTGGTGGCGGAAAGATGCATTTTAATGTCATCCAGCATCTCACATTGTCTTAAATTATTGTAATTATCTGTTGTCAACAGACTCGATCGGTACCCTCATACAATTGCTTCCAGGTATCTGCCATGGATATTGAATGTGAGGGCCTCGAACCCATACATTATTTCACTTTGGACTGAAAAACCTCATACTGAAGCAACACTAGCATAAATAGATCCATTGTTCGAACACCTTGGATGTGTGAACATGAAAATGTGTAGATAAGTGAAGTATAAAAATTGATAACAACGATGAAGTGGATGGTCACATGAGAGGGGCTTTTGCGTGGTCCTTTCGCTCCAAACATGAGCCTATAATTTCTAGGAATGTAAGGAAAACCATCATTGTCTACACCTTATAATAAGATGTCCTCCATGATTATAGGTTTTTCCCATCCAACAGACGTCAACTTTATTGAAGCTTTACTTTGGATTACTTTTTTAATCAAGAACTCTGTTGCATGAAGCTTAGTAGAGCAGGATAGAAATGAAGGTGCTCCAATAATGAAAAAAGAAATAAGTAATCAAAATGTTGCAGTAGCTCTTGGTAGGTGAAATAGCAAGATTTCATCCATTCTATGAATATGCTAATCCGGTTGTTAACCTTTGTTGTCATACACATGTATTTCAAGAAGCATTCCAACACTATTGGTGCTAGAATTATTCTCCTCCTACCATCATGAAAGCCTATTATTAACGATATTATTAAAAAAAATACTTATTCAATTTAATTTATAATTTAATTACAAATTACTCTAATTAAAAACATGATGGATAAACAATGATTAAACACAAGGTACAATCATGTATTTATTTGATAAAAACCCATAAAAATTTGGACAAAGATGTAGCTCAACAGTTAGGGTTAGGTTATAGTTAAGGTTAAGGCTAAGGTTAAGGTTACGGGTTTAGTCAGTTTAAGCTTAAAGTTAAGGGTTTGGTCAAGGTTAAGGTTAAGGGTTTGGTCAAGGTTAGGGTTAGGTTATATTTAAGGTCAAGGTTAAGGTTAGGTTAAGGTTAAGGTTAAGGGTTTGGTGAAGGTTAGGGTTAGGTTAAGGGGGTAAGGTTAAAGTTAAGGTTAAGGGTTTGGTAAAGTTAGGGTTAGGTTATAGTTAAGGTTAAGGTTAAGGTTAGGTTATAGTTAAAGTTAAGGTTAAGGTTAAGGTTAGGGTTAGGGTAAAGTTAAAGTTAAGGTTAAGGTTAAGGTTAAGGGTTTGGTAAAGGTTAGGGTTAGGTTAAGCGGCTAAGGTTAAGGTTAAGGATCTGGTCAAGGTTAGGGATAGGTTATAGTTAAGGTTAAGATTAGGTTAAGGGTAAATTTAAGGTTATGGTTAGGGTAAATTTGAGGTTAAGGGTAAAGATAAGGTTATGGTTAAGGTTAAAGGTCAAGGTTAAGGTTAAGTTAGGTTAAGGTAAGGTTAAGGTTACAGTTAGGTTAAGGTTAAGGTTAGGTTAACTTAAGGTTAAAGTTAAGGTTAAGGTTAGGTTAAGAGTAAAGTTAAGGTTAAGGTTAGGGGTAGATTAAGGTTAATGTTAAGGTTAAGGTTACGGTTAAGGTGAAGGTTAAGGCTAAGGTTAAGGCTAAGGTCAAGGTCAAGATTACAGTCAAGTTAGGTTAAGGTTAAGGTTATGGTTATGGGACGATTAAGGTTAAGGATAAGGTTAAGTTAAGTTTAAGGGTAAGGGTTTGGTCAAGTTTAGGGTTAGGTTATAGTTAAGGTCAGGTTAAGGTTAAGGTTAAGGTTAGGTTAACGTTAAGGTTAAGGTTAAGGGTAAAGATAAGGTTATGGTTAAGGTTAAGGTTAGGGTTAAGTTATGGTTAATGTTAAGGTTAAGGTTAGGTAAAGGGTAAAGTTAAGGTTTGGTTAGGTTAAGGTTAAGGTGAAGGTGAAGGTGAAGTTTAAGGGTAAGGGTAAGGTTAAGCTTAAGCTTAAGGTTAAGGTTAGGTTAAGTTTAAGGTTAGGTTAAGCTTAAGGTTAAAGGTAAAGTTAAGGTTAACCTTGACATTGACCTTAAACTTAACCTTACATTGAGCTTAACCTTAACCTAACCTTCAGCTAAACTTAACCTTAAACCTAACCTTAACCTTGACCTTAACATAGCCATTAACCTTAACATTAAACTTTACTTGACCTTAACCTTAACCTATACCCTTAAACTTAACCTTAACCTTAACCATAACCATAACCATAACCTTAACCTTAACCTTAACCTTGTACGCTTAACGTAACCTTAATCTCTACCTTAACCTTAACTTGACTAAACCTATAACCTTAACCTTACCCTTAACCTTAACCTTAACTATAATCTAACCCTAACCTTGACCAAACCCTTAACCTTAACCTTAAAATTAACCTTAACCCTAACCTTAACCTTAACATTACCCTTAACCTAACCTTAACCTTAACTTTACGCTTAAACTAATCTTAACCTTAACATAACCTTAGCCTTACCCTTAACCTTGACCTTAACCTTAACTTAACGCAACCTTATCCTTAACCTTAACTATAACCTAACCCTAACCTTGACCAAACCCTTATCCTTAACCTTATTCTAACCTTAACCTTAACCTTAACCTAACTATAACTTTACCCTTAACCTTAACCTTGACCTTCACTATAACCTAACTCTAACATTAACCAAACCCTTAACATTAACCTTAACTTAACCCTAACCTTGACCAAACCCTTCACATTAAACTTATCCTTAACCTTAAACTTAACCTTAATGTAATCTTAACCTTAACCTAACCTTAACCATAACTTTAGGCTTAACCTAACCATAACCTTAACCTTATCCTTATCTTAACTTTAGCCTAACTTTAACCTTAACCTTAACCCTAACCTTAATCCTAACCTTAAGGTTAAAGTTATGGGTAAGGTTAGGGTTAGGTTATAGTTAAGGTCAAGGTTAAGGTTAGGTTAAGGTTATGGGTTTAGTCAAGTTAGGCTTAAGGTTAAGGTTAAGGTTAGGTTAAGGGTAAAGTCAAGGTTAAGGTTATGGTTATGGAAAGATTAAGGTTAAGTTTATAGTGAAGGTTAAGGTTAGGTTAAGGTTAAGATAAGGTTAAGGGTAAGGTTAAGGTTAAGGTTAATGTTACGTTAAGGGTAAAGTCAAGGTTAAGGTTAGGTTAAAATTAAGATAAGGTTAAGGTTAAGGTTAAGGTTAGATTAAGGTTAAGATCAAGATTAATGTTAAGGTTAAGTTAAGGTTAAGGGTAAGGTTATAGTTATTTTAAGGTTAAGGTTAAGGTTAGGTTAAGGTTAAGGTTAAGGTTAAGGTTATGTTAAGGTTAAGATAAGGTTAAGGTCAAGTTTAAGCATAAGGTTAAGGTTAGGTTACGGTTAAGATTAGGTTAAGGTCCTTAACTTGACCTTAACCTTAACCATAACCTTAACCTTGACCTTAACCTTATCCTTAACCTTACCTTAACCTAACTTTAACCTTAACCTTCCCATAACCTTAACCTTTACCTAACCTTCCCATAACCATAACCTTAACCTTAACCTTACATTAACCTAACCTAGCCTTAACCTTAACCTTAACTTTATCCTTAACCTTCACCTTAACCTTAACCTTGACTTTACCCTTAACGTAACCTTAACCTTAACTATAACCTAACCCTAATCCTAACCTTAACCAAACCCTTAACCTGACTAAACCCAAACCTTAAACTTAACCTTAACTTTACCTTTAAGGTTAAGGTAAGGGTAAGGTTGAAGTTAAGGATAAGGTTAAGGTTAAGGTTAAGTTCAAGATAAGGTTAAGCTTAGGTTAAGGTTAAGACTAAGGTTATGGGTTTAGTCAGGTTAATGTTAAGGTTAAGGTTAAGGTTAAGGGGTTGGGAAGGTTAAGGTTAATGTTAAGGGTAAGATAAGATTAACGTTAAGGTTAAGGTTAAGTTTAGGTTAAGGTTAAGGTAAAAGTTAAGGTTAACGTTAAGGTCAAGGTTACGCTAATGTTAAGGTTAAGGTTAAGGTTAGGTTTAAGGTTATGGGTAAAGTTAAGATTAAGGTTAAGGTTAAGGTTTGGTCAAGGTTAGCATTATGTTATGGTTAAGGTTAAGATAAGGTGAAGTTTAAGATTAAGGTTATGGTTATGGTTAAGGTTAAAGTTATGGTAAGCCATAACCCTAGCCTTTACCAAACCCTTTACCTTAACCTTAACCTTAACCTTAACCTTTACCCTAACCTTACCTTAACCTTAAGCTTAAGCTTAACCTTACCTTAACCTTAACTTTACCTTAACCTTGACTTTACCCTTAACCTAACCTTAACCTTAACCTTAACCTTATCTTAACCTTAACCTAACTATAGTCTTTCCCTTAACATTAACCTTGACCTTAACATTAACCTAACCTTAACCTTAACCTTAACCATATCCTTATCTTTACCCTTAACCTTAACCTTAACCTAACCCTAACCCTAACCTTAACTTTACCCTTAACTTAACCTTAACCTAACCTTAATCTAATCCTAACCTTGACCAAACCCTTAACCGTAACCTTAACCTAACCCATAACCTTAACCTTAACCTTACCCTTAACGTAACCTTAAACTTAACTTTACCCTTATGCTTAACCTTGCCCTTAAACTTACACTTAGCCTAATCTTAACCTTACCCTAACCTTAACCCTAACCTTACCCTTACCCTTAACCTTAACCTAACCTTAACCTTAAGCTTAACCTTATCTTTATCTTAACCTTAACCTTAACCTTAACTTAACCCTAACCTTAAGGTTAAAGTTATGGGTAATGTTAGGTTAAGGTTAGGGTTAGGTTATAGTTAAGGTCAAGGTTAAGGTTAGGTTAGGGTTAAGTTTAAGGTTAAGGTTAAGGATAAGTTAAGGTTAATGTTAAGGGTTTGGTTAAAGTTAAGGTTAAGGTTAGTGTTAAGGTTAAGGTTAAGATTAGGTTAGGTTAAGGTTAAGATAAGGTTAACAGTAAGGTTAAGGTTAAGGTTCAGGTTACGTTAAGGGTAAAGTAAAGGTTAAGGTTAGGTTAAGGTTAAGATAAGGTTAAGGTTAAGGCTAGGTTAAGGTTACAGTTAGGTTAAGGTTAATTTAAGGTTAAGCTTAAGGTTAAGGGTTTGGTCAAGGTTAGGGTTAGGTTATAGTTAAGGTTATGGGAAGGTTAAGGTTAAGGTTTGGTTAATGTTAGAGTTAGGTTGTAGTTAAGGTCAAGGTTAAGTTTAAGGTTAACGATAAGGTTAAGGTTAAGGTTAAGGTCATGGGTTTAGTCAAATTAAGGTTAAGGTTAAGGATAATGTTAAGGGTAAGGTCAAGGTCAAGGTTAAGGTTACATTAATTGTAAAGTCAATGTTAACGTTACGTTCAGGGTTTTGTCAAGGTTAAGGTTAGGGTTAGTTTATAGTTAAGGTCAAGGTTAAGTTTAAGGTTAAGGGTAAGGTTAAGGTTAAGATTAAGGTTAAGGTCAATGTTAAGGTTAATGTTAAGGGTTTGGTCAAGGTGAGGGTTAGGTTATAGTTAAGGTAAAGGTTAAGGTTATGTTATAGTTAAGGTTAAGGTTAAGGTTAAGGTTATGGGAAGGTTAAGGTTAATGTTAAGGTTAAGGTTACGGGTTTAGTCAGGTTAAGGTTAAGGTTAGGTTAAAGGTAAAGTCAAGGTTAAGGTTAAGGTTAAGGGTAAATTCAAGGTTAAGGGTAAAGTTAAGGTTAATGTGAAGGTTAAGGGTGAGGTTAAGGTTAAGATAAGGTTAAGTGTAAGGTTAAGGTTAAGGTTAGGTTAAGGGTAACGTTAAGGTTAAGGGTAAAGTTAAGGTTAAGGTTACGGCTATGGTTAAGGTTAAGGTTAAGATTAAGGTTAAGGTCAAGGTCAATGTTAAGGTTAAGTTAGGTTAAGGTATGGTTAAGGTTACGGTTATGGTTAGGGTAAGCTTAGGGTTAGGTTATAGTTAAGGTTAATGTTAAGGGTAAAGTTAAGGTCAATGTTAGGGTTAGGTTATAGTTAAGGTTAAGGTTAGGTTAAGGGTAAATTCAATGTTAACCTTAACCTTAACCTTCCAAAAAACTTAACCTTAACCTTAACCTTAACCAAATCTTAACCTTTCCCTTAACTATAACCTAACCCTAACCTTGACCAAACCTTAACCTTAACCTTATCCTTAACCTTTACCTAACCTTAACCTTAACCTAAACCTAACCTTACCCTAATATTAATCCTAACCATAACCTTAACTCTACCATTAACCTAACATTAACCTTAACCTAACATTAACCATAACCTTAACCTAACCTTAACCTTAATATTACCCTTAACCTTATCTTAACCTTACCTTAACCATAAACTTAACCTTGGCCTTAACTATAACCTAAACCTAACCTTGACCAAACCCTTAACCTTAACCTTAATATTAACTTTACCCTTAACCTAACCTTAATCTTAACCTTACCCTTAACCCTAACCAAACCCTTAACCTTAACCTTAACCTGAACCTTAACATTAACCTAACCTTAACCTTCACTTTACCCTTAACCTTAACCTTAACCTTAACCTTACCCTAACTTTAACCTTGGCCTTAACTTTAACCTAACCCTAACCTTAACCTTTACTTTATCCTTAAATTAACCTCAACCTTGACTTTACCTAACAAAAGTTAAGGTTAAGGTTAAGGTGAGGTTAAGGTTAAGTTTAAGGTTACAGGGTTAGTCAGGTTAAGTATAAGGTTAAGGGTTTGGGAAAGTTAAGGTTAAGGTTAAGGGTAAGATAAGGTTAAGGTTAAGGTTAAGGTTAGGTTAAGGTCAAGGTCAAGGTTAAAGTTAAGGTTAAGGTCAAGGTTAAGGGTAAAGTTAAGGTCAAGGTTAGGGTTAAGTTATAGTTAAGGTTAAGGTTAGGTTAAGGGTAAAATCAAGGTTAAGGTTAAGATGAAGCTTCAGGGTAAGGTTAAGGTTAAGGGTTACGCCTTGACTTTACAATTAGCTTAATATTAACCTTCACTATAACCTAACCCTAACCTTGACCAAAACCTTAACCTAACCTTAACCTTAACCTTCCCATAACCATAACCATCACCTTAACCTTAACCTTAACCTTAAGATAAAGTTAAGATAAGGTTAAGGGTTAGGTCATATTTAAGGTTAAGGTTAAGGTTGGTTTAAGGTTAAGGTTAATTTAATATTAATGTTAAGGGTTTGGTTAAGGTTAAGGATAAATTTAAGGTTAAGGTTAAGGGGTTAAGGTTAGGTTAAGGTAAAGTCAAGGTTAAGGTTAAGGTCAAGGTTAAGGTTAGTTTAAGGTTAACGTTAGGTTAAGGTTAAGTTAAGGGTAAATTCAAGGTTAATGTTAAGGTTAAGGTGAAGGTTAAGGTTATAGTTAAGTTAATGTTAAGGTTAAGGTTAAGGTTAAGGCTATGGTTAAGGTTAAGGTTAAGGGTAAAGATAAGGTTATGGTTAAGGTTACGTTAAGGGTAAAGTCAAGGTTAAGGTTAGGATAAGGTTAAGGTTAAGGTAAGGTTAAGATAAGGTTAAGGTTAAGGTTAGATTAAGGTTATGGTTAAGGTAAGGTTAGGTGTAAAGTTAAGGTTAAGGTTAGGTTAAGGTTAAGATAATTTTAAGGGTAAGGTTAAGGTCAATGTCCAATAGGGAATTTTTGAGGTCTAAAATGGGCATCCTAAGAAAAATTTACAACCAAAATAAATTTTATAAGAACCAAGAGGATTCATGATGATGATGTCAACCATGGGGAATGATTCACCATTTTTGGAGTAAAAACATAAAAATCTTTAAAAATAATAAAATAATAAAACTACTTTTTCTACTCGTATTTTCAACATAACTTCCTAATTTTTTACTCAAATTTCAAGTGGGAGTACTCGTTGGATGAAAAATTTAATTTCTCATCCAAAAAGTACCCATGTTGCATAGTTTCAATGGAGCATACTTCACGAAAAATGAGAAATACATGAAAAAACGTGATTACGATCACGTTTTTCATGTATTTCTCATTTTTGATGTAGCAAGGTCCATTGAAAGTATTCAACATGAGTACTCCCTGGATGGGGAATTAAATTTTGCATCTAACGAGTACTCCCACTCGAAATTTGAGTAAAACCTTAAGGAGATAAATTGAAAATACGGGTTGAAAAAGTAGTTTTTTTCTTTTTTCCCTCTAAAATTTCATGATGTAATATAATATTATTTTATTATTTCCACTATTATTTTATAATTTCCTTAGGAGTCTCATTTTATACCTAAAAATTCCCCTAATGAATGTTAAGGTTGAGTTTATGGTTAGGGGAAGGTTAAGGTTAAGGCTAAGGCTAAGGTTAAGGTTAAGGTTAGGGGAAGGTTAAGGTTAAGGTTAAGGTTAAGGATAAGTTAAGGTTAAGGTTAAGGTTTGGTCAAGGTTAGGGTTAGGTTATGGTTAAGGTTAAGGTTAGGTTAAGGGTAAAGTCAAGGATAAGGTTATGGTTGTGGGAAGGTTAAGGTTAAGGTTAAGGGTAAAGTCAAACTAAAGGTTAAGGTGAAGGTTAAGGTTAATGTTATGGTTATGGGAAGGTTAAGGTTAAGGTTAAAGGTTAGGTTAAGGTTAAGGGTTTGGTCAAGGTTAGGGTTAGGTTATAGTTAAGGTCAAAATTAGGTTAGATTATAGTTAAAGTTAAGGTTAAGGTCAAGGTTAAGGTTAAGTTAAAGTTAAGGTTAAGGTTAAGGTCAAGGTCAAGGTCAAGATCAAGGTTAAGGTTAAGGTTAGGTTATAGTTAAGGTTATGGTTAGGGTAAGTTTAGGGTTAGGTTATAGTTAAGGTTAAGGTTAGGTTATGGTTAAGGTTAAGGTTAAGGTTAGGTTAAGATTTAGGTTAAGGTTAAGGTTGTGGTTATGGGAAGGTTAAGGTTAAGGTTAAGGTTAGGTTAAGGTTAAATATAAGGTTAAGGGTTTGTTCAAGGTTAGGTTAAGGTTAGGTTAAGGTTAAGGGTTTGGTCAAGGTTAGGGTTAGCTAATAGTTAAGGTTAAATTTAGGTTAGGTTATAGTTAACCTTAACCATAATAGGTTAAGGTTAAGGTTAAGGTTAAGGTTAGGTTATAGTGAAGATTAAGGTTAAGACCCGTAACCTTAACCTTGACCTTACCCTTACCCTTAACCTTAACTTTAACCCTAACCTTGACTTTACCCTTAAATTAACCTTAACCTTCAACATAAACTAACCCTAATATTGACCAAACCCTTAACCTTAACATTACTAAACCTGTAACCATAACCTTAACCTTAACCTAACCTTAACCTTGAGTTTACCCTTAATTTAACCTTAAAATTCACTATAACCTAACCTTAAACTTTACCAAACCCTTAATCTTAACCTTAACCTTACCCTTAAACTAAACCTTAACCTTAACCTTACTAAACCCATAACCTTAACCTGAACCTTAACCTTAACTATAACTTAACCCTAACCTTGACAAAACCCTAACCTTGATCCTAACCTTAAACTTAACCTTAACTTTACCCTTAAACTAACCTTAACCTTAACTATTATCTTAACCTAATACTAACCTTAAGCTAACCTTAACCTTACCCTTGACCTTGACCTTAACCTTAACTTAACCTAACCTTAAACTTAACCTTAACTATAACTTAACACTAAAATTAACCAAACCCTTAACCTTAACCTTATCTTAACATTAACCTTAACCTTAACCTAACTATAACCTTACCCTTTACCTTATCCTTGACCTTAACTATAACCTAACACTAACATTGACCAAATGCTTAACCTTAACCTTAAATTGACTAAACCTGTAACCTTAACCTTACCCCCTTAACCTTAACCTTAACCTAATCTTAACCTTAACTAAAACCTAACCCTAACCTTAGCCAAACCCTTAACCTTAACCTTAACATTAACCTTAACCATAACCCCAACTTTAACCTAACCTTAACCTTAACCTTAACCTTAACATAACTTTAACCTTAACCTAACCTTAACCTAAATATAACCTTACCCATAACCCTAACCTTTACCTTAACTATAACCTAACCCTAACCTTAACGAAACCCTTAACCTTAACATTAACCTGACTAAACCCGTAACCTTACCCTTAAGGTTATTTTAAGGTTAAGGTTAAGGGTTTAGTTAAGGTTAAGGTTAGGTTAAGTTTAAGTTTAATGTTAAGGGTTTGGTCAAGGGTAGGGTTAAGGTTAAGGTTAAGGTTAAGTTAAGGTTAAGGGTAAGATAAGGTTAAGGGTTAGGTTAAGGTTAAGGTTAGGTTAAGCGTAAAGTCAAGGTTAAGGTTAGGTTAAGGTTAAAGTTAAGGGTTTAGTTAGGTTAAGGTTAGGTTAAGGTGAAGGGTAAAGGGGAAAGTGTGCAAGCTTATTGCACTAGATTCAATAGTGTGTATAATGCACTTTCCCCAAAACTAAAACCTCCACAGGGCTCATCTTTAAACAAGTTTCCTAAAGGGTTTGACCCCGAGATGGCCTATCAGCTGAGAGAGAGAGATTTTGCAACTCTTGAAGATATGCAAAAGGGTGCTCTTTCTGTGGAAGTCAACTTGATGGAGAAGAGAGCAGGAATGGAAATTGAAAAGAGAGTGTCCTTTAGAGAGGAAAATGAACCTTCTACTTCCAACTCAAAGATGGAAAAAATGATCGAGGAGATGATGAAGAAAATGAGCATCCTTGAGAGAGCACAAGCAAGTCAAAACCAAACTGCTCCTCAAAACAAAAACCAGAACCAAAATCAGAATTTTAGAAGGAACAAACCTCAAAACAGACCTAGGGAAGATGATCAGCTGATCACTCCTCCTTTTCATCAAAACTATATAAGTGAGGTTGAGGAAACAGATGAGATAACAGAGGAAGATGATATCAACATGCTGGGAGTAGATAATGATGACTTTGAGATTCATTATGATAGAAAACAAGGTCTTTATACCCCTTATGATGACAACAAAGATGATGATGAAAGCTATTTTCAAGACATGGAAAATGTCATTATAGAGTCCCAAAAATAATATGACCTTAGAAGCAAAACCAGTCAACAAACTCTCAACACCAAAACCTCTTACAAATCTTCACAAAACAGCACTACAACCAAGCCTAAAATTGTCAAACAAAAGGATAAAACAGTGACAGTAAATTCTGATAAAAGTAGAGAGAAGGGCACTCAAAACAATGAAAAATAGAGTGCAAACATTAGTAGTACTACCACTTCAGTTAGTACTCCTGTTAAGACCATTTTTCAAATACCAATAGAACAAATCAGCAAGTTGATGTTGCTGATAGACTGGCAGCTAGTAAGGCTGAGATAAGTCCTTCGAAGAGCCAAATTCCTTTCAGCCTTGAGCAGGAAATTTCAAAGATCAGAATCTCTATTCCCCTAACTGAGTTAGCTGCCCAGAGTGTATATAGGACCCAAATTTTGAAGGCTTTAAATATTGAGGGCAATAATGATACAGTCAATCTTAATGATGACCAGCCAGAGCTCATTTTTGGTCCTAATATTGAAGGTATATATCAAGAGGGACATGTTCCCCCCTTCTATGTGAGTTTAAATGTTCATGACAAGATCCTATATAATGCTATGCATGAATCTGGAGCCTTTCACAACCTTATGCCGAAGGTGATAATGGAAAGGCTAGGACTAGAAATAACCAGACCTTACAAGGATTTATATTCTTTTGATTTCAACAGAGTGAAGCGTCTGGGTCTAATCAAAGACCTTTGTGTGAGTTTGACCCAAATCCCAGCCAAGTGCATGGTGATGGATGTTGTGGTGGCCGATGTGCCTCCTAAGTATGGCATGTTGCTGTCAAGATCATGGGGTGCCAAGCTGCAAGGTACCATACAGATGGATGGAACATATGCCACTATTCCTATCTTTAGCCAGCTTAGAAGACTATATAGAGAGTCACACATGAAATTCATGGTCAGTAGCTCAGAAAAGCCTGAAAATTCTCCCATTTACTCTGTCCATACTGACCTGGATTCATTTATCTTTTACAATAATGAATCCACAAAGCAGTCAGAGCTAGAACACAGTGACTCAGATGACCAGTCAAAGGTCCCTAATCTAAAAATGATGGCAGTTCTAGATATGGAAGAAAACGAGAGATAAAATTTTGAACAGTGTGTTGAAACAATGAACCAGAGTGAACAAAGACAAGATGGCAAACAACAGACTACCCCTTACACTCAACTCCATGAAAATCTTGAAGAAAAAGACCCAGCACAACATGTTGCAGATCCCAGAATAGAACATAATGATGAACAATACAATAGGGATGAAAACGATGTTAACCCTACAAACAATCCCTTATGGGTCATGAACTTTGACGGGTCTTGCATTAAAAAGACTGCAGGAGCTGGGGTATGGTTGGTCGACACTGAGAAAAATTACTCTTAATGCCATGCTTTCAAGCTAGATTTCAAAGGCACCAATAAAATCGCAGAGTATGAGGCTCTCATCCTAGGATTGCGTCTATTGAAAGAACTAGGAGCCAAGAAGATAATTGTTCAGGGAGACTCAGAATTAGTCATAAAACAACTAAACAGAGAGTATGCCATTAAACATCCTATACTAAGGGTATAATAAAACAATGCCATAGATTTCCTAAACACGTTTACAAGATATGAGCTCGTGTTTGTCCCAAGAAGTCAAAACATAATTGCAAACAGGCTAGCCTGCGCTGCTAGTTCATGTCAAAAATCACCTGGTGATAAACAGATCATCATTCAAAAAAAATATAGACCTGTAGTGCCAGATAATGAAAAATATTGGCAGGACTTCGAGGGAGACAAGAAGATAGAGGATTTCCTGCTTGGCAGGAATGATTTTGAGTTATATGATTCACTTTATAAATCTGACAAAAATTACCTCAAAAAAGAGTCCCATGAAGGAGATAAACTATCCAGTTTCGTAAAAATTGACATGTTAACTAAAAAACTTGGAACTCATACTGAAGAGTATGAGGACACAGAAAACGAAGACATTGAGATATTGTCGTCAAAGCACAAGAACGTACCTTGGGGGTTAGCACCATTAGAAGACCTGTTTGATTTTAACGATGTAGCAAAGAAACCCATTGTAGAATACACAAATCATCCAGCACAAGATCCCATTGAAAGAAAACCAAAAACCCTTTAGGCAAAAACTGCGTCGAATTAATCCAATACAACTACCTCTAGTAGAAAAGGAAATCAAGAAAATGTATGAGGCAGGAATCATAGTGCCTGTGAGGTTTTCATATTGGGTTTCTAAGCTTGTAGCTGTGAGGAAAAAGATAGGAGAAATTAGATTGTGGATTGATTTCAGAAACCTTAACAGAGCCTCCCTAAAGGAAAATTACCCTTTACGCAAAATGGAACACATTCTAAAGAGGGTAGTTGGTTCAAAGAGGATTTCTCTGTTAGATGCTTTTTCAGGGTATAACCAAGTTTTAGTACTCCCAGAAGACCAACTCAAGACAGCTTTCACCACTCCTTGGGGCACTTTCATGTTTGTGAAAATGCCTTTTGGGTTAATTAACGCTGGGGCCACTTTCCAAAGGGCCATGGACATTTCATTTTTAGAGGAGATAGGGCACTTCATTTTAATTTAAGTTGATGACATAATAGTTTATTCCAAATCTGATGAAGAGCACCTAAAACATCTAAGAAAGGTACATGAAAAGTGCAGAAGGTTTGGATTATCTTTAAATCTCAAAAAGACAGTGTTTGGCCTACAAGAAGGTAAACTCCTTGGCCATATCATATCAAAATAAGGGATTAAAATATATCCAAAGAGATTTGACGGAATACTAAAGATTAGCCAACCAAGGAACATAAAAGAATTACAGTCCTTTATTGG
Source organism: Pinus albicaulis (assembly GCA_034641835.2). Lineage (NCBI taxonomy): Eukaryota > Viridiplantae > Streptophyta > Pinopsida > Pinales > Pinaceae > Pinus > Pinus albicaulis. Next base: position 255,589,899 of record CM076582.1, read on the forward strand.
AAAAATTAACTTCTTGAGGAGGTTTATTCCCAACTTAGCAGAGCTCCTTAGAAACATGACTAATATGCTCAAGAAAGAAGTAGGAGTGAAATGGACTGTAGAAGCCAAAAGATCCTTCGAATTGGTAAAACATGCACTCACCTGGGCACCTGTCCTGATCAGCCCTGACCTTTCAAAGGATTTTCTTATTTTTTCCTTTGCCTTAGAGCATAATGTAGTTGTTGTCCTATTGCAGAAAAACCTAGAGGGGCAGGAACAACCTATTGCTTTTTTCAGTAAGGCTTTAAGGGATGCACCCTTGAAATATAACATAATGGAAAAATAGACCTATGCTTTGGTAAAGGCCTTAAAGGACTTCAGGGTGTATATTCTACATTCTCACATCATTGCTTATGTGCCTAACATAGTGGTAAAAGACATCTTGTCACAAGACCCAGATGGAAAGAGGGGCAAATGGATTGCAGCAATACTAGAGTATGATTTGGAAATCAAACCCACCAAACTCATTAAAGGTCAGGGCTTAGCTCAATTAATGGCTGAATCTAATCTACAATCCCTTGACATCAACATGTTAGATGCCTTGGATGAACATGAATAATTACCTGCTCCCACTGTGGAAGAGAAGTTTCAAAGCTCACCTTGGTACACTGATATCTTGTATGTAATTACAAATCTTAATGCCTCTCCTGATTTATAAAAAACAAAGGCAAGGTTTTTAAAGTTGAATTCTAGGAATTATTTCATTTTGAAAGAATTTTTATATTGGAAAAATACTAATGGTTTGTTTCTTAAATGTTTGCCTGAAGTTGATGCAGAGAGGATCAAGCATGAATTCCATGAAGGAGAATGTGGAGGTCATCTCTACTGGAAAACCACAGCAAATAAAATCCTTAGAGCTGGCTATTACCGGCCCACCCTCTTTCAAGATTTCCATAAAATGATAGTTTCCTATCACAAATGCCAAATTTTTGAAGGCAAAAGAAAACTCCTCCCTTTACCATTACAACCTATCACTGTTGAAGCTCCTTTTCAACAATGGGGCCTAGATTTCATAGGAGAAATACATCCTACTTCATTTTCCCAACACAAATGGATTCTCACAGCCACTGACTACTTCAAAAAGTGGATAGAGGCCATCCCTTCTAGGAATGCCATAGATTCTATCATTATAAAATTTCTTGAAGATCATATCCTGTCTAGATTTGGCTATCCTAGGAGGATTATTACTGATAATGCTGTTGCTTTTGGTTCCAGAAAGATGATTGATTTTTTTCATAGGTATTAGATTACACTTGGTCATTCTACTGCTTACTACATGCAAGGTAATGGGCTAGCAGAATCATCAAATAAAATTTTGGTTACCATCATCAAGAAGCTGCTTGAGGAAAATAAAAAATCATGGCATAACAAGTTGGTGCATGCTTTGTGGGCAGACAAGTTGACCACAAAGAATTCCATTGGAATGTCCCCTTACCAGCTTGTTTATGAAGCAGATGCAGTGTTTCCTACCAGCCTAGCCTCTAGGTGTACTAGTGATAAAATTAGTCCAAGAAATACAGTCAGAAGAGGAAAGCATGATAAGGAGGATCAATCAGACAATACATCTCCAACAGATAAGGGAAGAGGTTTACAATAGAGCTCAAAAGGTGCAAGAGAATATAAAGAATTTGTTTGACAAAAGAACAAAGGCTTGTGACTTCAACATTGGAGACAAGGTACTCAAGTGGGACTCCAGAAGAGAGGATAAGGGTAAGCATGGAAAATTTCACTGTTTGTGGCAAGGTCCTTACATTATTTAGTCCACCATTGGTCCAAATTCCTTTTTTCTGCAAGAGTTAGATGGCACAGATCTATTTGGGGGTCCTCTCAATGGCGGGGTTCTTAAGCATTACTACTGCTAAGTTCAATTTTGAAGCTTTCATTTCCATTGTAAATACCATTGCTTTGTTTAGTATCACAAAAGAAAAAAAATACAAAAACAATAAAAAATAAAAGAAAAGAGGGAAGATTGGATATATATATATATATATATATATATATATATATATATATAAAGGTATAGCCCCATACCAAAAAGATAAACAAATCTGAAAGTGTGCAAGCTCAAATGCCACTCCTGAAAAACACACTCCTAGTTAGTCAAACAGCCTAATATTGACTAATTAGTTTTAAATTTACTGCTGATAGGATAGTGAATTTGATTTTCCAAATTGTTTAAACTTGGATTATCAGTAGATAGATTAGGTTAGAAATTAAAGGTTCAAACCTGCTCAAAACCTGAACCTAAGTTTCCAAGCAAGAATTGACTCCAAACTATGTTTTATTCTGAGTCAAAAAAGAGGTAAATCTAGTTCTAATCAGCTCAAAATCTGAACCAAGGAAAAAGAAAGAACAACTCAATCAAGAGGCAATCAGAGCTGTAAAGAGGTGAAGGAAGTGCTTCACAAAGTCAGATATTAAGCCTTCCATTTTTATTTATTTTTTTCTACAAAATAAATATCTATGTGCAACTTGTTTTTTATGCCATAGATCACAACAAGTCAAACTACTTAATCTTGACTTGACTGTTTTTAAATTTTTGTTGTAGAATTTAGAGAATAAAATTTGTTGGACAGTTTAATCCCAACAGATAGTAGATTAGGTAGAGAATCATATGGACTCAACTATTTAATCTGAGTCCATGGAGAAATAATGAGTATAAATAGATTATATTTCCTGTTTACAAAAGAAATAAAATGTTTTAAAGAGTTTTCCAGTTCAAGTGCACTCTAAAATGAAGAAAAAATGTTAGATCAGTAGGATTAGGTAGGTAGAAAGCTTGCTGATGAAGATCCATTATTTTCCATAGCTGCTGATATGTTTTCAGGAAAAATAAGAGCATCCAAGCAAAGAAGGCAACCCAATGGATGAAGCACTGAGTCAGCCTCCCGGAGAATGTAGGTCTGAATTTCTTGATGCCTTCAACAAGGCACCATCCCCAAGTGGAGCCACTATTGGCCACCTATAAAAATTTTTCTATCAAAAGGTGGCCAAAACATTGTTTAGCCTTCAAGGAATAGTTTCATTACAGAAATATTATCTCTTGAAGCCTCTGCTAAACATCATATCCTCTATCCAAGTCTTCACTGATGTTTCCCTTCAGAACTCAGAAATCCTGCTGATTTCCAAGCCAGAATACTGCTGCAAGCACCATTTCCATTTTCCCCTTCTCCCAAAAATAACTTTCATTTTCTCCCCTTTTTCTCCATAAAACTCCTCTATTTTCATGATTCCTTTTCTCCCTTTCATGAAAATCCTCTTTACATAGTTTAAAACTCATTTTTAAACTATATCGGAACCCTCAATTTCCCTTGAAAACCATTGGAAATCCATAAAAATCACATTTTTTATATGTTGTAGACTTGAGCCCCCTTGGGCTAAGTCTCTAACCCTTCCATTTCATGTGCCCTGGTGCTCAAACCAAGCGCCAGTCTTCCAAGCGTTTATCACGTCCTCCGATGCCGGTTAGCCCTTTCTTCATAAGCCTCCGGTCTTATTATCTCCCATGTGCCCCACGGCCCCGCAATCGGGCACCAAGCCATTTTTAGTATTGATTATTTCCGTCCAAAGTTTAAAACCTTGGTTTATATTAAAAAATTGTCAGTTTTGTTATTTTGTAAATTTTCCGTCGGTTCAAAGTTTCAGCGAATCTCCACCGTCGATCTGATCTGCAGATCGACAGTGTAGAGTCCATCAGCCCAGTGGTCCTCGCCATCCATTGGCAGCAATTCCATACGCTGGCCGACACGTGTCCCATGTACTATTTGAAAACCGCCCCCCCCCCCCAATCGCGCATTAAAGTTCGGCAACAAACCCGGCGTGATATCGTTGTATACCATCCGATCTAGGGTGGGCTATCCAATGCCTATCGCTCACCGAATATGCCCGACAGTTAACTCAGGGTACGGCGCAATCGATTGCTCTAATTTGATTTTCTTTTCCTCCTTTCCATTCACTCCTCACGATCAATCTCAACCGTTGGATGGTTCCATCCAACAGCTATGCTCCCTCCACATGCCTTCTGAAGCAGTCAGCCTATATATGCAGGATTTTTAATATTTTTTCGTATTTTTGCAGGGTTTAAATGGTTTTTTCCGCCATGCTGAAGAAAAATTCACAGGTCGAGGGTGACGATCCTCCCGCCTGTGATTCACCACAAAATCACTTGCAGGGTTTTAAATTCACATTTTATCAATGAATTCATGAGGCATTGATGCCATTCGACCCCTGTACAGCCCTGCACACCAGAAAACACAGTTAATCGAGCACCAATCAAAGAGTATCAATGTCGAAGACAGAACACACCAGAAAAAAGAGATTGAAGTCCTAAAACGCAGTTCTCAAGTAAATTAAAGGTGTTTAAGGAAAGACAAAGACATCTGTCAAGCCGATAAAGCTTCCACCACCGTCAGCTGAGGCCAATTGAACCCTCTCCAACTCCTTAAGACACCTGCAGCCTCACAGAAATCAAAGGAAGCTTAGTCATTACCTGAACAAGAGGTGTTTACCTGAAGACAGCTGAAAAATTAATACAAATCAAAGAATCTTATCTCTAATTGTCGGCAGAACCATTTTAGAAGATTAAGAATAGTCCATAAGCACATCTTTCGATCATTATGCCTCGAAAGGGAGGAACAGATGTTATGGAGCAGAGTTAGAAATGATTACATAATTAATGATATTTGATCCTTGGGAAATCCTCCCACTTCCTCATTTCTCTATAAATACCTCTGTAGAACATAAGAAAATGTTGGTCTCTCGACATCTGAATGCATGTAATTTTTTTCTGAAGCTACTGATGCACTGTGTGCAATTTGAAGATAAATAAGCTAATATGAGAAGTTTGAAGTTGTAGAGACCCTCCGGGCTTGCTGATTGTAACTGGTTTGAACATCAAATACAAGCTGCTAATTTATGGGATCTTGATTTGTGTCAATGGTGATGTGTTCCTCACTGTCAATTGTTATTTTCTTTATGGTTTCACTCTGTTCATTTTCTCTGATAAGGAACAACAAACATAGAGCTAGGACTTACTCTCAGTAGTACCCTTCTCTTACTAAAAGCTTTATTTTCTATGTTTTTCTCTTGTTAATAATGAGTATATTAAAGAAGGTTGGTTTCAAAGCACTTGCCTGAAATAGATTTCTCATTATCATGATCATCAGTGTTTTCCTTTAGAATATGCTGAAAGCAGGTTGGTTTCAAAGTACTCACCTAATCTTAAGTTGTTCTAACTGTTTTTGAATGTTTTTTGACTGAAAGTACTTCAAAGCAGGCTAGTTTAAAAGCACTTACCTGATCTCAGAATGCTTTTATATTTTGTTTCTCTAAACTCAAAGTACTTCAATGCAGGCTAGTTTAAAAGTACTTAAATGATCACATAATTCTTTTATGTTTTGTCTCTCTAAGCACATGTTGAAATCAAGATAGTTTAAAAGCACTTACTTGATCCTAGACTATGCACTGTTCTTCATTTTTTTTTGTTCTCCACTTCCTATCTGTTTCACTCCATAAATCACCTTAAGATATCATTTGACATAAGTGACTTGCCCCATGGATCCTTCTTGAACCTTGTTTTCCAGTTAAAATCCTCCTATGACTCCATAGCCCAATGGGTTAAAACTATCTTTGCCTTTTTCTATCAGCGAAATCATTCCTTCACTTGCAGACATCTTCACCCTTCATTTTGAACTACCTTCACCTTCATCATGTCTTTTCCCAAACAAAACAAACAAACAAAAAATGCATGCTCTTCATAACTAGCCTAATACCACATTTCAGGCTTTAAAGATCACATCTTTAAAATCATTTATAGAGATATCCCTCTCTGGATTCAGGAGGGCTAGATCCTTGAATCCTAAAGCGGTTTGATGTTGCCCCTGTATTTGGACTTTTTCCAACCTTTCTAATTACAGGGACCTAACATAATGGCAACTCCACTGGGGAGCTTTTAGAGTTCATAGTTGCTTGGCCAGCTTTTATGGACTCTTTAGTTTTCCATACAACCACAGAAACTCAGAAAATAACCTAAAAATATTTTAGGTTGGTATTCAATAAACATGGTAGTGGACCATTAAACCTTTTACCTCCGAAAGAGCTAAAAACTTCCACTTGGTGACTCCACAATCCCGAACCGACCTTAAAGACTCCACTGGGTAGAACTCTAATCATTATAAAACCATTCAACCTCAGTAAGAGGGCTTTAGGATTAAAGTTCTCTTAGCAAAGATCAGTTAAACCTCTTACAAATTGTCATATATGGTTAGAATTTTCTTGTTTAGTTAGGTCTAAAAGCCACATCATACTAGCTCCTAGAAAGATTCACACTAGAGCCTATCCTGACCCTGGTCCACCTGAGATAATTGATAACCCAGAAAGTATCCTTAGGAGGTCTCCTAGGATTAAACTCTCAACTATTTTCAGATCACCCTTGAGAGCTAATTTAGTCCCTGAAAATCTTTCAGCTCTACCACAATCACAATATGACTTAGTAAATCCATTTAGAACTAGGTCTCTTAGTGACTTAGGTCAGTCAGATTCTGAGTCTTCACTTTCATCTCCTAAAACAAGTGAACATCCTGGTAGCAGAGAAACAACACCTCCTGATTCACATTTTCTTCACAACTCAGGTGTCTCTCATCCAAGATCAGCTCAGCAATATATTCCTGGTCCATCCATTTCTATTCATCCTACATCCATTGTTCAAACCACCCCACTTCAGCCCACTTTTCTTCCTGTGAATCCACCCCCACCACATATCATGGCAGCATGGTATGCTCCCTTAGTTCTTCCTGTACCATTAGTTAATCTTCCATAGGACTATCAGCCTAAAATTCCATTGTATGATGCTAACAATTCTACAACTGCATCACAACATGTGGATAAGATGAATGAATACTCTAACAGAAATGAAATTGATAATGATTCTGTCAAGCTTAGATTATTTTCTTAGAGCTTAGGGGGAGAAGCAAGAAAATGGTTTAAAGGTTTAACCCCCCATAGTATTAATTTTCTCCAAGCCTTCCATCAAACATTCTTAAACAAATGGGAAGTAAAGAAAAACCCTCTCCAAATCCTTTCTGACTACAAGAACCTCCATAGAGACGCTGGGGAAAGTGTGCAAGCTTATTGAACTAGATTCAATAGTTTATATAATGTACTTTCCCTAGAACTAAAACCTCCAAAGGGCTCATCTTTAAACAAGTTTCCTGAAGGGTTTGACCCCGAGATGGCCTATCAGCTGAGAGAGAGAGATTTTGCAACTCTTGAAGATATGCAAAAGGGTGCTCTTTCTGTGGAATTCAACTTGATGGAGAAGAGAGCAAGAATGAAAATTGAAAAGAGAGTGTCCTTTAGAGAGGAAAATGCACCTTCTACTTCCAACTCAAATATGGAAAAAATTATGGAGGAGATGATGAAGAAAATGAGCATCCTTGAGAGAGCACAAGCAAGTCAAAACCAAACTGCTCCTCAAAACAAAAACCAGAACCAAGATCAGAATTTTAGAAGGAACCAACCTCCAAACAGACCTAGGGAAGATGATCAACTAATCACTCCTCCTTTTCATCAAAACTATATAAGTGAGGTTGAGGAAACATATGAGATAACAAAGGAAGATGATATCAACATGTTGGGAGTAGATAATGATGACTTTGAGATGCATTATGATAGAAAACAAGGTCTTTATACCCCTTATGAGGACAACAGAGATGATGATGAAAGTTATTTTCAAGACATGGAAAATGTCATCATAGAGTCCCAAAAAGAATATGACCTTAGAAGCAAAACCAGTCAACAAAATCTCAACACCAAAACCTCTGACAAATCTTCACAAAACATCACTACAACCAAGCCTAAAATTGTCAAACAAAAGGATAAAATAGTAACTGTAAATTCTGATAAAAGTAGAGAGAAGGGCACCCAAAACAATGAAAAATAGAGTGAAGATATTAGTATTATCACCACTTATGTTAGTACTCTTGTTAAGACCATTTTGTGAAATACCAATAGAAAAAATCAGCAAACTGATGTTGCTGATAGACTGGCAGCTAGTAAGGCTGAGACAAGTCTGTCAAAGAGCCAAATTCCTTTCAGCCTTGAGCAGGAAATTTCAAAGATCAGAATCTATGTTCCCCTAACTGAGTTAGCTTCCCAGAGTGTATATAGGACCCAAATTTTGAAGGTTTTAAATATTGAGGACAATAATGATACAATCAATCTTAATTATGACCCGCCAGAGCTCATTTTTGGTCCTAAGATTGAAGGTATATATCAAGAGGGACCTGTTCCCGCCTTTTATGTGAGTTTAAATGTTCATGGCAAGATCCTGCATAATGTTATGCATGACTCTGGAGCCTTTCACAACCTTATGCCATAGGTGATAATGGAAAGGCTAGGACTAGAAATAACCAGACCTTACAAGGATTTATATTTTTTTGATTCCAACAGAGTGAAGTGTCTGGGTCTAATCAAAGACCTTTGTGTGAGTTTGACCTAAATCCCAGCCAAGTGCATGGTGATGGATGTTGTGGTGGCTGATGTGCCTCCTAAGTATGGCATGTTGCTATCAAGATCATGGGGTGCCAAGCTGCAAGGTACCATACAGATGGATGGAACATATGCCACTATTCCTATCTTTAGCCAGCTTAGAAGACTATACAGAGAGTCACACATGAATTCATGGTTAGTAGCTCAGAAAAGCCTGAAAATTCTCCCATTTACTCTGTTCATACTGACCTGGATTCATTTATATTTTACAATAATGAATCCACAAAGCAGTCAGATCCAGAACACAGTGACTCAGATGACCAGTCAGAGGCCCCTAATCTAGAAATGATGGTAGTTCTAGATATGGAAGAAAACGAGAGAGAAACTTTTGAACAGTGTGTTGAAACAACGAACCAGAGTGAACAAAGCCAAGATGGAAAACAACAGACTACCCCTTACACTCAACTCCATGAAAATACTGAAGAACAAGACCCAGCACAACATGTTGCAGATCCTAGAATAGAACATAATGATGAACAATGCAATAGGGATGAAGACAATGTTAACCCTACAAACAATCCCTTATGGGTCATGAAATTTGACGGGTCTTGCACTAAAAAGAGTGCAGGAGCTGGGGTATGGTTGGTCGACACTGAGAACAATTACTTTGAATGCCATGCTTTCAAGCTAGATTTCAAATGCACCAATAACATCGCAGAGTATGAGGCTCTCATCCTAGGATTGCGTCTATTGAAAGAAATAGGAGCCAAGAAGATAATTGTTCAGGGAGACTCAGAATTATTCATCAAACAAATAAACGGAGAGTATGCCGTTAAACATCCTAGACTAAGGGTATACCCAAATAATGCCATAGATTTCCTAAACACGTTTACAAGATATGAGCTCGTGTTTGTCCCAAGAAGTCAAAAAATAATTGCAAACGGGCTGGCCTGCGCAGCTAGTTCATGTCAAAAATCACCTGGTGATAAACAGATCATCATTCAAACAAAATATAGACCTGCAGTGCCAGATAATGAAAAATATTGGCAGGTCTTCGAGGGCGACAAGAAAATAGAGGATTTCCTGCTTTGCAGGAACGATTTTGAGTTATCTTATTCACTTTCTAAATCTGACAAAAATTCCCTCAACAAGGAGTCCCCTGAAGGAGATAAACTATCCGGTTCCGTAAAAATTGACATGTTAACTAAAAAACTTGGAACTCATACTGAAGAGTATGAGGACACAAAAAATGAAGACATTGATATATTGTCGTCAAAGCACAAGAGAGTACCTTGGGGGTTAGAACCATTAGAAGACCTATTTGATTTTAACGACGTAGAAAAGAAACCCATTGTACAATACACCGAGTTTGATGTCCGGGAATGCAACATATGCACCAAAGATCAGCCTAAAATGATTAAATTAGCTGGCTCCTTGCCAACATACATGAAAAAGAAATTCATTGACTTATTTAAAGAGTTTGTTGATGTGTTTGCCTGGAGCTATGAAGACTTAAAAGCCTATGATACACAAATCATCCAACACAATATCCCATTGAAAGAAAACCAAAAACCTTTAGGCAAAAAGTATGTCGAATTAATCCAATACAACTACCTCTAGTAGAAAAGGAAATCAAGAAAATGTATGAGGCAGGAATCATAGTGCCTGTGAGGTTTTCAGATTGGGTTTCTAACCTTGTAGTTGTGAGGAAAAATACAGGAGAAATCATATTGTGCATTGATTTCAGAAACCTTAACAGAGCCTCCCTAAAGGACAATTACCCTTTACCCAAAATGGAACACATTCTACAAAGTGTAGTTGGTTCAAAGAGGATTTCTCTGTTAGATGGTTTTTCAGGGTATAATCAAGTTTTATTACTCCCAGAAGACCAACTCAAGATAGATTTCACCACTCCTTGGGGCACTTTCATGTATGTGAAAATGCCTTTTGGGTTAATGAACGCTGGGGCCACTTTCTAAAGGGCCATGGACATTGAATTTTCGGAGGAGATAGGGCACTTCATTGTAATTTACCTTAATGATATAATAGTTTATTCCAAATATAATGAAGAGCACCTAAAACATCTAAGAAAGGTCCTTGAAAAGTGCAGAAGGTTTAGATTATCTTTAAATCCCAAAAAGACAGTGTTTGGCCTACAAGAAGTTAAAATCCTTGGCCATATCATATCAGAAGAAGGGATTAAAATAGATCCAAAGAGATTTGAGGGAATACTAAAGATTAGCCAACCAATGAACATAAAATAATTACAGTCCTTTATTGGAAAAATTAACTTCTTGAGGAGGTTTATTCCCAACTTAGCAGAGCTCCTTAGAAACATGACTAATATTCTCAAGAAAGAAGTAGGAGTGAAATGGACTATAGAAGCCAAAAGATCCTTCGAATTGGTACAAAATGCACTCACCCGGGCACCTGTCCTGATCAGCCTTGACTTTTCAAAGGATTTTATTATTTTTTCCTTTGCCTCAGAGCATACTGTAGTTGCTATCCTATTGCATAAAAACCCAGAGGGACAGGAACAACCTATTGCTTTTTTCAGTAAGGCTTTAAGGGATGCACCCTTGAAATATAACATAATGGAAAAATAGGCCTATGCTTTGGTAAAGGCCTTAAAGGACTTTAGGGTGTATATTCTACATTCTCACATCATTGCTTATGTGCCTAACATAGTGGTAAAAGACATCTTGTCACAAGACCCAGATGGAAAGAGGGGCAAATGGATTGCAGCAATACTAGAGAATGATTTGGAAATCAAATTCACCAAAATCATTAAAGTTCAGGGCTTAGCTCAATTAATGGTTGAATTTAATCTACAAGCCCTTGACATCAACATGGTAGATGCCTTGGATTAACAGGAATAATTACCTGTTGCCATTGTGGAAGAGCAGTTTCAAAGCTCACCTTGGTACAGTGATATCTTGTATGTAATTAAAAATCTTAATGCTCCTCCCGATTTATCAAAAACAAAGGCACGGTTTTTAAAGTTGAAAGCTACTAATTTTTTCATTTTGAATTAATGTTTATATTGGAAAAATACTAATGGTTTGTTTCTTAAATTTTTGCCTAAAGTTGATGCAGAGAGGATCAAGCATGAATTCCATGAAGGAGAATGTGGAATGTTCCCTGAAGTTTGGCTCCCCAAGATCTGGATAACAGAATGCCATACTTGGGGGGAATGTCTGCCACTACTATGTCCATGACAAGACCTTTAGCAGGCATTTGTGCCATATTGACACAAAGATCCTTGATTACGCCCAAACACTTGACTCTACTCGAATTGAAAGAATACAAGTCTTTGTAAGACTTAGTTATCTCTAGGCCTAATCTCTCCATCACAACTTTAGGCATGAGGTTGTGTGAGGCACCAGAGTCTAGAATGGTATTGTGTAATATCTTGTCATGTATGTTTAGGCTGATATAGAAAGGAGGGAAAACTCCTTCTTGATACTTTCCATCAACCTTAGGTCCAAACAATAACTCAAGCCCACCATCAGTCAAATTTAGAGTGTCAGTATCATTTCCTAAGTTCAAGACTTTCAGCACTTGAGATCTATACACTCCTTGAGTTACCATTTCAATGAGAGGCATGTTTATCTTGATTTTAGAAATCTCTCCTTCAAAGTTTTATCAGCCATAAATTTCTCTACATTTTTAATTTTCTAATTTCAATTTGGGCCTTTAGACAATAAAAAAATTTCAGGGCCACTAGTAGATGCACTAGGGCAGCTTGTATCACCACTTGGTTGGCTAGTTTTGTCTCTATTTGGATCAGTTTTCTTAGCCATGGTGTTGGTATTGTCTATTGTCCTTCTAGGAGCATTTTTAGGGGTTTTCCTAACAACATTGTCTAAGTTGTTCTTCTTGGAGTTGTCTTGGTTTTTCTTACTACTAAAATCATATTGCATATGGAATTCCATTATGGCATTTTCCAATCCCAACTGGTAGTCTTCAGAATCTTCATAGCTTTTTTCAGTTAGATTCGAAGAGAATAAATCTTGTTCCTCTTCTGTGAGAAAGACATCACCCTCATTATCAGAGCCTATTAAGTTTACATGGTTTTCATCCAGTTGTTCAATATCTCTTTCCCCTTCATCTACATAGTTATCTTGGAAAGGGGACCTAATCTGTTGGTCATTTTCCCTTTGCCTGATTTAGGGTGGGTCTCTTCTGAAGTTCTGATTCCAGTTTTTGTTTTGGGGATTTGGTTGATTTTCCCTAGGAGGTGTTCTTTCATTTATTCTCTCCATCATTCTCTCCATGGTTCTAACTAGGTTGTCAATCTTGGAATCAGATGAGGAGGTTGAGGGCATGGTTTCATCTTTGTAGGTTACCCTCTTTTCTGATCTTAGCCTAGCTCTCCTTTCAATTAAGTTGGATTCTACACTTATAGCTCCCTTTTTCATGTCTTCTAAAGTTAGGGGCTCTCTTTCTCTTAGTTTATAGGCCATGTCTAGGTCAAAACCTTCCAAAAATTTAGCTAAGGCTAAGCCTAGTGGGGGTTTCATGTTTGGTGGTAGTGCGTTGTAAACATTATTGAACTTAGTGCAATAGCCTTGGACACTTTCCCCTGTGTTTCTCTTGAGATTGCTATATTTTGAGAGGATCTAGAGAGGGTTTTTCTTAATCTCCCACTTGTTTATGAAAGTCTAGTAAAGAGAAGGGAGATCATGTATGTTGTTGGGAGTTAAGCTTTTGAACCATTTTTTAGCTTCTCCTCTTAGGCTTTGGGCAAACATCCTCATCTTCATGGTTTCCTCTTCTAATTCCATGTAGTCAAAAGCATCATTTATTCTATCTATATGATGTTGGGCAGTGATAGATTTAGCCTCAGTAAAGTGAGGGATTCCGGACTGGTAGTCATTTGGCAAAGGTACCAAAGGTTGTGGTAAAACCATGGGGGCATACCAAGCTGCCATGATAGGAGCTAATAGTTGATTTACAAGTGGGGGGTTTGTGAGAGGATGTGTAGGATGAAGTGGGGTGGTTTGCACAGCAGTGGTATGGATGAGTGTGGTGGAAGTACTTGGACCAACAGACTGATTCTGAGCATATTTGTTATGGAGAGAGTTAAAGTGTTGGAGAAGCTGAAAATTAGGTGGGGTGGAAGGAGAAGCTTCTCTACTAGAACTCTGCTGCAAATCTATGGGTTCGAGGTCAATATGGTCAATCCTACTATGTGACTTGGTTCTAAAAATGTTTCTTGTATGGTGCAAGTCAAATTGGGGATCTTGCAAGGCTATGAGATGTTCAGGTACAAAGCTTGCTTTATGAATGGTCCTAATAGTAGTTAAGTTTCCAGTTTTAGAAGTTTGCCACAAAATCCTTTCTGGGTCATCAACTATAGTAGGAGGGTTTGGGTTTGGATGAGATTTGGTACTGATTCTTCGCAAAGCTAGATTTCAAACTCAAAATTTAGAGAGGCTGAAAGTTTTTGAACTTTTTTGAAAAGTTTACCTCTCTTAGTGTTTGATAAACTCACACAATGTGTGACTAGACCTATAAAATTCTCAGGGTTGATTCGACACAATCCTAGGGAAGTCTTAATAAGAACTAGTGAAGTGGTAGGCCTACTGGAGGCTAGTGGAGTCGCCAGGTGGATGTTTTTAGTTTGTTTTGAGGATGTATGTCTATGGTCCACCACCAATAACTGACAAAAAAACCAATCTAGGAATGTTTTGGTGTTTTCTGAGTTCCTATATGTATCCCTAAGGTTTATATGAGTGTACTACAACTGGGTCATCATTTTGCTAGGATGGTGAAACAACTAGGTTCTACTCTTGGCTATCAGTTGAGTTCTCTATGATTTGATGAAGGTTTCTAAAGTCCTAAGGGATACTTAGATTGTCACTGACAGCAGAGGTTGCATCATGATCACCATTATGTTAGTGATAGTGATGAGGTGGCTATAAATCATAGGATATTGTTTTAATCAAGGGCTTCTGAATTTCTTAGGGATGTCTAAGTTTGGTACTTACTAAAAAAAGTCCCATGTGATCGCCATTATGTTAAGGTCCCATGATTTAGCAGATTTGTAGACCAAATGCATAGGGTAACATTACACCAGTCTTTGGAGTCCTAGGACCTGGCCTTCATGGACTCAGAGAGGGCTTTCTCTATTTTATGCAAAGGATGTGAACCTGTTTGCTTTAGATGGTTGATTTTAGGCTAGTTTTTAAGTGTAGGGTTTGTTGTTTATTTGGTTGGGTAAGATGATCAAGTAGGATAGGTGGAGTGAGAGGTCATCAAATCAATTGGGCTATGGAGTCTATGAAACACATGGATATCTCAACAATGATTCATAGTGCATCACAGGGAAAATCTAGTGCGGTCAATGGATCTTTAAGGTTATGTGTGAAGTGAAATGAAAATTAAGTTGGGGAAAACAAGGTAGGGAAAAGGGCAGTTAAGAATCCTTTGTCATATACCCATAAACAGGAAGGTCTCAAATACCATTAAAATTATTAAGAAATCAATAGACAGGGTAAACCTGTAACTCTTTGATTCAACTTAAGCTAATAAGCATTCTAGACAAACATTCCAATGAAATATGGAAGGCGAGAAACTCATTTAACTTCTAGTGATTCCACCTTAAAGCTTTGGAAAAACATATAAGATGACAAATAACTTTAATAAATGAAGAGGGAACTCCTAAAAATAATCAATCAAGCAAACTGATAGGTATGGATAAAGGGTAAGATCAGAACAAGACATCCTTGACTTAACCTAACAAGTAATACATCAAAGAGAGATTTCAAGACAGAGTTTAGATAGCATCAAATAAGTAGGGCTTGCCATGAAACATATTTGGAGACTCACATATTAATCCATTGATGAAATAAAAAAACTTAGGTGGGTATAAGGAGCAGCTAATAATTCCTTAAACTAACCTAGCAGAAGAAAACATAAAGACAATAGCAAACAGGAATACTGAGGTGCCTCAAACAACATTTCTCAACCTATACTTTTATGATCTATTGCAACATAAAAGTATTAACACAATGATAAACAAGAAAACATGAAAAAATTAGAGACACATCACAAATAACCAAGCTCAGGGATCCTGCAAGCAAGCTTTCATCATCATCAATCAAAGCAAATCAATCACAAGCTCCACAACACCAAATTTCTCTTCAACCTCAAAGAACCATGTATTGCTCTCAAAACTCATCAAAAGCCAACATTTACAATGATTCCTCAATTCTCCTTTTAAAAATAAAGGAGGATAAAAACCTAATAGAGTCTCTAGAAGCCTATTGGCTAATCAGAAATGTCACAATTGTCCTTGAGACCTTGCAAGGCCCAAGGCACAAAATATCTAAAACAAAATATATTTTCGGGAATTTTTAGCAAAGAAATTGACATTTGAGGTCTGACTAGCCTCCTAAAACTTGCCTAGTGTACATTGTTGAATTTTCCTCTACTAAGGGTGCAACAATGTGTTTTAAGATGAATTTCCATGCCAAAGGCATAGCACAGGAACAAGAAAAATATGTCATATTGTAGCAGTGTTTTTAATGCCTTCTCAATGTTGGAATAGTCTCCGTGAAGGCTCGGTGGAAAGCACTTTGAGTCTAATTTCAATATATACCCTTGTTTCTCTAATTTTACCTCTAGATCCTGTTCAAAAACCAAAAATTCCAAGACTGCTAAAGGCGCAACACATGTCCTGAAAAACAGGCAAAATGGTGAAAATTAGGGTGTTTTGTACCCTTTTGGGGGACCACAACAACTCCAATTGATATGAAACTTTGTGAGCATGCTATAATTGTGAATATGATCCCAAAAATGTAAGTCTTTCCTCCTGAAGATGCTATGAAAAAGAGCATAGCACCATGTGTGCTACCCCCTTGGCCCTCAAATTAGCAAAAAACCAAAACTTGTCAAAATTCCCCCAAATTTGGTGGAAGTATGCCTCATGGGTTTTGGGAGACCTGTAGAGAAGCTTGTGCCAATATTCTAAGCATATCTTGGCCTTTTTCTTCTTTTAGTGCTTGAATTTCATTGAGGGCTTCCTTCAGTTTGGCACAAGCAAGTTTGTTTTTCATTGCATAATGCTTGGTCATATTTTTCTAGAGAGCAAGGCCCCTTTTTATCTTCTTAAAGTAATTTTTTTCATATTTGTAATACTTAATGATATGTTGTGCCATCTCAAAATCCCTCTCCCACTCCCTGATTTGTGCATCTTTGCTTTGGAGAAGTAGTCTAGCGGCCACCTCCTCATCTTCATTATCACTATCTAGGTCAATGAATTGTGGCTTTTGAGTAGTTTGCATGCCTCCCTTACCTTTCTTATCTCTTTTTATCTTTTCTTTGCCCTTGTCAAGCCTTTGATTTGATGACATAGCAATTGTATTGGTGGACATCTCAAAATTTACACCAGCTAGGTGTACTTGGTGGTTATGGAGGTTTAGGGTGAAAAGTCTGGTCAACTCAAGGTGACTTTTGACTCTTTGTAATTTTTCACAGAAATAAAAACATCCTACCTCCTGGAAATATGAAACTATGGTAGGGAAGGTTGTCAACTCCTTGGTGCTCAAAGGCTCAAACCGGTTTGCTCTCCCACCCTTTCTCTGTAGTCCCCTAGGCCTTTGACCTTCCTTGCCACTGTCAATACTGCCTTCTCTAGGCATTTTATCCTTTACTCTTGCTTTGAAATCAAAAAACTTGAAACTGCTTGTGAAATGATATGAAGGGGGTGAGTGGGATGGTGAGGAGACAATAGTGTTAAGGCTTGGCAGTATGGAGGGTAACTATGCAAATGGAGATGTTTATTTGGTAGAGGAGCCACTTCTTAGCATGGAGACCAAAATTATCTGTTCCTTTAGGGTTTCTAACTTTCTTTCTAAATTCACCCTTTAAAACAACATGAGAGGGGGTAGAAAATCTAAATACCTCTTTTAGAAACTTTAGGATGTGCCAAGCAAGAATTTGGAGGGGTCTTGAGAAAATTTAAGGGTTGCACTGGCTTAAAAAACTTCCTAGAGGAACACACAGAGCATAGCACTCGGGATCCTGCACATGCTGTCAGGTCATCCTAAATGGCTCAGCGCGTAGCACCCAGGTGAAGCACAGGAGCTTAGCGCAGGCAGAGTTTGCACACAGTCGGGTCTACCTGAACGGCCCTGAGTGTAGCACAGGATGAGCTGCAGCCTTTTGCATGGATGTTGGGTCAAGCTTGAACGGCCCAACACGTAGCACAGGACAGGTGGAGTGGTTTCGGGCCTCTCCACTAAACGGTGTTAGGCGATCCTGCAGGCAGAAAGGGTAATGCTGAACGCACCCCGCGCGTAGCACCCGGGCGAGTCTGTTGGGCAGTCCTACATGCGGTAAACGCATAGCGGACTACTACAAGAGTGCAACGCTTTATTGCAGTTTACAAATATAGAACCCACAGACACGTAGTGCAGCTTTACAGGAGCGTTACACAGGGCTTCTCCTGCTCAAAACTTGCTAGAAACCTTGATTTTTCTCTTGAAAGCTTTCTCTCCCCTTTTGCATATGACAAATGTGTTGAGTGATGAATGTGGTGCCTTTATACCCTTGGAATCAATAAATTAAAACTAAAAACCCACTTTGATAATGTCCTGAGTTTTACTTTGTCACTTTGTCATTGATATCTTCTTTTCTTTTGCAGGAGGTGACCTAAACATAAAAATGATCTTTTATCATCTCAACCCTTCTTCTTACTGATTTTTGGTAACTAAGATGACGGATTTTAGCTCCCTTTGGTCTGTTGATATTCCTTTAAAACTTGTTTTGTTGGCGCCTGGTGGATTTGCATGATTACACTATGTTTTTTCAACCTCATGTCTTCACCCCTTTTTATTAAGAAACTGATAGAAAGATATATTTTTTCTCTTTGAGATCCCATAATGTAAGCGATCTTAAAATAGGGTTCCTCCCCTTACTGATTTTCCAGAGGTATAATGAGTCTGTCTTGCACAGCGACCTTAGTCTTTTTAATCATGTGAATGTCCTTTGTGATGATTTACCCTCTTAACTTACCTCTCATTCTGCTAATGAATATCTCTTTCATTCCTGTAGAAATGTCTAAGATAGGCAACTGTCTTTTGCAGAAGTTGTGCTTTGATCAAAAGAGGTTTCTCTTGAAGGTTTTTTGATACCTTTTGGACAATCATGAGCTCACCCTCCTTTTCATTTGATTTCACCCTTGGGCACATGTAAAACATTGATTTTAGAAAACCAAAACAATGAATAACCTAGGAGAACCTACATGACCTATTGGGAGGCCTTTTGGACTTGGCCTTAGGCTGAAAAATTAACTTAGGGTTTGTAGGTGTAAAAAAGAGCATTGAAAAACCTTTATGCATTTCAATCCTAGAAACTGATGACTTTGATTTATATAAAGATCCTAGAAAGGTAGTTTAAAACCACCAATGCTTGAGGCATTTGGTGAATAAGGGAAAAGGTTAGGCTACTTGGAAATCCAAGGTGTAAGTAGAAGGGTTAGGCAAATAGAAACAGAGTGGTAAGGTCAGAGGTGGCAAACATAGTGAGAACAAGTGGCATAAGTCCATGATTTGGTCTTCTGGGAGTGATAAGCTAGCCATGCCTTGATAGAGAAGTAGAACAGTGAAAAATTTATCCTAAGGATAATGAAGGCAGTGAGATTTCTAGAACTCACAATATTTATGAATTTTGTTTCTAGAAATATGGTATAAACATTTAGCCATCTATAGAAAGCAAAAAAATACTCATGACTAATAGGTAGCAAAAGGTTAATCCCAGGTGTTGGTAATTGTTTTTGGTGATATTTTTTTTCTTGTTTCCAAGGTAACATTAATTAGATTACTTTTATCTATTGTTGTTGCATTTTCTTTTGAGGTAGAATAGATGGATGTGAAGACAAAATTTCTCCAGGGGGATATGGAAGAGGAGATCTACATGAAGCAATTTGAAGGCTTTGGGGTGAAGGGTAAGAAAGAACTGGTATGCAAGTTTAAAAAGTGTTTGTATGGGTTAAAACAATCACCAAGGATGCGGTATCAGAAATTCGATACATATATATACATGGACTTGGATTCACCAGAAGAAAAGTGGATCAATATGTGTATTTTAAATTAATGGTGATTGTGTTATTTATTTGGTCTTGTATGTGGATGCTATGTTGTTGGTTGGAAATGACAAAGAAATTATCCAGGATTTGAATACCCAATTTTCCTCCAAATTTGACATGAAGGATCTTGGTGCTGCAAACTATATTTTGAATTAACTCAGATCAGGCAAAGAGGAAGCTCTAGTTAAACCAGGTGAAGTATGTCAAGGAAATATTGTAGAGGTCCAATATGAAGGATAGTAAACTGGTCAAGGTTCCTATTCCTGTAGGTGTAAATTTATTTGTTGAATAGTGTCCCAAGACACAAGAAGAAGAAGAAGAGGACATGTACCGCTTTCCATATGCAAGTGCAATGGCTAGCCTGGTGTATGCAATGGTATGTACTACACGAGGCATTACACATGAAATGGGAGTATTGACCAGGTTTATGTAAAAAACATGGAAGGAGAGTTGTACATGAATGAAGCGAGTTTTCAGGTACTTGCATGGCAGTAGTGATTATGGTTTGCGCTACTAGGGAATACTAGGATTTGACAAATTTTTGGATATTCATCGCTTTGTTGATGTAGAGTGGGGTAGTGATATATATCAGAGAAGATCTACAACTCGGTATGTGTTTAACCTATTTAGAGGAGCAGTTAGTTGGATGAGAAAAAGATAGTTTGTAGTGGCTCTTTCAACTACAAAGGTTGAATACATGGCACCTACTCATGAAAGTAAGGAAATAATTTAGTTGCAGATATTGTGTTCAAGTATGGGGTTGGTGCAACGAGCTATAAGGATAGACTGTGATGGCCAAAGTGAAATTTTCTTAGCTAATAGCCCTGCTTATCATTCAAATACAAAGCACATTGATGTTCAGTATCACTTTGTGAGAGATATGGTTGAGGATAGAAATGTGTTGCTGGTAAAGGTGGAAAAAGGTGGACACTTTGAAGAATGTTGCAGATGCAATGATGAAGTCTGTGAGCATTGAGAAGTTCTCTTGGTGTAGAGAAATAATGTGTGTTTTGGAGCTAGGCCAATGAATAAGCTCTCTTGTGACAACAAGTGGGAGAATGTTGGGTGTGTTATATTCTGTCCACAACTAGCCTCACACTTGAAGTGGGGGGTAAGAAGTGGGGTGGGTCACTTCCCTTTCATTGTGTTAGGTGCATCCCCCTTGTTGATGGGGGTTTGGGGTCGTGCCCCAAAAAAAAAATTTTGGACCCTATATTAGGTGGGTGAACCTACCTGTGGTTTTGTGCATGGGTTTAGCACATGCATTTTGGCATGATGCTTTTCTGTCCATGGTATTTTGTAGATCTGACCAAGGGAACTATGGTTATATTCTAATATAGGGTTAATGGATTGGGGTTTATGAATGCTTCAATG